>JALAZF010000655.1:1800000-2367500 GCA_022829125.1 Lathyrus tuberosus | reverse complement strand
GCCACACCTCACCCCAAAAGTGGATCTCTTAGACCCCCACATGGCAAACTTTTCTAACAAAACACACTTAATATAAACATTTATCACAAAACATCTATAATTAAATGCTCCCCACAATAGACAAACATCAAAATACTTAAGACCCGAGAAGGAGAGGAGAAAGAACCCTTACTGACTAACTTTGAATTTAAAAATATTTTTATATAATAACTGCCAATCAAACCTAATTTTATTTCAAAAGCTCGTACTTTTAACTTTATTTTTAAAATAATTTATAAATTATTAAAAATTCGGGCAAAAGGAATTCATGTGTTGAAGGGACAATGAAAAAAAAGTTGATCTACTTTAAAAAACATTTAATAATAATTATTCTATAAACTGTGTTTTACAATTCTCTAAGGGCTAAAAGTATTTAACTCATGTAAATAGAACACATGCTTTATAAGTTATAAATAGGTAAAATCATATTCTACTTTATACATCAAAAAGGACAAATTATGGGTGAAATTATCAAACTCGTTTATATGCCGTATATTATGATCATCTTTATTTTTCTATTTTTTGTTGCAGTGAACGTTGATGGTAAACTTTTTATATATATCATTTTTAAATCTTCTTTTTTATTACCTACCTAATATTTTTTATTATTTTAAAAGCATTCATTTATTATATATTTTTTTCATTTCAGCTTATGTTGCTGAATGTACTAAAGACTCCGATTGTCCAAAAGATTTTTGCCCAGCATTTCTTCTAGCAAGCTGTGTTAGGGGCAGGTGTAAATGTATCATATTGTAAGAAAAAAAAAAGAGATACTTTTAGTTTTATGATTGGTATTTTTTTTATTTAATATAAGCTATAAAGTCAAAAATATGTACAAAAAAGATACACATTTATATATTTACAAGAAGTGTAATGTTGATTCTTATTTTAAGAAATTGTATTTTTTCACAATGTTTATCCTATTAAAGTAATATTTATTTATTCTCTTATTTTTCTTTGCAGCAGGTATTTAACAAATTTTAAGATTTTGATTGCCTACGAAATATGTGATTGTTTGAGTTAGAATAATTTTCATTTCATTATTGTGTTAGTTACTTACATTAATTGTCACAGTGTGTATTTAATTTTTTTTCTTTCAATTAAGAATATAAGTTTTATGACTAAAGTCAAAATAAGTACTCATTCTACTCCATGATCATCATAAGAATGATATCTGGTATAAAATGAATATAAATGGTTAGTATTTGTTAAAGAACTATCGTAAAGAGTTAAGAGTTGACAATATAAAAATAAAATAAAAAAAGGTAAGGAAAAAATCTTCACCATTGAACAAAGATTTAAAATATATATTATTTCGAGCCGACCAAAAGTGTCCCGACCGACCATTTGAAGAGGATGTAAGTTATTTAGAACCTTCTCAGCACATGAGAGATATCATGTGTAGCGTGCGATTTTTGTCAGTGACGCGACCACCTTATCGCTATGGGTTGGAAGTGGGTGCTACTTTCTGATTTCTTATTTATCCTATGAAGCTGGAAAGGAAAGGGAAGCTATCTAAAACTAACCTTGCACGCAAATGTTTTCTTTAACAAATGCTAAGAGATTGGGGGGTCCGGGGCCAGGTTATACAATGAGGAGTTGTCAATTACCCATCCTATATATGGTTATCCATAGATCGTTAGCAATTTCTACTGTTTTTCTACTTACTGGTGTTTATCCGTCGAGGGTTGGGAAAGTTTCTCCTTTGGGAGTGTTTGAGAGAGTTTTTGTTATTTTTCGGGTTTTTTGATGTTTTTGGTAAGGTACTGGACCTAAAGTTTTTTATATGTGTGCTCGCTAAGATTTCGCAATCTTATACCTATGTATTCTCGTTAAAGAAAACAGAGAAATCAGAGCAATCGTAGTTCCTCCTATTCTATGAGAGGAAAAAGATGTTTGGTGTCTTGTTCAAAGCCCAAGATTGAAGCTAAAGATTATTTGTGTCTTGTTCAAAGCCCTATATTGAAGCTAAAGGTTATGACTGAGAGAGAATTTGTCATCTCTAAGGGAGATATCTCATCTATTCATTACAAGTTGTTGGTTGATTGATTATAAAGGAGAATTACTTTAACTGGAATGTATGGAATCCAACAATGCCATAATTTCCTTTATAAGGGATTTGTCCTGAAGGAGAAAACTTTAACTCAGTGTAGAGCAATGCCATTTTTCTTTAGGAGTCTTTCATGCTAAGAGAGAGACATTGGCTTGGATGTGAATAATCCAGAGGCTTGCCACTTACAGCAATTAGATGAAAGAAGGTTTTTTACCAGGATAAGAGTTGGACCACAACTTGGATTTTTGAATCAACAAGTGCGCCACTTACAGCAGTTATCTAGGATTAGGGTTTGTTTGATTGTCTGTTTTGATGTGTGATGTACAGAGAAATGTCTTCCTGCAGAGAGATTTTTTTTTCCTCTGAGGGAATGCTGATTTTTTGTGTGCCTTGATCAAAGCCCAAGGTTGAAGCTAAAAGGTTGACTCTACTAGGGAGTTTTATACCTGTCTTGTACAAAGCCCAAGATTGAGACTGAAAAAGACTGACTCTACAAGAGAGTGCTTTATTTGTCTTATACAAAGCCCAAGATTGAGGCTAAAAAAGACTGACTCAACAAGAGAGTGTTTTATTTGTCTTGTACAAAGCCCAAGATTGAGGCTAAAAAAAAAGATTGACTCTGCTTAGGGAAGTCATTATACAAAGCCTAAGAGGAGGCTAAAAAAGGGGAGATTGACTATTTTGGGGAATATTTTATCTGTCTTGTACAAAGCCCAAGATTGAGGCTAAAAGGGATTGACTCCACTGGGGAGGTTTTATCTGTCTTGTACAAATCCCAAGATTGAGGCTAAAAGGGTTAATTGACTCAGATGGAGAATATTTATATGTGTATCTTGTATAAAGCTCAATATTGAGGCTAAAACTGTTGAGGGATGATCATTATACAAAGCCTAAGAGGAGGCTGGTTGGGGAATTTCTTATATGAAGCCTAAGAGGAGGCTAACTTCTACTGAGGATTATTGAGATCCAAAGGCAGGTCCAAAGTAGGGAATCAACTCTTGCTGGAGATTTCAGAAGAGTTGGAATATCAGAGACCTTGAGGTTCTGATAGAGGGTTTATTGATAGTAATTTGACCCTAGCTGGGGAAATTTAGGGTGAAAGTTTTAAACTTTGCTGGTGTAGTGATGAAATGATCAGGGTTTTTCCTATACTTTTAGGAAACTTGTTGGTTTCATTGAGATCCAAGAGGAGATGAGACTGTCCAAGTCTACTGGTATAAAAAAAAGGTTTATCTTTGTATGATGCCCAAGAGGAGGCTGATGTTTTAAGGGATGAGAATCAACCCTAAACTGGTTTGATGTTTTGACTCTTTGGAGGACTGCTCTAACAAAGGATGACTAGGTTTTGTCCTATACCTGTAGGACGTCTTCGGGTCCTTGTATTAAGCGCAAGAGAATGCATGAGAACTTGTAAGAAACCTGAGGGTCCTTGTACAAAGCCCAAGAGGAGGCTGGGGATGCTTTTAGGAAGCCTGTGGGTCCAAACTTAAGAAAAGTTCAAGAAAGGTTCCACCGGGAATAATCCTTTCTTTAGTGAACAGTTCTAGGGTTTGAAGAAATTCAAGAGAGGTTTCATTGGGAATTAATCCTCTCCGGGGGAAATGAATTTCTTAGACAAATTTCTAGATAGTGACAGTCTTGAGAAAAGTTTCATCGGGAATAATGCCTTTCTCTGTTCAATATTGTATAAGCCCAAGAGGAGGCAAGACTGTATTTGGAATTTCCTACGGGGAACTAGTTTTGACTGTGTTGAAAGAGTGACCACTGTGTTTGATCTAATCCTAGACCTAGTTGTCGGGGAAAACTCTAAGCAGATATCCAGACATATATATATATATATATATATATATATATATATATATATATATATATATGAAATATATAAACAAGTGTGTTGAAGAGTGTAGTAGGACTTACAGGTGAGCAAGCTTCCAACATTATAAACAAGTATATATAAACAAGTATGTAAAAGAAAGCTGTTAGAACTTACAGGTGAGCAAGCTTCCATTTTTACAGCTGTATGGTTAGTTATTCAAGAAATTAAAGAAAGTTTTGATAACAACTATGAATTTGAATCTAAATCAAAAGGGGAAGTTGTTTAAGGAGATGGGACTTATAGCTCAAGGAGAGGCCCAGATGATTTTGTTTAAAAGGCGACGATCGCGACGCGGTTTTAGAAAACACAGTGGGACTTATACAATGACTGAGGCCCAAAAAGGTTTGTATTTACAAAATGATGGGTCTTACACTCTATTAGAGGCCCAAAGTGTGTATTTTAATACAAAATATAGGGCTTATAGCTCAAGGAGAGGCCCAGCAATACCAGTGATCGCACCGTTGTTTTTTTTATATCGTACTGGGACTTATACAATGACTGAGGCACAAATTTATTTTTGTACAAAGGAGGTTGGGTCTTACACTTTATTAGAGGCCCAAAAGTTTATTTGAAAGAAAAATGGATGGGGCTTATAGCTCAAGGAGAGGCCCAGCAATAACAATGATCGCACCGTCGTTTTTGAAAATCGTATCGGGTCTTAAACAATGACTGAGGCCTAAAAAAGTTTGTTTGTGACAAGGGATGGGTCTTACACTCTATTAGAGGCCCAAAAGTGTTTTTGTGAAGTTTGAAAAATAAAAAATTAGAGAAAACCCTAATTTTGAATTTAAAAGATATAATTTTCAAAGGAAATTAAATAAAAAATGATATAAAATACCAAATATATTCAAAAACAAGTTGTCCACTTTGAAAAATATTTTGAAAAATCATGTTTAATCACATGAAAGCTTGAAATTCATTTGGAATGAAAATATCAAAGTGAAAATTTCCTTTAAAATGTTTCAACACAAATAAAATAAAATAAATTACAAAAATTCTAACTATATTAAATAAATAATATAAATTGGATTTGTTTGTAAAATAAAATAATTTAACATTTTTTTGAGTTTTTAAAAAAAGAACCAATCAAAAATGATAAAAAATGAGAGAGAAATTAATTTTTGAAATCAATTAAATAAAATATCAAAAATTCAAATATTAGAAAATTTGAAAAAGGGCGCCAAGAACAAGAGGTCTTGCCCGCGTGCCCTGTTTTTCCCAGATTTGCATTTTCTCACTTTTCTCTCTGATTAATCAATGGTTTTGCACGATTCAAACACCAATCTTGTTCGTTTTTGAACAAGGATCACTACCATATAGATTAATTGCATTTATATTAAGTATGGAGTGAGAAATTAAAGGAAAACCTCAAGAACCCTAGTTTCAGCATGAACACAATGAAATTCCATACACGTGTTTACCGTGAAAATTGGTAAACAACCACTGATCTTCCAAATCTAACTTTGGTGACTCACAGGATCGATCAGATTGATCCTAGGACATGTGCTAACAATTGATTCAAAGTAAATTCTAAAGAACTAAACACTTCAACAGTGTTCATGAAGAAAGGTTTGTCGAAAATATAATTTAAAAGAGGTTTAAAAATTTTAAGTTAAAAAGGTGAAAATGTAAAGGAAAGGGTCGAAAGTGTACAGGAAAGGTCGAAAGTATGAAAGTAAGACAAAGTGCATAAACATAACTTGCATCAAATAAAAGATAAGTTCTTAATGAAAGATTGAAGTAAATTGCATTGAAAAGATAAATGGTGTTTACATCACGTACATTCTCACAAGACTCTTTTCTCTACACGCGGATACTTTGAGTAAATTTGGAGTAACCTGTACAAAGTGAACACAACACACCGAATCCTATTGCTAGAACCCCTATTTATAATACTAAAACTAACTACTGTCAACTGCCTGAAACAATTAACATATGACAAGTGTCGCGCTGCATGCTTCTGTCCCTTAGATGTGCGCCACTTGTCTTTTTCAGGAGCGAACAAGAGTAACTACTCCCTCCTTTATTTGAATTTGAATTTCTTAGCGTCGGACATCATCAGTATTCTCGGTCGAAGGTGACTTCCCCAACTCTTAGAAATATTTTCTAAGTCCCAAAAGTATCCTTTCCTTATGTGAGCACCTTCGACTTAAACCTATCATGAAGATCTAGTCGAAAGCTCCTTTAAACCTCTTCAAGAGTTTAACATTCCAATAAACACTCCAACTTAATATGGGCGTCGAATTTATGAGCTAACAAATTGCCCTCCAAAAATGTCCTTTTCAACAGTACTGAAGGAAAGGTCATTTTTTGATAGTGTCCATTCGACGCCATCTTTCGACTCCACATAGGTGTTAACATAACCGACCAACCCACGTCTCAAGAAACTGTTCAGTTTCTTTTCAAGCACATTTATGACGTCATGGCCAATTATTAAAACATCTCCTCGGAAATCACATCAAATCCCAGACCATCGTCACCTCTCCTAGGGTCTAGGAAATCGTGGGCATAGGTAGTAACTGCCACCGCCCTTGCTTTCGCTCCTGGGAGGACACGTGTCCCACTAGCTTTTAGACCCTAATGATGATTAGTGACCTTTTAGTACTTCCAAACACTTTATAAATAGTTTATTCAGAAACTATTTTCCCCGGGCGTGCCCGAGGACAACATCCTCTTGAAGATCAAAGAGAAGATCTTTAAAGGTGACCTTTTCAGACTCTTGCAGATGGGCAATGTCACTCATCTCTCCCTGAAGAAACTCCTTGAACAGGTCGACATCCACACTATTTCTCCAGAATCTACCAACATCATCCTAGAACTTGGCACTATGATTGACCAGGTCAATGCTAATCTCAAGCGCTTGCCTCAAATTGAGAAGGCAATTTCCACCAAGTGTGGAAGTGAGGCTGCTGCTTGGGCTGCTGCCATTGACTCTGAGAATAAGGTAGCAGAACTGGAGGCAACCAAAGGAAAGAACAAGCAGGAGATTTCCTCTAATGATCAAAACATTGCCACCTGGGAGAGAAAGATCAAGAAGCTTTGAGTCAAGATTTCAAAGGCCAAAAAGCGCAATGATGTATTGTCTGCCTTTGATGATTCAGGCATATCGAAAGATCTAGAAGATGCCATAACTTTTGCTGAGGAAGCTCAACAACTGGAAAAGAGAGGTTGTGCGCCTAAGATCTGACAAGGCTCTGTGTGAAAGGCGACTCAAACTCCAGAAGTCGAAGTACTTGAAGATGAAAGAGAATCTTCCTTTCTAGCTTGAATTTCTTTGTAATTTTTCTTTTAAGCACATTGGTCCATAGCCCCTTGAGGCTTTTATGTAATGACTCTAAGCCATTTTGGCATTTCATGAATACCATTGTTGGCTTCGGCTTTATTTTTACGTCGAATTATTCTTTAGCAATTTTGATTTCTTGAAGTGCTGGTTTATATTTTTTCAAATACTTGTCATTTACTTTCAAGATTCTTTTATCCTCGTCTATTTCTTCGACTTCATAAGCCCCATTAGAAAATACTTACGTAATTTGAAATGGGCCATCCCACTTTGGGGACTACTTACCCAAGGCTCTGACTTTTCGATCCATAGGCAGGATTACCTTCCAAACCAAATCTCCAAGCGAAAAGGTCTTGGTCTTAACCTTCTTATTGTAAGACTTCTCAACTCTTTTCGTTTGTCTCTTTAACAATTCTAAAGCGCTAAGTCTCTCTTCGTCTAAATCCACCAACTCATCTAACATCATATTCCAATAAGACTCATAAGGGATTTCATGATGTCTTTGGATCCTCGTTTATTGAAGGTAAATTTCGACAGGTAACACTGCATCATGACCAAAAGTCAATCGAAATGGAGTAGTGTTAGTTGCTTCTTTGGGAGAGGTTCGACATGCCCAGAGGATCTGGTCCAGTGTCTTATGCCAATTTTTAGGCTTCTTTCCCACATGTTTTTTAATCAAACTAATCACCACTTTATTAGCTGCTCCGACATAACCATTAGCCTGAGCATAATAAGGTGTAGAGGTTAACAGCTTGAAACCCATTTCTCTAGCAAATTCCTGCATTTTTTGACCAGTAAAAACTGATCCTTGATCCGTTGTAATCATTTCTGGGATTCCAAACCTGTAAATGATATATTTTTGAATGAATTCGATCACATCTTCTTGATCCACCTTTGGTAAAGGTATTGCTTCGATCCACTTCATGAAATAATCAAAACCTACCAAAATGTATCTCTGGTTTTTGGATGATGCTGGTCGAATCTCTCCAATTAAGTCCAAAGCCCAACCTCTAAAAGGCCATGGTTTCACTATGGAATGCAGCTCACTTGCAGGGATATGCTGTATGCCATCATGAACTTGGCATTCCTGGCAGCCCTTGGCGAAATCAATACAATCCTTTAGCATAGTAGGCCAATACATGCTTCGTCAAAACAAAAGCCATTTCATCTTATGACCTACTTGGTGTGCACCACATGCCCCACTATGGACAGTCGAAAGGGCAAGATATGCCTCTGATTCACTTAGGAATTTAAGTAAGACTCCCTCAGAGGTCTTTTTAAATAACTCATTACCTAGAAGTACATAACTTAAAGCTTGATACCTGACTTTCTGCTCTGTGGATGCTGTTGGATTCTGTAAGTATTCGACTATGGGCTTCCTCTAGTCCATGTCCATCAAGCTGTCTATTGCGAAAATCTCAAAATTTTCATCATCAGCGTATCCAAGCTTCGTCACTTCTAAATCTGATTGGCACAATCCAACAGACACAAATTTACCTCTAGCTTCGATTGCCTCTTGTAAATTTTCTTTTGACACTTTATACCCAGAAGCAATCTGAGCCAAATCATTAGCCGCTTGATTCTCTAGTCGAGGTATGTGTCGAATGCTTACTACTTCAAATTTCTTCAGTAGTCTGTTGGCTATTACAAAGTACATGATAAGATTTTCCTTAACACATTTGTACTCCTTTGTGATTTGCTTTATAATCAACTCTGAGCTTGATACCTGACTTAGAGCTTGATACCTGACTTTCCGCTCTATGGATGCTGTTGGATTTTGTAAGTATTCGACTATGGGCTTCCTCTAGTCCTTGTCCGTCAAGCTGTCTATTGCGAAAATCTCAAAATTTTCATCATCAGCGTATCCAAGCTTTGTCACTTCTAAATCTGATGGGCACAATCCAACAGACACAACTTTACCTCTAGCTTCGATTGCCTCTTGTAAATTTTCTTTTGACACTTTATACCCAGAAGCAATCTGAGCCAAATCATTAGCCACTTGATTCTCTAGTCGAGGTATGTGTCGAATGCTTACTACTTCAAATTTTTTCAGTAGTCTGTTGGCTATTACAAAGTACATGATAAGATTTTCCTTAACACATTTGTACTACTTTGTGATTTGCTTTATAACCAACTCTGAATCTCCCATTATTTCGACTCGAGTTGCCCCAAATTCTAACAAAATTTTAAGTCCAGCTATTAGGGCCTCATACTCAGCCTCGTTATTGGAACACAATCCTTCGACCTTGTACTTGAATTTTTTTGGAATTTTCTCAGGAGAAATAATCAGCACGCCTACGCTCGTTTCATCTTTATGGCTAGAACCATCGAAGTATAGCTTCCAAGGTTCCAGCTCGACTTAATTCAAAGCGCTTTCATTTATAGAGTGGTTGACTATATAGTCTACCACCACTTGTCCTTTAACAGCCTTTAGGGGCTTATATGTCAAACAATATTCAGTTAATGCTAGTGCCCACTTACCAATTCGACTATGCAAAATAGGTTTAGACAACATATGTTTAATAACATCAAAATGAGATGAAACATACACATCAACTAGCTTTATATATATTTTTTAATTTTGTACAAGAAAAATACAAGCATAAGTGTTGCACCCCAAATTTTACCCTCGTTTTCCTGCTATTTGTTATTTTATTATCTTTCTCATTATTCTAATTTTGATAATTATTTTAGCTTTTATTTGTTTTATGATTAGGTTAATTTCAATTTAGCATCATTTTATTTTATTTATATTTAAGTTGTTTTATTTTTATTAATTAATCTTAATCTAAGTTAAATTAATTAAGTTAATTATCCATTTAGTTTCTTTTAAATTAATTCTTAATCTAGAATATTAAATTGTTTGTTTTTATTTTCAACAATCATATTATTTAATTTAATTAAGAGAATGTGCCCAAATAATGCTTGCCGTGACCAAATTTCATTATCATGGACCAATGAGAATCAAGCTTGGCTGTGTTTGACTTTTCAACCCTTTCTCCTAACCATTGAGAGCATGACACGTGATAACCAAGGAAACAAAGCAAACCAAATTGTTCTTCTCCCTCTTGCTCACGATTTCAGAAGGGAACAAGGAAAATTCAAGTAAATTCATCCAACAAAAATCATTTCATCATCAATCCCTTGACGCGTAGTAGTCGATTTGAATTCTCCAAGACTTTGCCCGTTTAAGCTTTCAACGGTTTGCTTCAATAAAGTGGTTCAGAGGAGTTGCTCGATTAAGCATTCAAGCTGCTCTCACCTGCAGATTCCTCCACGCTATCCCCAATTCTTACCTCATTTGATACTCTTTCAATGACAACAAATATGGAGCTCTGAAGTCATACACGAAGCAGTGAAGTTTGCCCTGCATCTCTGAGGTTTTGCACAGCAGAAGAGCGTATTTGTCTCCAAGAAAGCGAACCAAGTTTGAATTTCAAAAGAGCCGTTGTAACTCTAATTCCGCTCAGCACTCCAAGTGTTTGATGTTTGGACTCATACAACCTTTGTTCAGCCTATATAAAGGAGTAGTTGCTACACTTCAAAGGGGGGATTATGAACGCTTTTCTCTCATAAATACACAAAATCTTTGGTGCACGAGCAAGAGAGGAAGAGGTTGGTTGCTTGGAGCTTCAAGTTCAGAAGAAGGCTTAGCAAAGAGGAAGGTGTAGTGATCATATTCCACTTGGTAAACCAATTCTCCTTACTCATTAATCATGTTCATGTACATTATCATTATCGTATTTATATCATGAATGTTATGTACTGGTTTCTGGTTTCACTTCCTTTTATCCATAATAAAAGTCATGTTGTTTGTCTATACCATTCACCCTTGAACAACCATTAAGAGGTAGGTTGATTGTCCAGTTCGTTTGGCTGATATACTGTGGTAGATGCTTTGTTCTTGTTATTATACTTAAGCTATTAAGTATTGATAGTGTACTTTGTTCTGTTCATTACCTGTTTGGTAAGTTCATGATAATTCCCTTTGTTGTGTAACTCTGCCATCATGCTATTTATGTCGCTTTCAATACTTACATGTCTATCTGCCTTGTTAGGATTGTCTTGTAAAATAGGTGTGCTATCCTTGTCATATGTTTGTTTAGTATGTATTCAAGTTGTGCCAAATGCCATTTATGTTTGTGTTCTATTCATATGAATCAACCTGCTAGTCATGTGCTAATGTCTAGAAGTTTGGAATGAGAGTTTTATAGTGAAACCACTTTTGTCATAGCTATACACATAGACCGTATTATACCTGCACTGCTGACCATTTGTACTCTGTCTTTAGGATTGGTTATGCCTACTTGATATCATGTTTTTGCTACTGTCTACCATGTGCCTTCTATCCTATGACTTGATACCATACCATGCTTACCATGTTATTCTGTTAAATCAAACAAGCTATCACTATTTGTCTATGTGTTTGATGTTTGATTTGTGGCTGCTTTCTAGATGAGTGCACACACACCTATTCTACCTTTGTTATGCCTTGAGATGTTTGTGACATTATATGCCTCTTGGACTGCTTTCACATTTCACTTCATTGCCCTAATGATTCAAGTTATTTTCGGCCAAACATATCATAGTTTCCGCTAAACCTTTGATATAACCTGCATCATTTTCATTACTGCCAATGTGTATAGAGTGTCTTCATTATGTATGGCCACTTTTGGTTTTGGAATGATAACTATTTGCTACAGTGCTTGATAATCTGTGAACCTCACTCACCTTTTTGAATTTTGCTGTCTTGTTGATATGTTAGCATTATTGATTGTTGTGAACTAATCGCTTTATGAATTATAATTGCTTAATGTTGTTGATGCTGCTGCCTTTCTTTCCTTGGACTTTGAGTGGATATCATTTGAACTAAGTACATCGTACCCTAACCTACCTTTTGTTTGCTTGCATCTTGACTTCTTTATCTTGTCAATCATGTGGTTTTCTTTCTAATACATCTTGGTTGCCTTCCATGGAGCGTGTTAGGTCATGAGTTTGTTTTGATACATGAACTAACCTGCCACTTTGTTATAGATTCCTTGGTATTTATGCGTTTTGATTCATTGTTTTCAAAATTATATCTTTACTTGATTTTCAATTGGATGTATTACATGTTTGCTGTTGTATACTTGCCATGGCTGTGTTAGAATCCCAACTTTATACATTCAATTGTTTTCACTTTGTGTCCAATACGCATGATAGAAACATTTGCTTAAGTATCCCACATGTGTGTTAGTTCGTGTTGCTGAGGTTTAGATTATATGTGCTTCTGTTAGCTAACATGGCATTGGCTGATTTTCTTTTGTACGCAGTAAGAGTTACGGTTGCTTTGCTTTGTTAATTCGGTACATGTGCGTAAGAATAACTTATATGTTTATTGATTTGTATAATGTTTGGATGAAACACGCTGTCCCAACGGTCACACACACTAATCACGCCTTGCCTTTCACATGCAGTACCTGGGTTCGATCCTGCGGATCAACCCTTTTGCTTTTTTGTGTTCTTTCCATTTTCGCCTGGACTTATTATCTTTCACTTGCAATCTGTTCCCACATACGCGCACCCAGCCCAAATGGTGGAGGTTTTGTATTGTTGAATCCAAGGACATGGTTCGAACCCTATAGGGGACACCTTCTATTTTTTTAGTTAAATCATTCCTTTTTCATCTAAGGCTTATTATATTCATAAGAAACACTTTTAATTATAAATTTCTAATATGTTATTCCATTTCTAGTTGATAATTTTATTTCTTAATTGTTTACTTAAGTGAACTAATTAATATTGTAATTTTAAAATGTTCAGACTTTTACTCATAACCCTTCCTTGATAATTCTAATCATTTAATGTTTGATTTAGTCTTTAATTTATGATTATCATCATTTAATCCTGAATTTTATTCTTATTATGTCTTACAATGCTTTGGCCAATAATTGCATGTATGACCAATTTTATCTCAACATTTATTTACATGTCATTGATTTATCTTTGACTTTTTATTTCATTATTTGTTTTAAAGCATAATGCAAATCTCATGCTTAACTTTACTTCACCTTACCTATATTTATTCAAGCATAATGCTAATCTTATGCTTATTTTTCATTATCTTTATTTATCTTATATGTGGAGCATAAAGCTATTATTATGCTTGTATTGTTTGTAACACTTACACTTTACCGCTTCACTTTCACTTATCTTTTATCGTTTGAGCATAAAGCTATTATTATGCTTATATTTGCTTTTATATCATGCTTTATCTTATATCATTGCTTATCAAGCTTTATCATGTAACTTTTATTCATTCCCCCATTCCAAAGGAAGGTTAATAGTGTTGACTCTTAAAGTCATTGACCCCCACCTTAACCTAAGTAACCTCCTAGGAAGAAACCTTATTTCTTGGCCTCATCAAGAGCCATGGAATCACAACTAGCTTTAGGAAGAGTTCTTAAACTCTTAGTGATATTCATCATAACGAATTATCACTTTCCCTACTGACTAAAACATAACATAGGTCCATTTCAACTAGACTTAGAGAGTTCTTATACTCTATAATGAGTTCACACTCATTTCCCCTCTGAATATTGACCACAGTCAATCATTCAGTAGAAGTAGAACAACGCATACTATGATTCTATTCCAGAGGATACGTAGGCGTAAGGTGCGATGCCTTATCGAGTATACTTAGATACTAACCCCTAGGGTTTTCAGCCTTTAGCATAGAACTTTAGCAAACATAAGATAACATTAAAACAAGAGGTTCCCGTAGAGTACTACGGACGTTTAGGGTGCTAATACCTTCCCTAGGCGTAACCAACCCCCGAACCTTAGATCTCTTTCCCTTTAGGATTTTCTAACGATCTTGAACCTTTCTTTTGGATAAATCAAAGTCGGTTGTAAAATAAAATGATGCAAATTAATTAATAATTTGTTATCCGATTTTCACCGCAACAGAAATGGCGACTTCACTAGGGAATGTTAGACCTATTACTGGTCCTTTCCTAAGAGGGTTAAGCCTATCTTGTTTTATGTTATTCATGTTTGCTTATTCTACTTGTATATTTGCTTGTATGTTATATTTGCATATCTGTTCTATGTCTGATATTATCCTGTTTGGTTTGGGTTATCTTGATATCAATGAGTGAGATAAGTCCTAACCCGGACTTGAGAGAACACATATGTTTAGGAACCGTGGACATAGTCAAGGGAACTTCGAGGGAGAAATCCCAAAGGAGGGAACTTGAAGTCCACACTCAGTTGAGGCCCTCTTGGAAGTGGTATATGTTGAACGAGCAATCGTGATTGCGTTACTACTTTCGACCTAGGAGCCAGAGATACTGATGACCTTAGTTACCTTTACCCCACTTGGCCTATTTAGGATGTAGTGCGATGATTATGAGGGAGTAATCCTAAATGATTGCTACGCGATACTACACTCAGATGAGACTCTCTTGAGAATTTTATTGATCACCAAGCAATTGAAAAGTCGATAAAATCCAAAAGATGGATCGTAGACTCTGGGAACTCTTTAGAACCTTGTTCGGCAGGTAAAAAACCATAGTACATACCTTTTGGGATGGGTAGACCAGACTCCATGCTTTGATCTCGAACCCTTGATCCTGTTGCATGTGTTTTGCATCTTGCGTTGCATTGCATATCATTTGCATAGTCCTTGCATGTGTCTGTTTGCCCAGTTCTTCATTCCCAGTTATCTCTATCTTCCAGAGATTGCCTGTGAGTCATCAAGCTGATTCCTCAACACCGATACCAGACCCGAGCTAACTACAGACGAAGAATGTCAGAACAAGAAGCGCACAATGCTGAGATCAGAATGGAGATTGATGACCTTAAGTCAAGTATGACCAAGCTTACTGAGATGCTTCAAGTTTTGATTGATAGAGGAGAACCTCCTCAGAGAACTGTCATTCAAGAGGTTTCAAGTGCTGATCCTCCACCTGTTCAGATACCATCCACTTGGCCAGAGTTTGGTTTACCTCCCAACTACTCTCCACCAGTTGCATCTGCTTCTATGATTGGTCAGACCACTATGCCTGTTTTTCAGATGCCTATCTTTGCAGAGGCCAGATCTGTGGTCCATGCCACTCCACAACCCGCTCGAGCTTCATTTGGGAACCCCCTCTTCGAGTACAATGCTGCTAGTGCTCAGGACGAAAGGCCTGAATATTTTGCCGAACCTGAAATCACTCATGAAAGGTTTCAAATTTTGGACAAAAGACTCAAGGCCATTGAGGGTAATGATTTCTTCAACTTGGATGCTGACAACTTGTGCTTGGTGTCTGACCTTGTTATGCCTGCCAAGTTCAAATTACCAGAATTCGTGAAGTACCAGAGGCATTCTTGTCCAAGGGCTCATTTGGTCATGTATCTTCGAAGAATGACCGCTTATGCTGATAATCAAAAGCTGCTTATCCATTGCTTTCAAGATAGTTTGAGTGGAGCTTCACTCAAATGGTACATGAATCCTGAACAAAATTCCATCCGCTGCTTTCAAGATCTTATTAATGCTTTCATGAAGCAGTACAAGTATAACTTGGACATGACTCCTGATCGCCGTCAACTTCAGAACATGTCTCAGAATGATAAGGAATCTTTCAAAGAATATGCTCAGCGCTGGAGAGAACTCGCTTCTCAAGTTGAACCTCCTGTAGGCGAAAAAGAATTAACTGGTTTATTCATGGATACATTGACTCCATTTTATTGGGAGAAGATGATTGGAAGTGTCTCCTCCAACTTCACTGATTTAGTTACTATTGGCCAAAGACTTGAAGAGGGCCTCAAGAAAGGAAAAGTATCCAGGGCCGTTGAACCCTCAAATGCCGTGAAAAAAACCTTTGGGAACGTCCATAAGAGGAAGGAGGATCAAACCAACGCTGTAATGTTTGAAGTGAAAAGGCCTCGTCCCCAACCTCGATATAATATTCACCCTACTGTTGCTGCCATCACCCCCGTGGTTACTGCTCCACGACAAGCTCAGGCTGCCCAACATCCACCTGCAGGACAAAGTCAATACCGTAATAGGGGTCAATTTGATCCTATTCCCATGACATACACCGAACTTTATCCTGGCATGGTGAAGAAAGGGTTGATTACCACAAGACCTTTGCCTCCCCCTCCAAATCCTCTTCCGGCCGGCTATAGGGCTGATCTCCATTGTGAATACCATCAAGGTGGTGCAGGTCACGATTTGGAAAATTGTTATGCACTGAAGGCTAGAGTACAAGAGTTGGTGAGAAGCAAAATCCTCTCCTTTAAGGATAATCCCAATGTCTAGAGTAACCCTCTGCCAGGGCACGCCAAGTGAAGCTTCAGTCGACTTCAGCATGTTATCCTCCTAAAAGCCAGTGTTTCAGACAGGACAGCTCATCTTTGTTTCTGATTAGTCACTAGGCCTTTGTTACTTGTTGTTTGCATTTTTCTTTACAGCTGTTTGCCTTCAATTATGTTTGTACTTTCAAATTCAATGAATTGAGCATTTTTGCAACTTTTTGATTCAATTCAATTGCTACTTACTCTAAATACTTTCAAAAATATATATTTTCTTTGCCGTTTTATTCTGCAAAGATTGGAGAATGATGATTACCTCATATACATAATTGCTATGATACGCTTTCAACTAAACCTTGCTAGTGATATAAGGCATTGTTTCAATTCCCAAACACTTCGAACCTAGAAGTAGGAACCTTTCTTCCATCACATAAAATACCCTCAAAATATCAATGCTGGGGCAGGGTATTTCTCAATTTCAACTAAGACTATGATTGCAATTCATCATAAATTCTGGGGTGGGCACCAATAAAACTTTGAGCCTATACTTTTTTTGGCTTCATAAACCAGAAATCGAATCTCATTACAACCCTTCAAAAGACCTGATTGAGATAAGGTGACTTTGAAAGCATATTACAACAAGGTTGTGTAACCTGACTCCCAAGGATCTTTGCAAATCATTTAATGTCTCAAACGACCGTGTTCAGACCAGTGAATTCATTCGTTCTACACTTTTAAAAAAAATGATAATGATTTCAAAAGTTGCATAAGCTTTTCATTTACCATGCTTGTACAAGAACTTTTGTTTGCAAACTGGCTTTCCTCTCAAGGAATTTTTCAAACACTAAAGAAACTTGGTCAGTGATTTAATCAGGGGCAAGTTCCTATCATATCCTGTCAAGGATCAGTTCAAGACTTATGGTCTAATGACGACTTCTCAGATTTGGTTTATCCGGACAACTTTTCAAGATTCATACTGGGGCAAGCCTTCCCAGTGTGCAGTAAAACAATCATCTTTCAAGACTCAGACTTGGGCAATCTTTCTAAGAGCACCATGAAACAATCATTACCAGAATCAATCAAAGCTGAAGCAATTATCAGTTCATCTACAACATTTAGCTAATCTGGGGCAGTTTACTTGAAGTACCCCCAAACAACTATTTATCATTTATACAAGTACTATCAACTTGATACAACTTACTAGTGTGAGAGTGATCTCCGTGATGAGGAATCAGTTTTCCAGTCTTGTCTTCCTACCAAGAGTCAAGCTGTGCTTATTTATATATCTATCATGAGTGCTTCATCCTCATTTATATTTTCTCTCAAGTTTACGTCGTTATCCACGTCTTACCTTACAAGTGTTATATATATATCCTCCCATTCAGTGCCATTCATGAATATTGTTGTTTCATACCGGTGCTATTCCCGGGCTTATATGTTCATCCTCAGTACATTCCTAGATCTTTGCCTTTACATTCAGTGCCATTCATGAATGATGTCGTTTCCTTGTGCATCTAGTCCTAATGCTAGATGATGATCCTATCAACTCCAGTGCTATTCCTGGAGCTTTATATTCTCTAACTCCAGTGCTATTCCTGGAGCTTTATATTCTCTGACTTCAGTGCCATTCCTGGATGTCGTTCTCTCCATCATTCGGTGCCATTCCTGAATGTTTGTTAGTTCTTACCGGTGCTATTCCCGGGCCTTTATATTCATTCCAGTGCTACTCCCGGATGTGTTCCACGCTATCATTCAATGCTAGTCATGAACATGGTGATTTGCCTTTGCTTTCAGTGCCATTCCTGAAAGTTCACGTTTTATGTCCAATGCTTTCTTGGATTACTCTCTTATCTCATTCTCTTCTAATGATATTATGAGTTGCATCCTTGTCTAAAGCCATTATTAGACATTGTGACCACCTCCATCCAAAGCCATTATTGGATGACTGACTTCTTAACTCATCACCTTATCTAAGGCCATTATTAGATATCGTGATTCATACCTTTTGTTCAAAACTATTATTGGATGATTGGTTCATTCCATCTGATGTCGTTCCAGATGTATCTCTCTTTCTGATATTTTTCAGATCGAGTCTTTGTTTGCTTTTATTAGATATGAGGATTTCATTCACTTTCATCCAAAGCTATTATTGGATGATCGGTCCCCTCGCATTCAAAGCCATTATTGAATGTAATCTTTATCCACTCTTACCTAAAGCTATTATTAAGCATGGGGATATATTCACTTTCATTCAAAGCCATTATTGAATGATTGTTTTCTCTGCATTCAAAGCCATTATTGAGTGTAGTTTTTGCTCACCTTCATCTAAAGCCATTATTAGATATTGTGACCTTTACACTTCGTCCTCAAGCTATTATTGGGCATTGTGATATTTTCACTTAGCATCCAAAGCAATTATTGGATGAGTGTTTCCCTCGCATTCAAAGCCATTATTGAATGTAGTTTTTAGCTGTTCTTATCTAAAGCCATTATTAGATATTATGATTCACTCACTTTCATTCAAAGCCATTATTGAATGATTGTTTTCTCCACATTCAAAGCCATTAATGAATGTAGCCTTGTTCACATCTATCTAAAGCCATTATTAGATGTTGTGGTTTTACCTTCATTCAAAGCCATTATTGAATGTCTGGTAACGTTTCTTGGATCCCACTCTTTGCTTACCTTGTCTAAAGCCATTATTAGACATTGTGATTTTGTACCTTCTATCCAAAGCAAGTCTTGGGTATCTGGTTCTTTTACCATCTGATGCCTTCCCAGATGAGTCTCTCTTCCTGATGATTCTCAGATCAGGTCTCTTTATCCAGTTCATCTAAATCCATTATCAGATATCATAATTTGTACTCTTTATTCTAACCTTTCATTCAAAGCCATTATTGAATGACCGTTTTATTCAACCGGTGATCAGATCTTCTTTCTGGGTTTCATGCCCTGAGAAGTGTGGGTTTGTCTTCCCAGTAGTCTATCTCCTCGTTTCTTTCCCCGGTCTCCCCGGTGAGTCCCTTTTGTTGGTTGGCTTGTATCCTCAGTGAGTTGTTTCTCACGGATACTAACTTGTTTCCTTCCCCTGTGAAGCTCTCTGGTCTTTTTGCTTCCTGTTTCCCCCTTGGTGTCTCGTTGTGTCTTCATTTTTGCATCCTCTTGGCATCATGTTTGCTGCATTGCATATGTGTGCATCTAGGGTAAAATTTTTGGTTATCTGTATTTAAATATCTCACACTGTTGATTACATAAGGATTTTCAGGTGAAGATATTTAAATAGGGGCAACTGTTGCACCCCAAATTTTACCCTCGTTTTCCTGCTATTTGTTTTTCCTGCTATTTGTTATTTTATTATCTTTCTCATTATTCTAATTTTGATAATTATTTTAGCTTTTATTTGTTTTATGATTAGGTTAATTTCAATTTAGCATCATTTTATTTTATTTATATTTAAGTTGTTTTATTTTTATTAATTAATCTTAATCTAAGTTAAATTAATTAAGTTAATTATCCATTTAGTTTATTTTAAATTAATTCTTAATCTAGAATATTAAATAGTTTATTTTTATTTTCAACAATCATATTATTTAATTTAATTAAGAGAATGTGCCGAAATAATGCTTGCCGTGACCAAATTTCATTATCATGGACCAATGAGAATCAAGCTTGGCTGTGTTTGACTTTTCAACCCTTTCTCTAACCATTGAGAGCATGACACGTGATAACCAAGGAAACAAAGCAAACCAAATTGTTCTTCTCCCTCTTGCTCACGATTTCAGAAGGGAACAAGGAAAATTCAAGTAAATTCATCCAACAAAAATCATTTCATCATCAATCCCTTGGCGCGTAGTAGTCGATTTGAATTCTCCCAAGACTTTGCCCGTTTAAGCTTTCAACGGTTTGCTTCAATAAAGTGGTTCAGAGGAGTTGCTCGATTAAGCATTCAAGCTACTCTCACCTGCAGATTCCTCCACACTATCCCCAATTCTTACCTCATTTGATACTCTTTCAATGACAACAAATATGGAGCTCTGAAGTCATACACGAAGCAGTGAAATTCGCCCTGCATCTCTGAGGTTTTTGCACAGCAGAAGAGCGTATTTGTCTCCAAGAAAGCGAACCAAGTTTGAATTTCAAAAGAGCCGTTGTAACTCTAATATCCGCTCAGCACTCCAAGTGTTTTGATGTTTGAACTCATACAACCTTTATTCAGCCTATATAAAGGAGTAGTTGCTGCACTTCAAAGGGGGGATTATGAACGCTTTTCTCTCACAAATACACAAAAATCTTTGGTGCACGAGCAAGAGAGGAAGAGGTTGGTTTCTTGGAGCTTCAAGTTCAGAAGAAGGCTTAGCAAAGAGGAAGGTGCAGTGGACATATTCCACTTGGTAAAACCGTTTCTCCTTACTCATTAATCATGTTCATGTACATTATCATTATCGTATTTATATTCATGAATGTTATGTACCTTGTTTTCTGGTTTCACTTCCTTTTATCCATAATAAAAGTCATGTTGTTTGTCTATACCATTCACCCTTGAACAAACCATTAAGAGGTAGGTTGATTGTCCAGTTCGTTTAGCTGATATACTGTGGTAGATGCTTTGTTCTTGTTATTATACTTAAGCTATTAAGTATTGATTGTGTACTTTGTTCTGTTCATTACCTATTTGGTAAGTTCATGATAATTCCCTTTGTTGTGTAACTCTGCCATCATGCTATTTATGTCGCTTTCAATACTTACATGTCTATCTGCCTTGTTAGGATTGTCTTGTAAAATAGGTGTGCTATCCTTGTCATATGTTTGTTTAGTATGTATTCAAGTTGTGCCAAATGCCATTTATGTTTGTGTTCTATTCATATGAATCAACCTGCTAGTCATGTGCTAATGTCTAGAAGTTTGGAATGAGAGTTTTGTAGTGAAACCACTTTTGTCATAGCTATACATATAGACCGTATTATATCTGCACTGCTGACCATTTGTACACTGTCTTTAGAATTGGTTATGCCTACTTGATATCATGTTTTTGCTACTGTCTACCATGTGCCTTCTATCCTATGACTTGATACTATGCCATGCTTACCATGTTATTCTGTTAAATCAAACAAGCTATCACTATTTGTCTATGTGTTTGATGTTTGATTTGTGGCTACTTTCTAGATGAGTGCACACGCACCTATTCTACCTCTGTTATGCCTTGAGATGTTTGTGACATTATATGCCTCTTGGACTGCTTTCACATTTCACTTCATTGCCCTAATGATTCAAGTTATTTTCGGCCAAACATATCATAGTTTCCGCCAAACCTTTGATATAACCTGCATCATTTTCATTACTGCCAATGTGTATAGAGTGTCTTCATTATGTATGGCCACTTTTGGTTTTGGAATGATAACTATTTGCTACAGTGCTTGATAATCTGTGAACCTCACTCACCTTTTTGAATTTTGTTGTCTTGTTGATATGTTAGCAGTATTGATTGTTGTAAACTGATCGCTTTATGAATTATAACTGCTTAATGTTGTTGATGCTGCTGCCTTTCTTTCCTTGGACTTTGAGTGGATATCATTTGAACTAAGTACATCGTACCCTAACCTACCTTTTGTTTGCTTGCATCTTGACTTCTTTATCTTGTCAATCATGTGGTTTTCTTTCTAATACATCTCTGTTGCCTTCCATGGAGCGTGTTAGGTCATGAGTTTGTTTTGATACATGAACTAACCTGCCACTTTGTTATAGATTCCTTGGTCTTTATGCGTTTTGATTCATTGTTTTCAAAATTATATCTTTACTTGATTTTCAATTGGATGTATTACATGTTTGCTGTTGTATACTTGCCATGGCTGTGTTAGAATCCCAACTTTATACATTCAATTGTTTTCACTTTGTGTCCAATACGCATGATAGAAACATTTGCTTAAGTATCCCACATGTGTGTTAGTTCGTGTTGCTGAGGTTAAGATTATATGTGCTTCTGTTAGCTAACATGGCATTGGCTGATTTTCTTTTGTACGCAGTAAGAGTTACGGTTGCTTTGCTTTGTTAATTCGGTACATGCGCGCAAGAATAACTTATATGTTTATTGAGTTGTATAATGTTTGGATGAAACACGCCGTCCCAACGGTAACACACACTAATCACGCCTTGCCTTTCACAAGCAGTACCTAGGTTCGATCCTGCGGATCAACCCTTTTGCTTTTTTGTGTTATTTCCATTTTCGCCTGGACTTATTATCTTTCACTTGCAATCTGTTCCCACATACGCGCACCCAGCCCAAATGGTGGAGGTTTTGTATTGTTGAATCCAAGGACATGGTTGAATCCTATAGGGGACACCTTCTGTTTTTTAGTTAAATCATTCCTTTTTCATCTAAGGCTTATTATATTCATAAGAAACACTTTTAATTATAAATTTCTAATATGTTATTCCATTTCTAGTTGATAATTTTATTTCTTAATTGTTTACTTAAGTGAAGTAATTAATATTGTAATTTTAAAATGTTCAGACTTTTACTCATAACCCTTCCTTGATAATTCTAATCATTTAATGTTTGATTTAGTCTTTAATTTATGATTATCATCATTTAATCCTGAATTTTATTCTTATTATGTCTTACAATGCTTTGGCCAATAATTGCATGTATGACCAATTTTATCTCAACATTTATTTACATGTCATTGATTTATCTTTGACTTTTTATTTCATTATTTGTTTTAAAGCATAATGCAAATCTCATGCTTAACTTTACTTCACCTTACCTATATTTATTCAAGCATAATGCTAATATTATGCTTATTTTTCATTATCTTTATTTATCTTATATGTGGAGCATAAAGCTATTATTATGCTTGTATTGTTTGTAACACTTACACTTTACCGCTTCACTTTCACTTATCTTTTATCGTTTGAGCATAAAGCTATTATTATGCTTATATTTGCTTTTATATGATGCTTTATCTTATATCATTGCTTATCATGCTTTATCATGTAACTTTTATTCATTCCCCCATTCCAAATGAAGGTTAATAGTGTTGACTCTTAAAGTCATTGACCCCCACTTTAACCTAAGTAACCTCCTAGGAAGAAACCTTATTTCTTGGCCTCATCAAGAGCCATGGAATCACAACTAGCTTTAGGAAGAGTTCTTAAACTCTTAGTGATATTCATCATAACGAATTATCACTTTCCCTACTGACTAAAACATAACATAGGTCCATTTCAACTAGACTTAGAGAGTTCTTATACTCTATAATGAGTTCACACTCATTTCCCCTCTGAATATTGACCACAGTCAATCATTCAGTAGAAGTAGAACAACGCATACTATGATTCTATTCCCGAGGATACGTAGGCGTAAGGTGCGATGCCTTATCGAGTATACTTAGATACTAACCCCTAGGGTTTTCAGCCTTTAGCATAGAACTTTAGCATACATAAGATAACATTAAAACAAGAGGTTCCCGTAGAGTACTACGGACGTTTAGGGTGCTAATACCTTCCCTAGGCGTAACCAACCCCCGAACCTTAGATCTCTTTCCCTTTAGGTTTTTCTAACGATCTTGAACCTTTCCTTTGGATAAATCAAAGTCGGTTGTAAAAGAAAATGATGCAAATTAATTAATAATTTGTTATCCGATTTTCACCGCAACAATAAGCATAATTTTTTGATCATGAGATACCTAGTTTCTGCATCATTTAAAACTCTACTAAGGTAATAAATGGCCCTTTCGACACCATTCTCATCCTCTTGAGCCAACATGCTCCCAAAGGTTTTGTCTGACGCAGCTATGTACAATCTCATACTCCTATTCCTACAAGGTGGTGAAAGAATTGGAGGATGACTCAGGTATTCCTTGATCTTGTTGAAGGCTTCCTGCTGATCTTGCCCCTATTCGAACCCATCTTTGTTGAATCGAAGTAATGGTGAAAAGGCCTGCGTTTTTCCGCTTAAGTTCGATATGACCTTCTCAAGAAATTAATCTTGCCCAGCAGTGATTGCAACTCTTTTTTTGTTGATGGCGCTTTCGCTTCCATGATGGCTTTGGTCTTATTCTGGTTGATCTCGATCCCCTTTTTGTGGACCACAAAGCCTAGAAAATCCCCTGTCTGCACACAAAACGCACATTTAAGAGGATTCATTTTAAGACCATGTCTTCTCATCCTTTCGAAGGACTCTCAAAATGGCCCAAGTGACTCTTCCCTGAAATAGACTTAACCACAATATCATAAATATATATTTGCATGAAAGTCTCTATATAATCATGGAAGATTGAGTTCATTGCTCGTTGATATGTTGCCCCAGCATTTTTGAGGCCAAAATGCATTACTACCCATTCATAGGTGCCTACGGATCCAGGACATCGAAAATCTGTTTTGGGGATATCATCTTCAGCAATGAATATTTGGTTATAACCAGAGTACCCATCTAACATACTAAGATACTCATGTCCTGCGGCGGAATTGACTAGCATTTTTGCCACAGGCATAAAATACTCATCCTTTGGAGTTACATAATTTAGATCTCTAAAGTCTATGCAAACTCTTAAAGAACCATTCTTTTTAATAATAGGTACAATGTTAGCTAACCATTCGACATACCTGGCAGTGCGGAAGAATTTGCATCGAAGGAGTCTTTCGACTTCCTCTTTTATCTTTGAGAGAATTTCTGGGGCAAACCGTCTTGGATTCTGTTTGACTGGCTTCTTCCCAGGCTTGATCGACAACTTATGTTCGACCAACTCTCTACTCAAACCAGGCATCTCATCATAGTCCCAGGCGAAGCAATCTTTAAAATCCTGCGGCAACTGGGTGACTTCGACCTTAAGTTGTGGGTCAAGATTGGCGCTGACATATGTTGGCCTCCTGGTTGCCCCCTCTCCTAGGTCGATTTCTTCTAATGGATCATGCGCTAGCATCTTAATATTGTTCGCCAGCGCATCCTTTTCAAACCCCAAAGGCTCATTATCATAGATGGCATTAAGCCTCTGGCCTTGTTCTACACCCTGAACCTTATCAGGTGGCTCAGGGTCGAAGTCCTTACCAGGACCTTCTTGGTGGAATCCAGAATTGGCCTCGACGGCCATATATTCAATAGCAGCTTCCAAAGTCGCTTGTAATTTGGTTTTAGCCACATTGGCCGAAATTCTTCTCAATGCTTCGAACTCAGTCATTGTCACTTAATTCACTGCCCCACCCTGTGGGGTCTACTGGAGGCATGCCAAGGTATGAGAGCCTTTCTCCTCGCACCTCCTTATCCCAATGGAAACCCTCGACAGGATGTAAGTACAATGAGCAAAACGTCTCATCATCTGGGACAAACTCAACATCTGCTGGGCCGCAAGGGGAAATATGAGCCAGGTTCTTGTCGAACTGTCTTCTGTCGACATGATTTATTGGTGCCTTAAAATACCCCTGATTAGCTTCAATGTTCTAGACTATGCCATATGGCCTCCAGATGGTAATTCGTTGATGCATCGAGGATGGCACTGCACCAATGCCATGTATCCACTCTCGTCCTAAGAGCAGATTGTAGTTGGCTTTTGTTTCCACTACCATGAAGACAGTAGGCCTAGTGATTGTCCCAACTGTCAAGTTAACTTGTATCACACCCAGTGTAGAGCCAACTTTTTCTTTGTAATTTGAAAGAACCATATTGTGTGGCTTAGTATCAGTGTCATACTTGCCAATCTTGTTAAATAAGAAATGTTGCATCAGATTTACTGTTGCGCCACAGTCAACTAATATCTTGTTTACTGGTATGTTCTCCACTTTTCTAGTGATGTAGAAAGGCTTTAGGTGACCTTTCATTGCCTCTGTGGGTTGTTCGAAGAAGGCGTTATGCTCTTCAACGCACCCATTATTCATAATATAGTAGCACACAGGCTTATGTGCTGCCATCTCTGCTTCAGTGCAAGCATTTAAATCTTCGACCTCTGTAATTTGGTCGAACTCCCTAGGCATTACATACACCACATTGACTATGATGTCGAGAGAAACGTCAGACTCAGATTCGAAGTTCTCTGTCATTTCTTCATCATCTTCGACAGTCTTTTCATGTTTGTCCTCTTGAGAGGAAAACAATTTCTTCCCCACGGGCACTTTTTCAACAATCTTCATTTGATTCCCTCCGTTATTATCAGTAGGGACATTAGTACTGGACTCTCCTTGGTCCTTCGACTGAGCCTCCCTGAGAGCATTCCTTCTACGTTGTTCTCTCCTCCATTGAGATCGCGACACCAGGTTCTTCCCTTTATAGTTTTCAGAGACATAAGTCGAACTATTGGAAGTCTGAAACTCCTTTCGACACTTTATTGAAGAGCCTCTGTTCACATCAAACTTCTGCCATTTTTTCTGACCTTTTTCCTTTCCTTCGACAGGTTTCATCCAGCTTCTCACTGGCACATTACTTGTTGGTTTGAAGGTGTTGGGTATGGCCCCTAGGAACTGTGTTTTTCCTCCCACTTGTTTTGAAGAGGACCTTCTAGGATCGAAACCCATTTGACCATGAGATGTTTCCTGATCCCTTCTTTCCTTAGCCTTCCTAATCCCCTCAAGATTGTGAGCAGCCTTTTGATCTAAGATTACGCTGCATCTGGGGCATAACATGACACCTGATCCCTTCTTTTGGCAGCGGTGAAGGAATTCAATGATAGTATCTTCCTGTTTTGGATACACCACTTTGTTGCGCTCTGCTTGGCAGCTTGCTTCATCAACCTCCATGGTCTTATGTTGTGTAATCTCGACCATATTTATGTCCATGTCGACATCGTCACTAAGATTCAGATTGCAGAAGTCTACATCAAGGCCTTCAGCAGCCTTGTCCATCTTAACAAAACTATCAACAGTTTCTTTGGTAACCAGCATCATGTTGGAATCTTCAGTGATCCTGTCATCTAAGCCATCAGTAGCTTTGTCAAAGCCGTCAGCGACCTCGCTCATGAGTTTCTCCATGGTATTGATGTCAAGGCCTTCAGTAACCTTAGCTAAAACAACATCATTGGTGAAATCTTCAGTAATTTCCACCATATTGATTAAACAGTCGAAGTCATCAGCAACTTCAACCATATGTACTTCTGTGGGCTCAGTATAATGGGCATCCGCTGTCTGCAATGGATCGAAGTCGATTTTCATTTGACTTTTGCTCGTTTCTCCGAATTTCATCCTGCCCTCCTGAATAGCGTTTTGCACCAAATCCACGAAAAGAAAACACTGAGAAGTTTTATGACCCAAAAAACTATGGTACTTACAAAATCCTCTCTTTTTTCTTTGTTCTAAAGGTGGCATTTTAGTGCCAGCGGGCACTATCATTTCTCCATCCTTAACTAACAAATCAAAAATTTCATCATACTTAGTGACGTCGAAAGTATATGTTTTCTTTGGGAATCTATCATTCTTTTCAGATTCGACAGGATTTTTTCCATTCGAAGGAGCTAACATTTTACAAGCATACAGAGGACCCTGCTTTAATTCAGCAACGTCTATCTCATTCTCATCGAAATACAATGGTTCATCATATAAACCTTAGACATCCTCATTATACTCAACATAGGCTACTTTTTTACTCTTATTAAATTTAGCCTTTTCGTCTTTCAGACATTCTAACTGTCGAACCTTATCAGCCAGTTGGGCCATATCCCTCAAGTATTGGGTATCCAACTTCTTTCTAATAGAGTAATCAAGGCCACCAACTGCCATTTCGACCAATTCATGTTCTGGCACTTGTGTAAAACACCTAGCCTTAAGTAATCAAAACCTATTCAGGTAGTCATCTATTGGCTCAGTAAACTTTTGTTTGATGCTAGCCAATTCATTCAAACTGATTTTGGTTTGCCCCATATAGAATTGTTCATGGAATAAACGCTCTAACTGGGTTCAATTATAAAATGAGTTAGGGGGTAAGGTTGTAAACCAAGTAAAAGCATTTTTGGTGAGAGAGCTTGGGAAATATTTTATCCTAAGGCTTTCGTCACTTGCTATCTCTCCTGCTTCGATCATATACTGGGCTACGTGTTCGACAGTAGATTCAGTAGTGTCTCCTGAGAATTTGGTAAATTTTGGGACCTTCGTCCTAGGAGGTAATTCTGATTGGAGAATGTAATCTACTATCGGTGATGTATAGTTTGTCCTAGTAAAACCAAAATTTATCCCATTTTGAGCCATTATCCTTTCGACGACGGCTGTTAGATTGTTATCTACTGCTACGTTGTTACGTCGAACCTGTTGCACAACATGGTCAGCATCTTGGTTTCTATTTACTATAACTACCCCTGGTTCCCTCTCCACGGGAATTGGCACTTGGTTCCTAGGTGGTTCAACTCTAGGGGGTTCGATTGTCCCTTGGTTTTCTACATCCGCCTCAGGTATATTCCCTGGGTTGTGCCGTGGAATATTTTCCACAACAGTCGCCCCTCGTACCGGGGATGGTACACCCACAAATTCTGCCATGCGTGCCAATTGCGCTGCCACTTGTTTGTTAGTTTGGGTAGTGTTTTGGATTAAAGGCTGGAAAATTTCCCCCATAGTTTGGGACAAGGTATGCACCATTTGTAGGTTACTCTCGTCCATTTGCTGCCTCAAGCATGCTATGGTATTTGTCAGACTAGGACCTTGGGTGGAATATCCCACGCCTACACTTTGACTGTTTCGACCCACATTTATCCCAGATCCCGATCCTTGTAATGGTGAAGACATTACGTTTTTGGAGAATACTGGGGGGGGCATTCTGGAGGCTTTGCATCACTGACGTTGGCATTCCATAAGGTGGATTCCTTGGCAATGGTTGTGAAAATCCTGGAGGGAGAAAATGCCTAAACGTCGAAGTTCCTCCTGGTGGAGTTTGGGGGTTAGATCCTTGTGGCCCAATGTACTCCAAAATGGGTTAAGTATAAGCTGTTGTATACTTCGACCCTGAACCTACCATTGACGACATTGGTTCAAACATAATGGGAGGTGGTATTGGCCCTCCTGTCGAAGGGACTGGGGGTGACACCACATCACTCCTAGACACATTTTGATGGTTAGTGGTACTAGGCTGGGCGTTCGAATTACTCGATTGAGGGTTAGAACCACTCCCTTGAGAGTTTGGAATGTTTGGCTGACTAGTGTTCGTCGCCATTTTCCTAGTGTATCTTCTCCTTGGTCTCTCTTCGTTTGTAGTGGCTACTTTTCCACTTCTACATAACATGCAACGAAGTTTTCTCAAAGAAAAGACTAATAAATACAGATTTTCAAAAACTTAGAAAACTCTTTATAGAAGTTAGCACGGTCCCACTGGGCGTGCCAATTTGTTTACTGTGAAAATTTCTAAACAACTACTGATCTTCCAAATCTAACTTTGGAGACTCAAAGGATCGATCAGATTGATCCTAGGACATGTGCTAACAATTGATTCAAAGTAAATTTTAAAGAACTAAACACTTCAACAGTGTTCATGAAGAAAGGTTTGTCGAAAATATAATTTAAAAGACGTTTAAAAATGTTAAGTTAAAAGGCTGAAAATGTAAAGGAAATGGTCGAAAGTGTACAAGAAAGGTCGAAAGTATGAAAGTAAGACAAAGTGCAGAAACATAACTTGCATCAAGTAAAAGATAAGTTCTTAATGAAAGATTGAAGTAAATTGCATTGAAAAGATAAATGGTGTTTACATCACGTACATTCTCACAAGACTCTTTTTCTACACGCGGATACTTTGAGTAAATTTGGAGTAACTTGTACAAAGTGAACACAACACACCGAATCCTATTGCTAGAACCCCTATTTATAATACTAAAACTAACTGCTGTCAACTTCCTGAAACAATTAACATATGACAAGTGTCACGCTGCATGCTTCTGTCCCTTGGATGTGTGCCACTTGTCTTTTTCAGGAGCGAACAAGAGTAATTACTCCCTCCTTTATTTGAATTTGAATTTCTTAGCGTCGAACATCATTAGTATTCTCGGTCGAAGGTGACTTCCCCGGCTCTTAGAAATATTTTCTAAGTCCCAAAAGTATCCTTTCCTTATGTGAGCACCTTCGACTTAAACCTATCATGAAGATCCAGTCGAAAGCTCCTTTAAACCTCTTCAAGAGTTTAACATTCCAATCAACACCTCCAACTTAATATGGGCGTCGAATTTATGAGCTAACAATATGATTGATTCATGGCAATTGATTGAGGGTTATCACTCTATATACATGCAGGAACAAGATGGTAATTCAAAAATTCATTTATGATGCATGGAATATGGAGATTGAAGGCTTCAGGCTTGTAGCGAGCGATTTTGGACACGGTTCTTAAGTGCTGTCGCTCTTTGGGGTTACTACAGGTCGATTCATTTTTTATCCTATTGTGAGCTAAATAAGGAAGGGAAATAGATGTCTCCAATTAACCCTGCTTGCATACCAAGTTTAAACAGCGGTCTGTTAGGTTACGGATGTTATGTGGTCGTGGGGCCTTTCTTGTGTTTATTTTGACAGAATGACAGGTTTCTGGTGGGGAACAAGGATTAGGATGTTAGGACTAATGCTTTTTGATAGATATGTGAGAGTATGGGATTTAGGGTTTTCGTTTAGTGTGCTCGCTAAGATCTTTTCTTTCGATCTTATGCCTACGTATTCCCGTTTACCGAAACAGGGAAATCAGAGCGTTCGTAGTTCCTCCTATTCTATGGGAGGAAATGGTGTTTTGGTGTCTTGTTCAAAGCCCAAGACTTGAAGGGAAAAGTGGTTTGTATCTTGTTCAAAGCCCAAGATGTGAAGCTGAAGGGTCTATTTGTATCTTGTTCAAAGCCCAAGATGTGAAGCTAAAAGGGTTTGACTTTAGAGAGAATTTGTCATCTCTAAAGAGGGGGTTGTATGTCACAACTGTTTATAAAGGAGAATTACTTTAACCGGGATGTGTGAATCCAGCAATGCCATAATTTCATTTATAGGGGATTTTTAACCTGAAGGAGAAGACTTTAACTCAGTGTAGAGCAATGCCACCTTTCCTTAGGAATTTCTCACGCTAAAAGAGGGACAGTGGCATGGTTGTAGATGATCCAGAGGCTTGCCGCTTACAGCAATTAGATGAAAGGAAAAGGAGTTGTTGATGTTTGTGTACTGTGAACGAGGCACAATTTTGATGCTAAAAGGTTGATTGAATCAACCAGTGGTTTTCTTATATAAAGCCTAAGAGGAGGCTAATGGCCCAACAAGAGGGAGTTTTTTATGTGTCTCGTACAAAGCCCGAGAGAGAGGCTAAAAGGGTTGACTCAACAAGAGAATCTTTTATACTCAACAAGAGAGTGTTTTTGTATCTCGTACAAAGCCCGAGATGGAGGCTAAAATTTTTTTGGCTCAATAAGAACCTTTTTGTATCTCGTATAAAGCCCGAGATGGAGGCGAAAAGGGTGATTGACTCAACGAGGGAGTCTCTTAGGTGTCTCGTACAAAGCCCGAAAGAGAGGCTAAACGTTGTTTAACTCAACGAGGGAGTCTTTGTATCTCGTACGAAGCCCGAGATTGAGGCTGAACGTTTGCTTCGCTGGGAAGAATCATTGTACAAAGCCCAAGAGGAGGCTAGTGTAACTATTTCAGTTGAGTGACAGATCCAGTATACTGATTTTAAAAGAGAAAATCAGTTCTTATATGAGTAACACTGTACTCGAGGATTTGATTCGAGGATCAGGGTCATTTCCTATTTCTTTAAGGAAAGGGGAAATCCACAGGGTATTGAGACAGTCCGAGTCTACGGGTTTTCTTCCTATTTAATGAAAGGGTCACTTGAGAATTTCTTTGAGACTCAAGGAAAATAGACTGTCCAAGTCTAGAGTTTCATCTTTTGTACTATGCTTTAAGAAACAGTAGTAGACTCTTGAAAAGACTGTTCTTATGAAGATGACTAAGTTCTATTCCTATACCTCTAGGAGGTCGTCGGGACAATTTGTACGAAGCCCAAGAGAAGGCTGGAAGCTTTTAAGAAGCCGACGGGTCCTTGTATGAAGCCCAAGAGGAGGGTATCATTCTCGGAGGAAGAGATCATTATACGAAGCCTAAGAGGAGGCTGTGAATACTTCTAAGAAGCTGATGGGTCCTTGTACTAAGCCCAAGAGGAGGCGGGGTTGCTTTTAGGAAGCTTGTGGGTCCTTGTACAATGCCGAAGAGGAGGCCGATGCTTTTAAGAAGCCCTTGGGTCCCCAAACCCCGAGAAATTCAAGGCAAGCTATTCACAAGGAATAGATCAAGTCAGGAAAGTTTGAGGATTTGGAAGAAACTCAAAGATGCCATTCACGGAGAATAAATTCATCTCTGGGAGTAGAGTTTCTTGACAATTCCTAAGGAGGACAACCGAAGAGAAGACTGTATCTGGTACTCCTATTGGGGATCTAGCTGTCTATTTCTACGAATAAACGAAACGACTTTACCTAGTTCTAGACGTAGTTGCCGGGGAAACTCTAAATATCTATACTATTATTACACAGTTGATATGAGTTTATGAAAGAAGACTTACAGCGAGCAGCCCCACAATACAGTTATATGTATATGAAAGAAGTAAATGAAAGCGGATAAACACTTACTCGGTTGTAGAGCTTCCATGCTGTTTGGTTAGTTGTTCAACAAAGAAAAATTGAAAAAACAACAATATATTCAAAATCAAAGGAGAAAGTGCTTTGAAAAAGAAAAATTTGGGGCTTACAGCTCAAGGAGAGGCCCAGGGTTTTATCAGTGATTGCACTTTTGAATTTGTATAGAGGGACTTATACAAGTGACTGTGGCCCAAAAAGGTTTTCTGTACAAAGGGATGGGTCTTACACTCTCTCAAGAGGCCCAAAAAGTTTTAAAGAAAAAGAGTGGGGCTTATAACACGAGGGTAGGCCCAGTTGACTTTTCGTTCAAAATGGCGATCGCGCCGAGGTTTTCTTTTAACCCAAAGGGACTTATACAATAAGTGAGGCCTAAAATTGTTTTGGTTAAAAGGGGATTGGGTCTTACACTCTAATAGAGGCCCAAAAGTTTTAAATGGGTCTTATAGCTCAAGGAGAGGCCCATATGTTTTATTTTCAAAATTGGCGACGATCGTGCCGAATTTAAAAATGTACAGAGGGACTTATACAACGAATGAGGCCCAAAAAATTTATGTACAAGGGGGTTGGGTCTTACACTCTAATAGAGGCCCAAAAAGTGTTTGAAAATGATTTATGAGGGTTGAATTAATCGAAAACCCTAATTTATTTCCAAAATGTATTTTAATTGAATAAAAATTCAAATAAAATGATCAAAAAGTGTTTAACATATGGAAAACAAATTATGATCTTGGATTAATGCTTCAAAAATCATGTTTTGCCCTCTAAGTCGTGACAGCAAGAGCAAATTGATTTCTGAGTTGGAGGTGTTACAGATGAGTTGTGATGATCTGAACAGCTTCCCTACACCCTATGGAGTGTGTTTGAATGCTTGGACTTGATGGAAATTGGCTGGATCACTTCCTGGCATCTCAACTGCAACTTAGTTAAAACCTTGAGCAATTGACTGGTGATTCTGAGAAATCAGTGTTCCAGTGGTTGTTTAAGTGTTTGATCAGCTCACATATGATGTATATGAGGTGTGTGTGTGATTGGTTTGGTTGGAATAGCTCTCAAACTCAAAACCCGATAGTGACTTGATTTTGAAGGCAAAATTGGAGTGAAAGAAGAGATTTTGAGGAAAGCATCTGTTTGATGGCTTTAGTGTACCCAAACTGATCACAAGTGAGCTCTATTTATAGTAGAGCAAGTTTGTTTTGGGATCCATAGTGAATGGCAACTGCAGCAGAGGTTTGGCCAATGTTGTCCAATGAGAATTCAAGTCTCCTCTAGCCATTGACTAGAGGTTAGGGCACAGAGATGTGGTTCCCTTGGTCTTGGATAAGTCTTGACTGAATTCAGTTGCAAATGGCTCAGTCCATGGCACCTTGATGCTTCCATTGAATGCTTCAATCCAAAATTGGAGTCTTGTCCCTATTTTGGCAATTCTAGGTTCAACATGCTATTTCTTGTTCCCAATACTTTGGAGGCTTGGCTCAGTGATTGTCCCCTTTAGATTCAATCCTCAGAGGTGTCCAAGTGGATAGGAGTGTTTGGAATTGGCTGATTTTGGCAAATCGAGCAAAAATGCAAAATCTGTGTTGCCTTGACAGATTTCAACAAGGCAACTTGCCAATGTCATATCTCATGGCTCAAATTGAATTTGGTAATGTTCTTGGTCATTTTGGAAAGCCCTTACATGATACAACAACTGTTTGAACATGTTTGGTTTTGATCTCTTTTGGATCCAAGTGAAAAATCCCCCTACATTTGGAAAAAAGTCAAGGCAGATTCTGACTTAGTGAAATTTTCACTAAGTGTTGGAACAAAGTGACTTTTCTTGATTTTGATCACTTCATAACTCAAAATCCATGAGGAATTTAGATATAGGTCAGTATGAAGCTTTTGTAGAGGGAAATGTGATCTACAAATCAAGCTTTGAATGGGGCACAATGGCCTTGTGGTTTAGGAGTTATGGTCCTCCAAAGTTGGCACATTAGTGTCACTTTTTCCATAACTTAAAAATTTTTCTAAGTTTTTATGGTTACCCCTTTTACAAGTTATCCCACTTTCTTTGATTTTTCTTGATGAATGATGATTCAAATCATACATTAACATCATTTTAGGGTTAAAAATCCATTTTGGTGAAAAATCTCAAAAAGTCAAAGTTGACTTTTGTGCACAGTTGACTTTTTATCAGATGAATTCCAAACTGTGCAATTCTTCAGGAAATCATGTCCTTGACCTAAATCAAACTTTATGGACATGTTACATGGGTGTCATAGGGTATATTGAATCATGTCTTAGGGTTTGGGAGCATGTCCTAGTCAAAAGTAAAAGCTACAGTTGACTTTTCTCGCGAAACCCTAATTGTGGTGCAGATGAAATTGAGACTTGTTGCTCAAGCTTCTTGGATTAATACATTGTTCCAAATGGATCAATATGGTTCATTAGAGACCCTCAAATCATGACTTGAAGTCTTGGTTCATGATTTGTCCCAAAAGTCAACTTAGGGGTGAATTAGGTCAAGAAACCCTAATTTCTGATTTTTGATGTATGCATCCCCTGAGGCAAAATTGACTTGATGATTGGGTTCATGAGGTTCCATGGAGTATATTAGGTTATGTTTTGGATCATTGGCTTGTGCCCAGATGAAAAATTTCATCTGGAGGCCCTGGTCGACCAAAACCCTAATTTGGTGATACTGTCGATCTTGAGACTTGATCCACCTAGAAGGGAGCAGCTTTGTGCTTAATCCTTGAAGTGGGAGTCCTTTTGATCCTTTGTGGGTATTTGAGAGGCTAGACAAGTTAAAGATCATGTCATTTCTTGATTGATCTTTTGTCTAAGAGCTCTGAGAGGGCTTGAAACCCTAATTCTGATTGTGGTGAATGCTCAACAACCCTTGAGGCATTTGATGAGGCATGATGATTCATCCATATTGTGATGATGATTTTCACAATGATGGGAAACTTTAGTGGTCAAAATTTGGGGTATTACAGATGCCCCTATTTAATCTTCTTGGACCCGAAGGTGTGAATGACGAAAGTATTCGGGCATTCGGGGTGCAAGAGGATTAAATATTGGAATACCCGAAATTTTGATGGCTATGAATGGCAGCTTACGCATTCATCTTCTTTTGCTAAGCAATGATGCTTAGAAAAGGTAAACTTCCCCTCGATCCTGGTTTCCTACCAAGGAACTGGTCTCAATTTCTGATTTGTAAACTTCCCCTCGATCGTGGTTTCCTACCAAGGAACTGGTCTCAGTTTCTGATTTGTGAACTTCCCCTCGATCCTGGTTTCCTACCAAGGAACTGGTCTCAGTTTCTGATTCAAACTTCCCCTCGATCCTGGTTTCCTACCAAGGAACTGGTCTTAGTTTCTTTTGTCAATAAACTTTATTGACAAGGGACGCTATTCGTAGCAGTTTTCCTCAAACTTCTCGCTGAATTTTCCTGGGGAGATGCCATTTGACGGAAAAAGTTTTGACGTCAGACTTGCTGGGGAACCCATCGTCTGAGTTGTAGAGTTGCACAAACTTCTCTATTTTAGACGCCATTTGTCGATTCTACTGGGGAAAGCGAGTTTCTTGAGAGACTGCTTTCGCTTGGGGTCCTACATCATAATTTTCTCGGGATCTTCCCGGAGTAATGCCATATGATGGGATCCAATTTTGAGGTGCCGATGACCTTTTCATCAGCGGATTTTTGGAGAAATACTGATGTACTGCCGAATCTTTGTTTAAGAGGCTTTCTCTGGGGATTTTCCTTAATCCGGGAAAGCAAGGATATCATCTTCAATGGCGAAGAGTGACATCCGTCAAAAGTTGCTCTGGCCTTTCAGAGGTTCAAGTTATCAAAGTGGTCAAGGACCAATTCTGATCTAGAAATAAACTGGTGGCGAGATTGTTCAGACGCAGCACTTCCTGACGAGGACAGAACTGGCAACTCGATTGAGAAAATGGTTATCACTAGGGGACAAGACCGACTAGAGTGATAGCGATGCAATATGAAATGTGAATGCAAATAAAATGCATGATATATGTATGTATATGCTGACAAAACTGACGCGACATACAGACTGATGGATGAACATGGCTGGATACTCGGCCATCGCGGGGCGAAGAAGTACCATTGGTCCAAAAAGTAGCAATTCTACCTTGCTTAGGAGAAATAGTCCCTGCTGGGAGATATGTTGGTCGGGCTTAGGAGACAAGAACTCGGCCGAGGGTGTCAGATGAAACAATGTCTCTGACACAGTTGATCCTTCATTCAGGCGTACTGGCTTAGAAGAAGTACTTTGATTCTGCACTTTGAAATTCAAATGCCTTTGGAGACGCAACTGATGTTCTTTCGATGTTCAACAGTCAAAAGAAATTGCCATCCTTTATTTAAAAGCAGAAAAAGTTTTACAAGTAAATTCATTTTTGTTTCATTTCAAGAATCGTTAATCAAGTTAAAAACGTCATTCTGTTAAGCTAAAACAAGTAAGAATTACAAACAAAAGCACAAGGGCTCAAATTTTATTGATAAGATGGAGATCAGCCAAACGGGTGATTCCAAAGAGTATTTACAAAGTTTAGAAAATGGTAATTTACAGGGAAAAGGGTTACGTTGAAACATAACGACCACTATCCTTCTACCAACTTTGAAATCGGGACATCCTGAGCTTCCGTCGAAGATGACCTTGACTGGAGTTTTTCTCCGATGGATGATGTAACTGCTATTGAGAGACTTGCCTCTGTTGAATATAGTTACTTGCCATTATCCCTAATTTTTTCCTGGATTGTACTGTGATGTTTCCAATCCACCGGGATGATTTTTTTCATGTCTCTAACTTTTGGTTGGACCGCCCTTTCGGGTTTTCAATCCACCGAGACGTTCTTTCTTCTTCTTTTTTTTAGTTTAGGCAAAGTATTTCTTGACTACATCAACATTCGTGGGGTAGGCAAATTCCTCTCCGTCCATGGTTGCAAGTCTCAAGGCGCCGCCTGAGAAAGCTTTCGTGACCACATAGGGGCCATCATAATTTGGGGTCCATTTGCTCCAAGAATCAGTGAGAAATGATTGTATCTTCTTGAGCACAAGGTCTCCTTTTCTGAAGATGCGAGGTCTGACCTTCTTGTCAAACGCCTTCTTCATTCTTTGCTGATACAACTGACCGTGGCATAGTGTCGTGATTCGCTTCTCTTCGATCAGGTTGAGTTCGTCGTGTCGACTTTGACACCACTCAGCTTCTGTAAGCTTATCTTCCATCAATACCTGGATTGATGGGATCTCTACTTCTATGGGGTGCACTGCTTCCATGCCATACACTAGAGAGAAAGGGGTTGCCCCTGTTGAAGTGCGGACAGATGTTCGATAACCGTGAAGAGCAAAGGGTAGCATCTCGTGCCAATCTTTGTAGGTTACAACCATCTTTTCAATAATCTTCTTGATATTCTTGTTAGCCGCTTCTACCGCTCCGTTCATCTTGGGTCGGTAGGGAGATGAGTTATGGTGTTCGATCTTGAACTCTGCGCACAACTCTTTCATCATCTTGTTGTTCAAGTTAGATCCATTATCATTAATGATCTGGCTCGGAACACCATAACGGTAGATGATATTGTTTTTGATAAATCGGACCACCACTTGTCAGGTTACATTGGCGTACGACGCTGCTTCGACCCACTTGGTGAAGTAGTCAATGGCTACCAGGATGAACCGATGTCCGTTTGAAGCCTTAGGTTCAATCAAACCAATTACGTCGATCCCCCATATGGAAAAAGGCCATGGGGAAGAAAGAACTTTGAGATGCGTTGGCGGTACATGGATTTTGTCGGAGTATATCTGACACTTGTGACACCTCCTCATGTACTTGTAGCAGTCAGATTCCATGGTTAACTAGTAGTACCCTGCTCTCAGAATTTTTCTCACCATTGCGTGTCCATTGGCATGAGTGCCAAAGGATCCTTCATGAATTTCTTTCATAAGCATGTCTGCTTCTGGTATGTCTACGCATCGGAGCAAGACCATGTCAAAATTCCTCTTATAGAGTATGTCACCGCTCAGGAAGAAGCTGCTAGCTAGCCTTCTGAGGGTTTTCCTGTCTTTTCTTAGTGCCCCATGTGGGTACTCTTGTTTCTGAAGGAAGCATTTGATATCGTGATACCAAGGTTTGTCGTCTATGACTACTTTGACCGTGAAGACGTAGGCGGCCCGTTCAAGGCGCATTATATCGATCTTAGGTAGGTCATTCCATTGACCTACACTAATCATGGAAGAGAGAGTGGCTAAGGCATCAGCCATGTGATTCTCACTACGAGGGACGTGATGAAACTCGACTCTGTTGAAGAAGGGTAACAACCTTCTTGCATAGTCTTTGTAAGGAATTAGTCCTGATTGGTATGTGTTCCAATCTCCTTTTATCTGATTGATAACCAAGGCTGAATCGGCGTATACGTCCAAGTTTTTGATCCTTAAATCAATCGCTTCTTCGAGACCCATGATACAAGCTTCGTATTCGACCTCGTTGTTCGTACATTTGAACGTAAGTCTGGCAGTGAAAGGAATGTGGGTACCCTGAGGGGTAACAATGATTGCCCTAATTCCATTTCCATAATGATTAACTGCTCCGTCAAAGATAAGTCCCCATTGGGAACCTGGTTCTGGCCCTTCACTGGGTAACGGTTCATCGCAATCTTTCATTTTTAGATACATGACATCTTCGTCTGGGAAGTCCAATCCGATTGATTCTTAATCGTCAATCGGTTGATGAGCCAAATGATCGGCTAAAATACTTCCTTTAACGGCTTTCTGAGCATGGTACTCTATGTCATATTCTGATAATAACATCTGCCAACGGGCAATTCTTCCCGTGAGAGCAGGCTTTTCAAATACGTACTTGATTGTATCCATCTTGGAACCCAACCAAGTAGTATGACGAATCATGTATTGGCGAAGATGTTTGGCTTCCCAAGCCAAAGCGCAACAAGTTTTCTCAAGCATCGTGTACCGAGTTTCACAGTCGGTGAACTTCTTGCTCAGATAGTAAATGGCAGACTCTTTCCGTTTGGTTTCTTCTTGTTGGCCAAGTACACATCCCATTGAGTCCTCAAGGACTGTGAGGTAAATGATCAGTGGTCTTCCTTCCACTGGTGGTGATAGAATTGGCAGATTCAACAGATATTCCTTAATACTGTCGAAGGCAGTTTGGCAGTCTTCTGACCAAACGAAATCTGGGTTCTTTTTGAGTAATTTGAAAATCAGCGCACACGTGGCAGTCATGAGGAATATGAATCTGGAGATGTAGTTTAAACGTCCCAAGAATCCTCTTACTTGTTTTTCAGTTTTCGGAGAAGGCATTTCTCGAATGGCCTTAACCTTGTCAGGATCAACCTCAATTCCTTTCTGGCTGATGATGAACCCTAAGAGTTTCCCTGAACGGACACCGAAGGTGAACTTGTTGGGATTCAAGCGGAGTTTGTACTTCCTCAAACGCTCGAATAGTTTCGACAGGTGGGTCACATGCTCCTCTTCTGTCTTAGATTTTGCAATCATGTCATCGACATATACCTCGATTTCCTGTGTATCGTGTCATGAAACAGAGTAGTCATGGCCCTTTGATAGGTTGCCCCGACATTCTTCAAACCGAACGGCATTACCTTGTAACAAAAGGTACCCCATGGGGTAATGAACAAAGTTTTTTCCATGTCTTTCGGTGCCATTTTGATCTGGTTATAGCCCGAGAATCCATCCATGAAGGAGAAAACTTTGAACTTTGTTGTCCTGTCTACCAGCATATCAATGTGTGGTAAAGGAAAGTCGTCCTTTGGACTAGCCTTGTTTATATCTCTGTAGTCGACACACATTCTGACCTTTCTGTCCTTTTTGGAACGGGTACGATGTTGGCTAACCATTGAGGATATTCTGACGTAGCGAGGAAACCCGCGTCGATCTGTTTCTGTACCTCCTCTTTGATTTTGATGGCCATGTCCGGGTGAGTACGTCTCAACCTTTGCTTTACTAGCGGACATTCCAATCTTAACGGTAAGTGATGTTCCACGATGCTGGTATCCAACCATGGCATATCCTGATAGGACCAAGCGAACAGATCAGGAAATTCTCTGAGAAGCTTTATCAAACCCTCTCTGGCAGTTGGACTGAGCAGTGCCCCAATCCTGATTTCTTTTCTCTCTTTTTCCGAACCCAAGTTTACCGTTTCCAACGGCTCTTTGTGAGGTTCAATGGACCTTTCCTCTTGTCTGAGTAATCGGGAGATCTCTTCTGGAATTTCGTTGTCAACTTCTTCTTCAGCCCCAAATACTGGGAACTCAAAGTCGGGAGAAGGCATCGGATCGTATGTTTCAACGGGGTTTAAAACAAGCAATTTGCATGACGTGATGATTTGTGTTTAGAAGAGATAGAGAAAATGCAAGTGTGTGTGTAGAGAAAATAGAAAATAATGCGGAAATTACAGAACGACGTTATTTTATTAATGAACAAGTCGAATCTTGAAACTACAGCCCTATAAAACAAAACTCAGTCGCTCCGGGCAAAGCGAAGAGGGAAATTTACAGAAAGCGCTCCCTATTAAAACATCCGTTTCACCTGGGCAGGGTGAAAGGTTAAAGATGGCAATTACTTTGACTGGTGAACGACCTTCGGAACCTCGACGACAACCCATTGGCGGCGAACTCCTCGGTGAATCACAAAGTCTGACACCTTCCTTGATTTGTCTTTAGAAATAACTCTGATTTCTGGTGGAGCAGGATCATTGGAATCTGTCTCCCAGGCAGAATTGTCGTAGGAGGATTCCTCAGTTGTATTTTGCATAGCATTTGTGCTCTCAGTTGTATCTCCCCATCCAGTAGGCTGGATATCTTCGAGCCTGATACGAGAGCTTTCGGGAGCGGTGTACTTGACCATATAGTCAAATTTTCCACTCGGTTGTCCCAAGGTATCCCACACCTCTTTAGAACTGGAGGAGTCATCCCTCTCGATGACGTTGACCTCGGGAAAAGCATAGTTGATGAATTTTAGTCCGACAAACATTGCAAATTCATCGTCGTGTTGAGTAGTTTCTGAATGACCTGAGTGTTGATCCCATGACATGGTGGGAACGCAGGTATTCTGCTTAATGATGCTCAGCTGAGTTTCATTACTCGGCTGACTCTCTTGCCCCAAGTCTCTTGGATAAGGTTGCCACATTGGCAGACCATCCATTGGGCCATAGTAGGTGGAGTCAAAATTGTCTTTCATCAAAGTGTCTTCCTCTAATGAATTTGGTGGAGCACGGCATCCTTCCAGATCACAATCTCCATAGATCATCTCGACGTCTGACCTAGGTATAAATCTCGGACTCTCTGTAGGAAAGCAAAAAGGAGTGTGCGTTTCGTCCTGAGACATATAACCGTCCTCGTTAAGATAGGACTTCCATTCTTCCTTTGTGTCAGAGGAATCCTCCTCATTGATAGCATGGACTGCTTGAGGAACTGGGTGAAGAAAATCTCCACTGTGGAAGAAGTTCTGAATGGGATGAAGACTTTCATCGTTAACAACTGTCTGGGTACAGGTTGCAGAAAAACCAAGGCCCTTTTTTGTTTTATTGTCAATAAGAATGACAAGCTGTCCCCATCCTTTTGTATCGGTACTCTCGACCGCTTTGATAGCATCTTTGTATGAGGAAATCGAGGTTCCTCCTTCGGATTAATTGTCCTTGCTCACCGATAGTGCTTGGACCTGCGTCCCAATAACCTCCTCGGGTTCTATACCAGCAGATGATGACAAGTTACTCACGAGCAAGGCCTGTTCTCCACAGACTGTGATGAGTTGGCCGTTCTGGACGAACTTTAGCTTTTGGTGGAGGGTCGAGGTGACCGCTCCAGCCTGATGTATCCAAGGTCTTCCTAATAAACAACTGTATGTTGTCCGGATGTCCATGACCTAGAAAGTGACTTGGAAAGTGTGAGGACCAATAGTTATGGGAAGATCAACTTCGCCAAAAACTGTTTTTCTGGATCCATCAAATGCTTTGACGAAGACCTCACTGATTCTCATCGGAGAGCCTTTGAATGATAATTGCATCAAAGTGGACTTCGGCATAACATTCAGGGCTGACCCTGTTGTCGCTCCCGGGATTTTCATCCTAGTACAAACGCGAAAGTGGCACCGAACAGAGTCGCCAGTAATGTGTATTTATCCCAAGAGAGGGAAAGGAAACACTGCATAAACCTGAAGGAAAGGAAAAGAGCATGGTCTTACGACCAAGAGAAAGGGTAAGGGAGTCGGTTACGCGAGAGGAAGGTATTAGCACCCCCACGCGTCCATCGTACCCGATGGGATCCACGCTTGCTTGTCTCGATCAAAGGGTGTAAGGAAAGGATACTGGAAAAAGGAGCTGAAATAAAGAAAGGAGAAAGAAAAGGAGAGAAGAAACAAATGTAGGGAAAATAAAAGAAGTGCTCGAATGGGCCCTACCCCACTGCCTACGTATCTCATCGGAACATGAGAATCAGAGTGACGTAGTTCCCCTCACTAGGGAAGGATTGTTTGTGTTTTTTAGTGGAATACGTCAACGTTCGCGTCCTAGCAGTTTAGGTGTTGCAGCTCGCTGTAGGGAGACTTAGGTGTTACCTGTTTGCGGTAGAACGGAAATGACACATCCTTAAGGAATAAGAGATAAGAAGAGAATTCCCGAAGGAAAAACGTTATTGTTTGTTTTTGTCTTTTAAGAGTTTTTTTTCATTTGTTTGCATATGATAGTGTATCTAAATCTCGATCATCGGAATGTGTACATTCTCACATTCCAAGATGGAATGAGTAAGAAAGTACACTAAGGGTGAAGAAGACCCCCACACTTAGTTCCAATTATTAAGGTTCAAACACACTAGCATACTTGTGTTTACTAAGTGTTTTTGTTGATTAAGAAGTGAAGAAGTGTTTTTTTTATTTGCATCTTCAACAAGTATTGCATTTAAGTCCCTCATATAAGATCAAATGTTTAACACATTGACCCAAGATGGACTATATGCTACACATTCTAAGATTATAAGAGAAGACCCCTTTATAATCTTTTCTTTATATGAGAGGCCTAAATGCAATAAGTGCTTTCCTTTATTAGATATTTTGAATATTCTTTGAGATAAGAAGATAGAAGACTCAAGAGAGGAGAAAAGGTAAAAGTCTATGTGAACTAAGACTCAATCCTAATTGATTAGTTAAGGGAGTGATCCTAAAGGTTTGTGAGGTTAAAACCTAAAGTCTAAAGAAGAATGAATTAAACAATTCACTTCTAAAGTAGAAGATGAATTGTAATTCAAAAGGGAAAGTGATGAGTTATTAAAAGGAAAGCACCTAAGTGCTTAACAAACACAATATTGAAATGTAAAAGAGAAGGGATAGAAGTTTGAATGTGGATTCCTTATCCACACTCAATTGCAACTTACCAAAGCCCCTACATGGTTAGCAAACATGTATAGGGATTATAAGAAGTAAAAGAACATTTAATGCACTATAAAACTCAAAAGAATAAAATGAAAGATCAAATCCTATTAATCACAACCAGAATGTGCATCATATGGAAAACAAATGATTATTATCATGCAAGTCCAAATGAACAATCAACGATCATCATCCATGACATTAGAACATGCTACCATAAGAAAAGGGAGATGAAAGATGAAAAGGAAGGAAAGAAACATGCATAAATGGAACATGTAATCCAAGGATCAGAATTGAAATGAAATGAAAAATGATTCACAAACACCTCACAAGTATTCATGAAGCAACTATCAAGACATCCAAGAAGTAATAGGAGAAGTAGAATTGAAATGGAAGTTCAAAAGAAAACACAAGTACTTCATATTAAGGATATACAAAATTCAAATGAAAATGAACATGCAATGATAACACATAATATGTACCAATGACCTATAACGTCAAATGAATAGTTCACAAAATAGGCAAATGGTCATGCAAGTGTGCACCAAAACAATCATGTAAACATGCACAAAGATTACAAGGATATGACATGTTATTGTGCTTCAAATGAAATGTTTTAAACAAAAATCAAATGGGTTCATGAAAATTAAGCAAGCATGATTTAAAGATACACAAATCAGAATTGAAACACATACCAAAATAGCATGCAAGAAATCAAGGCAAAAGGCTTTATACAATGGACTTAGGTCAAATTGGATGTACATGCAAAGTATTACAAAAATGAACACCAAGACATGTCATAAAATGTCCTAAAAAATCAAATAAAAATCACATGACATACTTCAAGGCATTAGTGACTCAATTCAAAAAGAATCAAAGCAAAAACATTTTTAATGATCAAGAACAAAAATGAACAAAATCATGTATCACATTTAGAAAGCGCACAAAAGAAAATACAAAGAAAATAATGGAGCAGGGGCAAAAACGTCATAAAATCTGAAAATAAAATCATCAAAAATTTTATAAATGTTTTAATGATGCTCATGAATTTTTATAGAATTTCCTAATGTCATTTGGTATTTTTAAAAATTAAAAAGCAAACGTGTATGAAAATAAAATGAAATGTAAATGTGAATGGGGGCGCACAAAAGTAATTATTCAGTTCAAATTAATTGGGCTTTGGAACAGGGAGGTGTGGAAAGCGATCTGACTAGGTCCAATAAGCGCGCAGTACACATTAACAACCATGCACTTCAGTCAACACAAGGTCAAATCATTTACAGCCATCAGATTAAGTCCAGTCAACATCCAGTCAAAGTATCCAAAGTCAAAACACGCGCATGAAGGACCACACAACATATAATGTACCACATCACATAATGTTTAAATGAAATCAGAAATGTGGCATGTGACTTGCACATGAATTTTAATGTGCTGGCGCCTTTTGGACCACACGATCATGAAAAATGGACGGACAAGATTAAAACGTGCTAAACCCTAACAATCAAAGCTGCCGGCCAGAGAGGGACCTCCGGTCACCTTCTCCGGCCAATCACCACCGTCTGCAAACTCACATGCTCACCAAAACGCACAATCCACATACCAAATGGAAGCTGAGACTACGTAGATCAAGAATATGCTCATAAAAATCACAAAGCATGCACACATATCAAGAACAGAGGAGATCAAATCATGCCCTAATTTTTGCAACTACGCCTTTAGAAGGCCTATCAACTAGCCGGAGTAAGACATGCTCCTAATGAGCTCATATCAGCATGAAAACAATAAATTAAACCATAAAACGCCAGAGCAAAGTTTGAGATTTTGGAACCTGAACTTGTAGCTTTTGAAGATTCTTGAGAAAACTAGAGATCCGTGCTTCTTCTTCAACCTTAGAGCTTCACCAAACTAAGCAAAATAAATGCTAGAAGCTTGTTGTATTGAGAGCAGAGAGATTTAATGCAGTAATACACTTGAAACAAACTTGAGGATTGTGATGAAATCTCCCTTAATCATGAGCCATTGATGATGATAGAGATGAAGTGGATGAAGGTGACTGAAGATTCGTGCACAGAGAGAGAGAGAGAAAAAGTTCAGAGAAGGTTGAGAGAATGAGAGTGTTTCTGAGAGCAAGTGAGAGAATGAAGTGGTGAAAACGAGAAAAATGAAGTTCGAACTGAAATTAGGGAGTGCGATTTTGTTTTATAGTGAGCTTTAATCATGGTTTAGTGAGTTGAGTTAGATGAGTCACAGTGGTTAGACTGAGTGCACCCTAACTAACTGAGTCAAGTTAGTTAGGGGCGAGTTATTGAGGGTGGTGATATGGTGAGGCTGGTTTATGGTGTGTTATGGTGGAGCAAGTGAAAGGAATGGTGATGATGAATTATTCTGGTGTGGCAGCTGCAAAAGAAACTTGCCTCTCAAGTTTTGGTTCTTCCCTTTCTCATGTATGGCACGTGCCATTATGAATGGTGTAAGGAGTATATGTTTGGCTTAATGAGGAAAGATAGCAGACTGATGTATGTGTACAAACTGATATGGATTCAACAACAACATTGTTATTTTTTCGGTTTTGTGACAGTTTGGAACATGGAGTTTTGGGGGTGGAATTCTCACACACTAGTGCATGGAATCATGAGCATTTGGTGTCATTGGAAAGAGGAGATATCATGGAACAACATTGGTGTTGGACTTGAGTTGAAATGAGGTGTGCAAGAGGCTTGAAAATAGCTGTGAACATCAAATTTTGGGGACTGTGTGGTAGGCGTGTGAAGCAGGTCATGGCATGGCAGTGGAATGCATGAAATTTCAGCCTAATCAACCTAACTTGAGACCAAAATTTCTCCCTCATAAATTGATCAAATGGAATTTTGTCCAACATGAATATTGAAGATGACACTACAAGGAACAACTTTGATGTTGAAAAGTTCCTCATTTGGAGCTTCCTTCTTGATGAAAAATAGGTGGACATTTGGCCCTCCAACTATTTGAGAAAATGATGTGCGCGTGACATGAAAATCCTTGGTCATGACATGGTTTTTGCCCTACTTTCCTCCAACTTTGATCCATCATATCTCCCTCAATTTTTATCCAATGGGGATATTCTACACATGGATTTGAAGCTTAAAGCAAGATCTTTTGTTGTGGCCGAGTGGAATTTTCATTTCAAGTCTTGATTTTAAATGGCCTTGGTTCAAACTCTGATGCAAAATGGTCCAAAACTTGCCTTATTTAGTAACCCTACTTCATCCAAAAATGGCAACTTTCCACATCTTGATTTCTTTATTATTCCTTTGGAGTTTCTTGATCAAATTTTGTACATTGGACACATATAACATGAATTTCATGAATTTGGCCTCAAAAAGTCAAGAGTTGACTTTTTCCTCTGATTATTTGACTTGGCCCCAAATCTCCTGATTTTTTATCTTTCTTCCAATTGAACCACTTCTAAAACCAATTGAGAGGTAATTTTCCACATCCATACACTTAAGGACATGTAGAATACCATGACATCAAGTTTGGTCCAAAAAAACAAAGATGCCCTGATTTAATTAGAAACCCTAGTTTTGGTACCCTCCTCCTAGGAGGTAAAAGTGCAGTCTTCAATTTCACATTCCTCAGAGTATGTTGTGTACCCTCTTAAAGGATGATGAGATATGCCATTTGAGGGTGACTTTGGATCAATGAGCTATCTCTTTTGAGGGTTTTCCTTTAATTTTTGGATCTCTTGCATAGTGAAAGATGTAGGGCTTCAATCTCCTATCGAATTTCACCTTCTTGAGGTTTTGGATAGTCAATTGAGGTAGTATGAGCCATGAAAGACCTCTTGGCTTGCCTTGAGTGAACTTGTTTGACCTTTTTGTACTTTGAATGATCCCTTGATTGCCCATCTTCCACCTGATCACATGCCTTGATGCTAAGAAGGATGCTATGCTTCATTTTTCTATGTTAAAGATGCAATGCAATGCTAATGAGATGGATATGATATGATATATGATAATGCTAAACTATGATGCCAAAAAGGGAGAGCAAATTTTGGGGTATTACACCTGTGTCTACCAGTACGCTGGCTAAAGCATCGTCCTGGCAGTTAACTGTGATATTGAGCGCCATGTTATGACGACGACCCTCTTCAGGTAATTCCTCATCTATAAATCCCAAATTATTGCAGGAAGTGATGTTAGAGACAATGCTATCGAACTGTCTGATTGTTACATCCTATTCCACAAAGGATGGCTCCAAGACTTTCTGTAGAGCCTCCTTGTGCGCTTCTGAACTGAGTAACAGTGATAACACCGAGTTCTTTGAAGGAGTTTGTAACAGCTGATCAACAATGTTATATTCACTTCTTTGGATGAGCTTCAGCATCTCATCATCATTTTTAGAAAGGTCGGGATTACTGGATTGACCGACGGGTGGATTAGGAACTTCTGCCTGAAGTTCCTTTTCTTTGTTGGACTCTCCAACTCCTCTGTTGAAGATTCGACCACTCCGTGTTACTCGACTAATGTCTACAATATTCACGATGGAGGGTAATGGAATTTCCTTTCCATTCTCGACTATTGTTGCACCGTATTTGTAAGGGATAACCTTAGTTGATTCATACGGTAGTGGTCCCGGTAGATAAATGACTATGGGAACCTTCTGATTTTTCTAACCATCATAAGTAATCTCGATCCGTTCCCGGTTGGGAACTCTAGATTCGTCAAGCAGAGGGATGATGGCACAAACATCTCTAGACCTCTGATGATCAGAGATGACGACAACGTCCTCAAATTGATTGGCAAGGTAGTTCGGCGACCAATTGATGGGTCCGGAACCTGGATATGGGCGAATCTCTCTGCGATCCACTTGCCCCTGAAGACTTGCTCTCACAAGGTAACACCCTTGGTTATTTTCTGAACAGACACTACAACGGTCATAATTGTGTGGTGGCACCCGGCCACGCCCACTTTGAATACAATGTAACCTTACTAGGTTAGTCTCCACAGATCGGACATCCTGACTTTGACGCCGAGTAGGATTCCTGTTACTAATACTAATTTGCTGAGTGTCTTCATCCATATAGATTGGCATCCACCAGTGATTTAACAAGTGCTGAAGTGCCTCCTGGACAAGGGTACAACCTCGATCATTTTCGCAACCTGCTTTACAACTTTGGTAATCATGTGATATTAGGAATCCGAGTCGGACCTGCTCAGCATGTAACTCCACCAGGTTGGTATTCATCACGCGAATATCAAAAATCTGAACCATGTTGATCTGATAAGGGTTCCTATCATTGTAGTCTTGGATCCATCCAAGATCCCTCTGACGCTGGAGGGCCTCTTGTATGAAAGAGCATCCCTGTTTGTTTACTGAGCAAGTCAGACAGGAACTGTAATCGTGCCGTGGCAGATTATGATACTGGCTTTGCCTTGAGTGCATCGCCACCAAGTTGGCATTCATTGTACGAACGTCGTGGTTCTGGATGATGTTGGAATTCGTTTAAACCATGTTAACTCCACGAACTCTGTGCTCTTGGATCCATCTGAGATCCATCTGTTCCTGTAGAGCTGATTGCACCATAGAACATCCTCGATTACTTTTAGAGCAGACATCACATTGATGATAACTATGAGGTGGCACATGGCCATATCCGCTCTGTCTATAATGCATCTTGACTAGATTGGTTTTCAACAAGAGTACATCGTGAATTTGATAGACATTGTTAGATTCTTTCTCAATCAAGTTGACTGCAGCTTTCTCGTGTTGAGGCGGAGGGTTCGTGAGAACATTGGGATTCGTATCTTTGAAAGATAAGACCCCGCTCCTAACAAGTTTTTACACGTCGGATTTGAAATTGAGACAACTCTCTATGTTATGCCGTGATCCTCCTTGATGCTAAGGGCATGTCTGATCCACCTTAAACCAAAAAGGCGGATTTTCCGATACTGTAAGAGGAGACTTAGTCTGGATGTGCCCCTTAGCCAGTAGTAACGGAAATAGTTCTGCGTAGAACATGGGTATAGGATCAAACCCTGCTGGCCGTGTTGTACGGTTGTTATTGTATGGAGGACGAGCCTGCAGAAGACGCTGTTGTGTCCTTTGCTGATTAGGTTGGCTATGCGCAACCTGAGGTTGATGCGTAGGAACATACGCGGGGTTGATAGCAGGAGTTACAGCTGCTACCGGTTGATAACGTCGCCTTTGCTTTCCGAGAGAGATATTCCCAATATCTTGCTCTTTTTTCTTAGGGAGAGCACTACCGTATCGTTTTGTACTGCTTGATGGTCCAGTGTCTTTTGCCAAACGTCCTTCTCGGACGGCTTCCTCAAGACAAACTCCCATGCCCACCATCTCAGTGAAGTCATTGGGTGCACTGGCGACCATTCTGTCATAGTAAAATGAGCTCAAGGTCTTTAAGAAAATCTTTGTCATCTCTTTTTCCTCAAGAGGTGGACAAATTTGAGTGGCAATTTCACGCCATATCTGGGCGTACTCCTTAAAGGTTTCCTTGTCCTTTTGTGACATTGATCTGAGTTGATCTCTGTCTGGTGCCATGTCCAAATTGTATTTGTATTGTTAGACGAAGGCAGTGCCAAGATCTCTGAATGTGTCGATCGTGGCGCGGTTTAAACCCATGTACCATTTTAAGGCGGCACCGGTTAAACTATCCTGAAAGTAGTGAATCAGCAGGTCCTGATTTTCAGTCTGAGCTGACATTCGCCGAGCGTACATCACCAAGTGACTCTGAGGGCAAGAGTTACCCTTGTACTTTTCAAAGTCAGGCACTTGGAACTTGTGGGGGACTTTCACATTGGGGACCAGACAAAGGTCTGCGGCGTCCTTTCCAAAAAGATCCTGACCGTGAATGGCTTGCAATTCCTTCTGCATTTCCAAGAACTGTTCCTAGAATTCCTCCATTCGGTCAAACATAGTTTCTTTTTTACCAGTAGGTATCTGTGGAATCTGCCCTTCCGGGACAGTGTGCACCACAGGGGGTGGTACCGTAACTACGGCAGTAAATCTTGGTGTTTCCCGAAGTTTGTAACCTTCAGGAGTCTTCAATATGCCTCTGGGATCTTTGCTTTTCTGAAGTCTGTAACCTTCAGGACCAGCGGCATCTGTTGTGATTCCCTGATCTTCAACGATCGGCGGAACATATCCTTCCGGGATATAGTTTGTAGGTATACCCCAGGGACGATCTTTCGGCATTTGATACCTAGGATCATACTTCTCCACTATGGGCGCTGAGGTGATCTCTGAGATCACAGTTCTTTGTAGCTGAGCTTCTGCCATGGCTTGCATGTCATTACGAAGCTTTCTCATATCCTCTCTCAGAGCGTCGATCTCTTCTTTCAACTCTCTGTTCTCTTCCTCAAGATCATCCATATTTTTCTGACGATTGGCCCGAGTATTGTACGAATGAGACAGTTTGACTCTAGAACCGAGACACAAACGTGAGATTCGTAGGTAAGGAGAATACGCGATGTGAGAATGATGAATGCAATGGTTATATTAATTGTTTTTTTTGGTTTAATCAAAATAAACTTCGACAATTAGATTGCAAATACCAAACAGAAGGGAAACCCCATTTTATTGAAATTCAAAGGATTGCGGAAACAAAAATACAGTAGATTACAAAGTGCAGAAATAGAAACCTAAGCTAATGGGTCCCGAGAGAACTCGGGTACTGATTCTGGTATTTTCCTTTTCTTTGACCGGGGCTCTTGAGCTATTGTCGGGTCGTCATTCCTTTGCCAGGTGAAAGGAGTGAGCAAATTCCTTTGGTCATCTTGATTCTCTACAGCATGCTGCTCCAAAATTTCAATTAGAGCATCTTTCTCTTTCAGTAATTGCTGTATTTTGATGCACTATACGTTGAGGGTGCGGTATTTGTTCTTCCAAGACCTCCTCTCCCGTTGAACTTTGTTGAGAGTAACCTGGAGCTTTTCAGTTTCCGTCATGAAGTACATGATAGATTCCCTCGACGGAAGAATTCCGTAACGAGGATAAGGCATTTTTAGCTTGAGAGCTCTAGTTTGTACCCAGCGGAGATAAGGCTCCACCGAGACACAGTCCGGTTTTCCTATAGACTTCCGTCCTTTCTTATGAACGTGTTTCCAAGCGTGCACTATTTCCATCTTTAGTGTTCTGTCATTTTCTCCTTCTTTGAAGAAAAGACCTTCCAGATGAGCGTTCTGGGGAACATGCCTCATCGGGTATCCAAATTGACGACGAACCAATACTGGGTGGTAGTTGATTCCTCCCTTAGTTCCTATAAGGGGTACGTTGGGGAAGTTTCCACAACGATCAATGATCCTGATTCCATCATAAATCCTATTACACCAATCAATGTCAGAGTTGGTGAGAGACATGATTTTCTGCGACCAGCGCAAGGCACTCTTATGATCCCAAAAAGCAGCAGACTTAGGCAAATGGCAGATAAACAATTTGTAGAGCAAAGGTACACAACATGTGATCTCCCCTCCGCTGTACAAATTTCCTAAGTGTACAGAATGATACGCATCCGCAAGTAAAGTCGGCACAGGGTTTCCAATGAGAAAAACCTTAATAGCGTTGATATCGACGAAGTTATTAATGTTGGGCAACAGAAATAACCCGTAAGTGAGTAAGACAAAGATGCTTTCAAAAACAGTCTCGTTCCCTATACTAGCGAAGTACAGAGTTTTCTTTATTAAGAACTGGGCTGGCAAACCTTGTATGCCACCCTTGGTAGTCATGTGAGTCTTGACTTCAGACTCATCCAAATGAATTGCTCTTGCAATGGTATGATCCTTTGAAATTTCTTCTAGTCTAGAAAATGGAGCTCGATCAGTGACATGTAGATCAATCAGATGAGAATATTCCTCCAGCGTTGGTGCTAGCTGGTAATCCGGGAATGTAAAGCAATGATAAATCGGATCGTAGAATTGAACGAGCGCATCCATGATTCCTTCAATCACATGGATTCTTAACAGAGGTAGCAGACCTTTGTACTTGGCTCTGAAGGCCTCTTGGTTTGTGATCATTCTCACCAAACCTCTCAAATCCTCTAGTTTTGGAACCTTGAAGGTGTACTTATGAGTTCTCCTTCTACCGAAATCCATTAGCACAATCCTTTTCTCTGATATTTGCAATCACAATCTTAGTTTAATTTGAAAAATAGAGAGACTAGAAGAGAAATTTTTTTGAATGTTTTAGTGTTTTTTAAATGAATGCAGCACATAAAAACATAGAAAAAACATGGGGTCAAAGGGTCGTTGCCATGGAGTCAAGGCTCTACCCATCCCAAAGGTTTACTAATGACTTTTGTACCTGTCTCTCTTCATCATCAACTCGTGTCAAGAAAACACCAGCGGGCCGGGAACCGTGCTAGGTGATGTTTTTTGAAGAGTCCTCAGAAGAGGGTGGCATCGCATGATAACTATTTCCGATAGCCTCTGCGCCACTAATTTGCTCCTCAGCTTCTCAGACAACACAATCTACCCATTGCCTGTGAGAGGGAATGGGTTGCATTGGGAAACCTCCACTGAGGTTGATGGTCGACCTCGTCGCCATCACCTATCTTAAGTGTATACTGAATCTTTCCACATGCGGCATCACACGCATTCCCATTAGCGGAAAAATAAACACATATATCAATTAGGAAAAGTAGTATATATATTTGTCTTAATCATCCTAGACTTATAAAGCTATGAATCCTATGTTCCTGACAGAAATGGCTCCCCGGAAGAGGCCCCAATCTGTGGTTTCGACACAAAGATGAAAAGGAAAAAAAGTCAAGCAAAGCCCCACGGTGGGTGCCATTTTTCCTGTAGCGAGCGATTTTGGACACGGTTCTTAAGCGCTGTCGCTCTTTGGGGTTACTACAAGTCGATTCATTTTTTATCCTATTGTGAGCTGACTAAGGAAGGGAAATAGATGTCTCCAATTAAGCCTTCTTGCATACCAAGTTTAAACAGCGGTCTGTTAGGTTACAGATGCTATGTAGTCGTGGGGCCTTTCTTGTGTTTATTTTGACAGAATGACAGGTTTCTGGCAGGGAACAAGGATTAGGATGTTAGGACTGATGCTTTTTGATAGATATGTGAGAGTATGGGATTTAGAGTTTTTGTTTAGTGTGCTCGCTAAGATCTTTTCTTTCGATCTTATGCCTACGTATTTCCGTTTACCGAAACAGGGAAATCAGAGCGTTCGTAGTTCCTCCTATTCTATGGGAGGAAATGGTGTTTTGGTGTCTTGTTCAAAGCCCAAGACGTGAAGCGAAAGGTGGCTTGTATCTTGTTCAAAGCCCAAGATGTGAAGCTGAAGGGTCTATTTGTATCTTTTTCAAAGCCCAAGATGTGAAGATAAAAGGGTTTGACTTTAGAGAGAATTTGTCATCTCTAAAGAGGGGGTTGTATGTCACAACTGTTTATAAAGAAGAATTACTTTAACCAGGATGTGTGAATCCGGCAATGCCATAATTTCCTTTATAGGGGATTTTTAACCTGAAGGAGAAGACTTTAACTCAGTGTAGAGCAATGCCATCTTTCCTTAGGAATTTCTCACGTGAAAAAGAGGGACAGTGGCATGGATGTAGATGATCCAGAGGCTTGCCGCTTACAGTAATTAGATGAAAGGAAAAGGAGTTGTTGATGTTTGTGTACTATGAACGAGGCACAATTTTGATGCTAAAAGGTTGATTAAATCAACCATTGGTTTTCTTATACAAAGCCTAAGAGGAGGCTAATGGCCCAACAAGAGGGAGTTTTTTATGTGTCTCGTACAAAGCCCGGGAGAGAGGCTAAAAGGGTTGACTCAACAAGAGAATCTTTTATACTCAACAAGAGAGTGTTTTTGTATCTCGTACATAGCCCGAGATGGAGGCTAAAATTTTTTTGGCTCAATAAGAACCTTTTTGTATCTCGTATAAAGCCCGAGATGGAGGCGAAAAGGGTGATTGACTCAATGAGGGAGTCTCTTAGATGTCTCGTACAAAGCCCGAGAGAGAGGCTAAACGTTGTTTGACTCAACGAGGGAGTCTTTGTATCTCGTACGAAGCCCGAGATAGAGGCTGAACGTTTGCTTCACTGGGAAGAATCATTGTACAAAGCCCAAGAGGAGGCTAGTGTAACTGTTTCAGTTGAGTGACAGATCTAGTATACTGATTTTAAAAGAGAAAATCAGTTCTTATATGAGTAACACTGTACTCGAGGATTTGATTCGAGGATCAGGGTCATTTCCTATTTCTTTAAGGAAAGGGGAAATCCACAGGGTATTGAGACTGTCCGAGTCTACGGGTTTTCTTCCTATTTAATGAAAGGGTCACTTGAGAATGTCTTTGAGACTCAAGGAAAATAAACTGTCCAAGTCTAGAGTTTCATCTTTTGTACTATGCTTTGAGAAACAGTGGTAGACTCTTGAAAAGACTGTTCTTATGAAGATGACTAAGTTCTGTTCCTATACCTCTAGGAGGTCGTCGGGACAATTTGTACGAAGCCCAAGAGAAGGCTGGAAGCTTTTAAGAAGCCTACGGGTCCTTGTATGAAGCCCAAGAGGAGGGTATCATTCCCGGAGGAAGAGATCATTATACGAAGCCTAAGAGGAGGTTGTGAATACTTCTAAGAAGCCGATGGGTCCTTGTACTAAGCCCAACAGGAGGCGGGGTTGCTTTTAGGAAGCCTGTGGGTCCTTGTACAATGCCCAAGAGGAGGCCGATGCTTTTAAGAAGCCTTTGGGTCCCCAAACCCCGAGAAATTCAAGGCAAGCTATTCACAAGGAATAGATCAAGTATGGAAAGTTCGAGGATTTGGAAGAAACTAAAAGATGCCATTCACGGAGAATACATTCATCTCTGGGAGTAGAGTTTCTTGACAATTCCTAAGGAGGACAGCCGAAGAGAAGATTGTATCTGGTGCTCCTATTGGGGATCTAGCTGTCAATGTCTACGAATAAATGAAACGACTTTACCTAGTTCTAGACGTAGTTGCCGGGGAAACTCTAAATATCTATACTATTATTACACAGTTGATATGAGTTTATGAAAGAAGACTTACAGCGAGCAGCCCCACAATACAGTTATATGTATATGAAAGCAGTAAATGAAAGCGGATAAACACTTACTCAGTTGTAGAGCTTCCATGCTGTTTGGTTAGTTGTTCAACAAAGAAAAATTGAAAAAACAATAATATATTCAAAATCAAAGGAGAAAGTGCTTTGAAAAAGAAAGATTTGGGGCTTACAGCTCAAGGAGAGACCCAGGGTTTTATCAGTGATTGCACTGTTGAATTTGTATAGAGGGACTTATACAAGTGACTGTGGCCCAAAAAGGTTTTCTGTATAAAGGGATGGGTCTTACACTCTCTCAAGAGGCCCAAAAAGTTTTAAAGAAAAAGAGTGGGGCTTATAACACGAGGGTAGGCCCAGTTGACTTTTTGTTCAAAATGGCGATCGCGCCGAGGTTTTCTTTTAACGCAAAGGGACTTATACAATAAGTGAGGCCCAAAATTGTTTTGGTTAAAAGGGGATTGGGTCTTACACTCTAATAGAGGCCCAAAAGTTTTGAATGTGTCTTATAGCTCAAGGAGAGGCCCAGATAGTTTATTTTTAAACTGGTGACGATTGTGCCGAATTTAAAAATGTACAGAGGGACTTATACAACGAATGAGGCCCAAAAAATTTCTGTACAAGGAGGTTGGGTCTTACACTCTAATGGAGGCCCAAAAAGTGTTTGAAAATGATTTGTGAGGGTTAAATTAATCAAAAACCCTAATTTATTTTCAAAATGTATTTTAATTGAATAAAAATTCAATTAAAATGATAAAAAATTATTTAACATACGGAAAACAAATTATGATCTTGGATTAATGCTTCAAAAATCATGTTTTGCCCTTTAGGTTGTGACAGCAAGAGCAAATTGATTTCTGAGTTGGAGGTGTTACAAATGAGTTGTGATGATCTGAACAGCTTCCCTACACCCTATGGAGTGTGTTTGAATGCTTGGACTTGATGGAAATTGGCTGGATCACTTCCTGGCATCTCAACTGCAACTTGGTTAAAACCTTGAGCAATTGACTGGTGATTCTGAGAAATCAGTGTTCCAATTGTTGTTTAAGTGTTTGATCAGCTCACATATGATGTATATGAGGTGTGTGTGTGATTGGTTTGGTTGGAATAGCTCTCAAACTCAAAACACGATAGTGACTTGCTTTTGAAGGCAAAATTGGAGTGAAAGAAGAGATTTTGAGGAAAGCATCTGTTTGATGGCTTTGGTGTACCCAAACTGATCACAAGTGAGCTCTATTTGTAGTAGAGCAAGTTTGTTTTGGGATCCACAGTGAATGGCAACTGCAGCAGAGGTTTGGCCAATGTTGTCCAATGAGAATTCAAGTCTCCTCTAGCCATTGACTAGAGGTTAGGGCACAGGGTTGTGGTTCCCTTGGTCTTGGATAAGTCTTGACTGAATTCAGTTGTAAATGGCTCAGTCCATGCCACCTTGATGCTTCCATTGAATGCTCCAATCCAAAATTGGAGTCTTGTCCCTATTTTGGCAATTCTAGGTTCAACATGCTATTTCTTGTTCCCAAGACTTTGGAGGCTTGGCTCAGTGATTGTCCCCTTTAGATTCAATCCTCAGAGGTGTCCAAGTGGATAGGAGTGTTTGGAATTGGCTGATTTTGGAAAATCGAGCAAAAATGCAAAATCTGTCTTGCCTTGACAGATTTCAACAAGGCAACTTGCCAATGTCATATCTCATGGCTCAAATTGAATTTGGTAATGTTCTTGGTCATTTTGGAAAGCCCTTACATGATACAAAAACTGTTTGAACATGTTTGGTTTTGATCTCTTTTGGATCCAAGTGAAAAATCCCCCTACATTTGGAAAAAAGTAAAGGTAGATTCTGACTTAGTGAAATTTTCACTAAGTGTTGGAACAAAGTGACTTTTCTTGATTTTGATCACTTCATAACTCAAAATCCATGAGGAATTTGGATATAGGTCAATATGAAGCTTTTGTAGAGGGCAATGTGATCTACAAATCAACCTTTGAATGGGGCATAATGGCCTTGTGGTTTAGGAGTTATGGTCCTCCAAAGTTGGCACATTAGTGTCAATTTTTCCATAACTTAGAAATTTTTCTAAGTTTTTATGGTTACCCCCTTTTACAAGTTATCCCACTTTCTTTGATTTTTCTTGATGAATGATGATTCAAATCATACATTAACATCATTTTAAGGTTAAAAATCCATTTTGGTGAAAAATCTCAAAAAGTCAAAGTTGACTTTTGTGCACAGTTGACTTTTTATCAGATGAATTCCAAACTGTGCAATTCTTCAGGAAATCATGTCCTTGACCTAAATCAAACTTGATGGACATGTTCCATGGGTGTCATAGGGTATATTGAATCATGTCTTAGGGTTTGGGAGCATGTCCTGGTCAAAAGTCAAAGCTACAGTTGACTTTTCTCGCGAAACCCTAATTCTGGTGCAGATGAAATTGAGACTTGTTGCTCAAGCTTCTTGGATTAATCCATTGTTCCAAATGGATCAATATGGTTCATTAGAGACCCTCAAATCATGTCTTGAGGTCTTGGTTCATGATTTGTCCCAAAAGTCAACTTAGGGGTGAATTAGGTCAAGAAACCCTAATTCCTGATTTTTGATGTATGCATCCCCTGAGGAAAAATTGACTTGATGATTGGGTTCATGAGGTTCCAAGGAGTATATTAGGTTATGTTTTGGATCATTGGCTTGTGCCTAGATGAAAAATTTCATCTGGAGGCCCTGGTCGACCAAAACCCTAATTTGGTGATACTGTCGATCTTGAGACTTGATCCACCTAGAAGGGAGCAGCTTTGTGCTTAATCCTTGAAGTGGGAGTCCTTTTGATCCTTTGTGGATATTTAAGAGGCTAGACAAGTTGAAGATCATGTCATTTCTTGATTTATCTTTTGTCTAAGAGCTTTGAGAGGGCTTGAAACCCTAATTCTGATTGTACTGAATGCTTAACCCTTTAGGCATTTGATGAGGCATGATAATTCATCCATATTGTGATGATGATTTACACAATGATAGGAAACTTTAGTGGTCAAAATTTGGGGTATTACAAGGCTTACCTCTTGTAGCTGGTGATCGAGCTTGATGATGGAGATGTTACAGATGTGTTCCAATGGTCTAGACAATTTCCTTAGGTGTCATGGAACGTGTTTGAATGCTTGGAGTGGTTGAAAACTTCTTGGTCTGACCAGCTCGAATCCCTCTGAAAAAGGTTCTTGAACTTGAGCAAATGGGATACCACTTTGTGATTATGATGTTCCAGATGTTGTTTATGTGTTTGAATCACTTACATATGATGTTTGTGAGGTGTTTGCATCATTGGTTTGGACATAGTTGTTCTCAAATGCAAAACCCGATAGTGACTTGCAAGAGAAGGTGTTTTTTTGGAGTGAAAGAGAGATTTTGAGTAAATCATCAGTTTGGGTGCTTTGGTGTACTCAAACTGATCACAAATGAGCTTTATTTATAGTAGATCAAGTTTGTATTGCAAGCAATAGTGAATGGCAACTGGTACAGGTCTGTGGCCAATGGTTGCATAAAGGAATTCTAGTCTTCCATGATCATTGACTTGAGCTTGAGCACATGCCTATGGTCTTCTATTACAGGGACAAGGCTTGACTCATTCAGTGATTAAAGACTCAGTCCATGCCACCTCAATGCACCTCTTGAATGCCTTGAAACAAAATTGGAGTTTTTAGATTTGGAACATTGAATTCCACATGCCAAAAGGGGTGGTGTCTTGACTTGCAAGGCTTCTGGATCAGAGGTACTTACTTGGATAAGATCCTTATATGGTTTCAGAAATGTGACAAGGCTTAAGGTTGCACAATTTGGCCAGCTCGAGCAAAATTGCACAAAATTGCCTTGTACATGACAATTGGAAAGTGCCATTTTCGGAGGATCATATCTCCTTGTTCAAATGGAGTTATGGAAAGCTCTTGTGCTTTTTAGAAAGCCCTAACATGATACAATCCATATGTGATCATAGTTTGTCTAGAAACTATTTGAATCCAACGAAAAAATCCTCATGAACATTGATGTTCAAGGCTAAAAACTCAGGCAGTTTTCACTAAGTGTTTAATCTTTGATTTTTTTACCACTTTGATCCATCCATAACTAAAAATCTATGAAGAATTGGAGTTTGAGGTAGTTGAAGCTTTTGTAGAATATAGGAATACCTACAAATAAGGCTTTGGATCACTCAAAATGGTTGCTTGGATCAAAGTTATGGTTCTTAGAAGTTGGCACCAAAACCATTCAAATTTAGTAACTTAGAAAAATTTTCAATTTTTCAAGATTACCCCTTTTACAAGTTATCATGATTTCTTGATCAATTCTTGTTCAAATTACACTATAGATCATATTTTATGAGAATATGAGTCATAAAGATCATTTTTGCCAAAAAAAGTCGTGTTTTGACTTTTGGCTCCGAAGCGGTTCGTCACAGAGAAACCCTAATTCCTGACATTTGGATAATGCAATCTCTATGGGTGTATTAACTTTGCAAAGGGACTCCTAGGGTTATTTTGAACATATTGAGTCATATTTTGAAGCCTTGGCTCAATCCCCTATGAAAATTTCACTCTAGAGGCCTCAATCGATAAAAACCCTAATTTGGTGACATCGGGTGTTTAGAGGCTCAAACCACTTGAAATGTGGCAACTTCTATGCTTGATCCTTGGTTTAAGAGACCTATTGATCCTTTATGGGTGTTTGAGAGGTTAGACAAGTTCAAGATCATGTCAATTCTTGATTGATCCTTTGTCTAAGTGCTCAAAGAGGGCTCAAAACCCTAATTTTTTATTGTAGTGAATGCTCAACAATCCTTGAGGAGATTGATGAGGCATGATGGTACATCCATATTGTAGTGATGATTCTCACAATGATGGGAAATCCTGGTGGTCAAAATTTGGGGTATGACAGATGCCCCTATTTAATCTTCTTGGACCTGAAGGTGTGAATGGCGAAGATGTTCGGACATTCAGGGTGCAAGAGGATTAAATATCGAAATAACCGAAATTTTGACGGTGCTTATGAATAGAAGTTTACTCATCCATCTGCTTTTGCTAAGTAATGATACTCAGAAAAGGGTGAAACTTCCCCTCGATCTTGGTCTTCAGCCACGGAACTGGTCTCAGTTTCTGAAATAAAATTCCCCTCGATCCTGGTCTTTAGCCATGGAACTGGTCTCGGTTTCTGAAATAAACTCCCCCTTGATCCTGGTCTTTAGCCATGGAACTGGTCTCAGTTTCTGAAATAAACTTCCCCTCGATCCTGGTCTTTAACCACAGAACTGGTCTTAGTTTCTAAAATTAACTTCCCCTCGATCCTGATCTTTAGCCACGGAACTGGTCTCAGTTTCTTCTTGTCGACTTTCTTCCTTGACAAGGGATGCTATTTGCAGCGGTCTTCATCAAACTTCTCGCCGAGCTATAATGGGGAGACGCCATTTGATGGAAACAGTTTGAGGTCAGACTTGTTGGGGGAAACCCATTAGTCTGACCTGTAGAGGTGTGCAAACTTCTCTGTTGGAGATGTCATTTGTTGACTCTACTGGGGAAAACGAGTCTTTTGAGAGACTGCTTTCTGCTTGGGGATATTACATCAAATTTTTCTTCAAGATATTTTTGGAGAAATACTATGTGATGTAATCCAATTTTGAGGTGTTGATGACTTCATTAACATTGACTTTCTTGGGAGAAAAACCGATGTATTGCCAAGAGTCTTTGGTTGAGACGCTTTCTCTGGGGATTTTCCTTAATTCGAGAAAGCGAAAAATATCATCTTCAATGATGAAGAGTGATGTTCCAAAGGTGTCGGTCGAATGTATTTTTTCCTTTCAGAGGTTCAAATTATCAAAGTGGGCGAGGACCTTCTCCACTCCAAAAATAAACTGGGGAGAAATCGCACAGACGATACATTTCCTGACGGGGAAAGAACTGACAATCTTACTGACAAGAGGACTTTATCCCTTGGGGATGAGTATAAACCAAAGTGATAGTAATGCAATATGAATATGAATATGAATCAATAATGCATGATGTATGTACGTTTATGCTGACAAAACTGACACGACATACAGACTAGTGAATGAACACGATTGGATACTCGGCCGCTATGGGGGATGAAAAGTACCATTGGTTCAAGATAGCAATTCTGCCTTGCTTAGGAGAGGTAGACCCTGTTGGAGAGAAAGAATCATTAATCGGTCTTAAGAGGTAAGAACTCTATCAGGGATATCAGATGGGGTATTACATCTGAAACAATTGATCCTTCATTCAGGCATACCAGTTTAGAAGGAGTAATTTGATTCTGCACTTTGAGGTTTAATCACTTACGGAGAAGCCATCGATGTTCCTTTTGTGTTCAGTAATAAAAAAGAATTACCATCTTTATTTTAAAAGCAGAAGAAAATTTTGACAAGTAAATTCCTTTTTGTTTTATTTCAAGAATCTTTAGTCATGTTGAAAAATGTCATTCTGAAAAGCTAAACAAATGAGAATTGCAAACAAAAGCACTAGGGCTCAAATTTTATTGATAGGATGGAAATCAGCCAAGCGCGTGAACCCATAGAGTATTTAAAAAGTTTAGAAAATGGTAATTTTAAGGGAAAGGGGCTACATTGAAACATGACGACCGTTATCCTTCTACCAACTTTGAATTCTGGACATCCTGAGCTTCTGTCAAAGATGACCTTGACTGGAAGTTTTTTGACGAATGGTGTTACCGCTGGGGATTTAACCTTGTCGGACGTAGTTACTTGCCATGAATCCCTAACTTTTGCCTAGATTATCTTTTAAGGTTTCCAATCCATTGGGATGATTTTAGCTTTTGTCTCTAATTTTTTCCTGGACCGCCCTTTTGGCTTTTCAATCCACCAAGACGTTTTTTTATTTAGGCAAGGTATTTCTTGACTACGTCAGCATTCGTGGGGTAGGAAAAATCCTCTCCATCCATGGTTGCGAGTCTTAAGGCTTCGCCTGAGAAGGCTTTCTTGACCACATAGGGCCCGTCATAATTCAGAGTCCATTTGCCCTGGGAATTAGTGAGGAATAATTGTATCTTCTTGAGCACGAGGTCTCCTTTTCTGAAGACACGGGGTCAGACCTTTTTGTCGAACATTTTCTTCATTCTCTGCTGATACAACTGACCATGGCATAGAGCCGTTATTCACTTTTCTTCGATCATATTTAGCTCATCGTGTCGACTTTGACACCATTCAGCCTCTGTTATCTTAGCTTCCATCAATACCCAGATTGATGGGATCTCTACTTCTATGGGAAGCACTGCTTCCATGCCATATACTTGAGAGAAAGGGGTTGCCCCTGTTGAAGTGCGAACAGATGTACGATAATTGTGAAGAGCAAAGGGTAGCATCTCGTGCCAGTCTTTGTAGGTTACAACCATCTTTTGAACGATTTTCTTGATATTCTTGTTAGCCACTTCTACCGCGCCGTTCATCTTGGGTCGGTAGGGATATGAGTTATGGTGTTCAATCTTGAACTCAGCATACAAATCTTTCATCATCTTGTTGTTCAATATGGATCCATTATTAGTAATGATCTGGCTTGGAACACCATAATGGCAGATGAGGTTGTTTTTTATAAACCGGACCACAACTTGTTGGGTTACATTGGTGTATGATGCCGCTTCGACCCATTTGGTGAAGTAGTCAATAGCTACCAGGATGAACCGATGTTTGTTCGAAGCCTTGGGTTCAATCATGCCAATCATGTCGATTCCCCATATAGAAAAAGGCCATGGAGAAGAAAGAACTTTGAGATGCGTTGACGGTACATGGATTTTGTCAGCGTATATTTGACACTTGTAACACTTCCTCATGTACTTGTAGCAATCGGATTCCATGGTTAACCAATAGTATCCTGCTCTCAGAATTTTTCTCGCCATTGTGTGTCCGTTGGCATGAGTACCAAAGGATCCTTCGTGAATTTCTTTCATCAGCATGTTTGCTTCTGGTCTGTCTACGCATCGGAGCAAAACCATGTCGAAGTTTCTCTTATAGAGTGTATCACCGCTCAGGAAGAAGTTGCCTGCCAATCTTCTGAGAGTCTTCCTGTCTTTTCTTGATGCCCCAGGTGGGTACTCTTGTTTCTGAAGGAAGAATTTGATATCGTGATACCAAGGTCTGTCGTCTATGAATGCTTCGATCGCAAAGATGTAAGCGGGCTATTCTAGGCGCATTATGTTAATCTTAGGTACGTCGTTCCATTGACCTACACTATTCATGGAAGAGAGAGTGGCTAATGCATCAGCCATGTGATTCTCTTCACGAGGGATATGATGAAACTCGATTCTGTTGAAGAATGATATCAATCTTCTCGCGTAATCTTTGTAAGGAATCAGTCCTGATTGGTATGTGTTCCAATCTCCTTTGATTTGATTTCATTGCTTCTTCGAGACCCATAGACATCCAAGTTCTTAATCCTTAAGTTCATTGCTTCTTCGAGACCCATCATACAAGTTTCGTATTCGACCTCATTGTTTGTGCACTTGAATGTCAGTCGGGCGGTGAAAGGAATGTGGGTACCCTGAGGTGTTACGATGATTGCCCCAATTCCCTTTCCATAATTATTGACAGCTCCGTCAAAAATTAATCCCCATTGGGAACCTGGTTCTGGCCCTTCACTGGGTAGCGGTTCATCACAATCTTTCATTTTCAAGTACATGACATCTTTGTCTAGGAATTCAAATCCGACTGATTCCTGATCGTCAATCAGTTGATGAGCCAAATGATTGGCTAAAATACTTCCTTTGACGGCTTTCTGAGCATGGTACTCAATGTCGTATTCCGATAACAACATCTGCCAACGGGAAATCCTTCCCATGAGAGCAGGTTTTTCTAAGACATACTTGATCGGATCCATTTTGGAGATTAACCAAGTAGTGTAACAAATCTTGTACAGGCGAAGACGCTTGGCTGCCCAAACCAGAGGGCAGCAGGCTTTCTCAAGAGCAGTGTACCGAGTCTCACAATCTGTAAATTTCTTGCTTAAATAATAGATGGCAGACACTTTTATTTTTGGCAATCTTATGTCCATACGCAGCTTTGATTCTTTCTGAGTAGTTTGAAAATCGGTGCGCATGTCACGGTCATGAGGGATATTGAACCTTGAGATGTAATTCAGACGTCCTAAAAATCCTCTGACTTATTTTTCAGTCTTTGGAGAAGGCATTTCTTGAATGGCCTTGACCTTGTTAGGATCAACCTCAATTCCTTTTTGGCTGACGATGAACCCTAAAAGTTTTCCCGAACGAACACTGAACGTGCATTTATTGGGATTCAAGCGAAGTTTGTATTTCCTTAAACGCTCAAATAGCTTCGACAGGTGTGTCACATGCTCTTCTGCCGTTCTAGACTTGGAAATCATATCATCGACATACACTTTGATTTCTTTGTACTTCATTCGTGAAACAGAGTGGTCATGGCCCTTTGATAGGTTGCCTCGACGTTCTTCAAGCCGAACAACATTACCTTGTAACAAAAGGTGTCCCATAGGGTGATGAAGGAAGTTTTCTCCATATCTTTCGGCGCCATTTTGATTTGATTATAGCCCGAGAATCCATCCATGAAGGAGAAGACTTTGAACTTTGTTGTACTGTCTACCAGCATGTCTATGTGTGGTAAGGGGAAGTCATCCTTTGGACTTGGTTTGTTCAGATCCCTGTATTCTACACACATTCTGACTTTTTCGTCCTTTTTCAGAACTGGCACTATGTTGGCCAACCATTGAGGATATTCTGAGGTGGCAAGGAAACCTGCACTAATCTGTTTCTGCACTTCCTCCATGATTTTGATAGCCATATCCGGGTGAGTCCGTCTCAGCCTTTGTTTCACGAGAGGACATTCTGTCTTTAGCGGTAAATGATGTTCCATGATGCTGGTTTCCAACCCTGGCATGTCCTGCTAGGACCAAGCAAATACATCGGAAAACTCTTTGAGAAGTTTTATCAAGCTTTCTTTGATAGTCGGACTGAGTAGTGCCCCAATCTTAATTTCCTTCTTTTCTTTCTCTGATCTCAAATTGACCATTTCCAACGGCTCTTTGTAGGGTTCAATGGACCTTTCCTCTTTCCTGAGTAGTCGGGAGATCTCCTCTGGAATTTTTGCATCCTCTTCTTCTTTAGCTTCAAATACCGGGAATTCAAAGTTGGGAGAAGGAATTGGATCGTATGTTTCAATGGGGTTTAAAACAAGCAATCTGCAAGACGTGATGATACGTTTTTTTAGAAGAGATAGAGAGAATGCAAGAGTGTCTGCAGTGTATTTTTTGAAAAAATGCTTGTTTTTATTTTTGGGCTGTTTTTAGAATTACCATTTTCTAAAAAAACAAAAAGTGAAAACAACAATAAATGGGGGAATGACAGAATGACATTATTTATTTATTTATGATTTTGTCGATTCTTGAAATACAGCCTTATAAAACAAAACTTTGTCGCTTTGTGCAGAGCGAATAGGGACATTTACAGAAAAGTAAGCCCTATAAAAATATCCGTTGCACCTGGGCAGGGTGAAAGGTTAAAACAAAGATGGCAATTACTTAGACTTATGGACGGCTTTCGGGACATCGACAGCAATCCATTAGCGACGAACTCCTCGGTGCATCACAAAGTCTAGTACATTCTTTCTTGGTTTGTCCTCAGAAATGTCGCTGATTTCTGGCGGAGCAGAATCATTGGAGTCTTCCTCCCTGGCAGAGTTGTCATAAACAAACTCTTCTGTTGTATCTTCCTTAATGTTTTCACTCTTAAGAGGACTCCCCATCCAGTTGGCTGGATGTCCTCGTATCTGATGCGAGAGCTTTCAGGAGCGGTGTACTTGACCAAGAAGTCGTACTTGCCACTCGGCTGTCCTAAGGTGTCCCATAATTCTGTGGGGATAGAGGAGTCATCCTTCTCAATGACGTTGACCTCAGGAAAAACATAGTTGATGAACTCTTGTCCTGCACTCTTTGCAGATTCATCATTGTGCTGGATATCTTTGGAATGTCCTGAGTAATGATCACATGACTCGGTGGGGACGTGGGTATTCCTTTCACTATTACTCAGCTGATAGGCATCATTTGGCTGACTATTTTGCCACAAGTCTTCTGGGTACGGCTTCCAGATAGGCAAGTCATCCAGGGGATCACAATAATATTGATCGAAGATGTTCTTCATTAGATCATCTTCTAATGAGTTAGGTGGAGCACGACATCCTTCAGGATCACAATCTCTATAGATCATTCGAACATCTGCTCTTGGTATATATCTCGGTCCCTGCTTGGGAAAACAGAATGCATGTTCGTTTCTTCCTAAGATATATAACCGTCCTCGTTGAGATAAGACTTCCACTCCTCGTCCGTATCGGAGGAGTCACTCTTATTAATTGTGTGTACTTCTTGAGACACTGGGTGGAGGAAGCCTCCACTGTGAAAGAAATCCTGAATGGGACAAAAACTTTCATCTTTAGTAGTCTGGGTGCAGGCTGAGGAGAAACCAAGACCTTTCTTTGTCTTGTTATCCGTAGGAATTATGAGTTGTCCCCATGTAGCGCGGTTTTTGTGATTTCAAATCACTATCGCTTTGGGGTGCTACTGTTCGATTCATTTTTTATCCTGTGAAGCTGATTAAGGAAGGGAAATAGATGTCTCCAATTAACCCTGCTTGCATACTGAGTTTAAACAGATGACTGTTGGTTTACAGATGTTATCAAAATTGTGGGTCTCTCTTAGGATACGTATTCCCGCAATACGTATTAAACAGTATGCTCGCTAAGATTTCGCAATCTTATGCCTACGTATTCCCGTTTAACGAAACAGGGAAATCAGAGCAATCGTAGTTCCTCCTATAGGAGGAAAAGGATTTTTTGGTGTCTCGTTCAAAGCCCAAGACAGAGGCTAAAAGGAGTATTTGTGTCTTGTTCAAAGCCCAAGATTGAAGCTAAAAGGGATTTGTATCTTGTTCAAAGCCCAAGATATGAAGCTAAAGGGTTTTGGCTGAGAGAGAATTTGTCATCTCTAAAGAGGAACTGTTGATGTTTGTGTGCTTTGATTAAAGCACAAGTATGATTCTAAAAGGTTGATTGACTCCACTGGGGAAGTCCTTATACAAAGCTTAAGAGGAGGCTGTATGAGACCGACTCAACAAGAGAGTGGATATATTGATGTCTTGTACAAAGCCCAAGACGGAGGCTAAAAGAGACTGAGTCTTTGGGGATATCATTATATAAAGCCTAAGAGGAGGCTAACAGTTTGATTTTCAAGGGAAAATGTTCTTTCTGTCTTGTACAAAGCCCATGATTGAGGCTAAAAGAGTTGACTCAACAAGAGAGTCTCGTAAAGGTGATTGACCCAACAATAAAGTCTTTTATACTCAACAAGAGAGTGATTTGATGTCTCGTACGAAGCCTGAGATTGGGGCTAAAAGGAGATTGACCCAACAAGAGAGTCTTGAAAAGTGATGGACTCAACAAGAGAGTATGAAAAAAAATGATTGACTCAACAAGAGAGTCTGAGAAGTGATTGACACAACAAGAGAGTCTGAAAAGTAATTAACTCAAGAAGAGAGTCTAAAAAGTGGTTGACTCAACAAGAGAGTCTGAAAAGGTTAGCTCTACTGGGGGATGATCATTGTACAAAGCCCAAGAGGAAGCTGATTATGTTGAGGAAAGATCATTATATAAAGCCTAAGAGGAGGCTATCTTACTGCTGAGGATTATATTCATAGGCAGGCCCAAGGGTGGGGAACTCTCATGAGACAGACCGGGTTTCTGCTGGAGATGGATCCAGAGTGATCGGTGTTTTTTCCTATGCTTGAAAGGAACTTGAGAATGTCTTTGAGACTCAAAGGGAGTTTAGACTGTCCAAGTCTACTAGTGTTGAAGAGTTTTATCTTTTGTAGGATGCCCAAAAGAGGGAAAGGGCCTTAAGGGATGAGAATCAACCCTAAAGTGGCTTGAGGTTTGACACTGGAAAGACTGCTCTAGCAAAGGATGACTAAGTTTTGTCTTATACCTTTAAGAGGTCATTAGAGTCCTTGTATTAAGCCCAGGAGAAGGCATGAGAACTTTTAAGAAGCCGACGGGTCCCTGTACAAAGCCCAAGAGGAGGCGGGGATGCTTTTAGGAAGCCTGTGAGTCCCCAAACCAAGAGAAGTTCAAGAAATGTAATTCACAGAGAAGAGATCATTCCAGGAAAGTTCGAGTATTTGGAAGAAACTCAAGATATGTTATTCACGGAGAATAGATCACCTCTGGGGAGTAGAATTTCTTCGACAATTTCTAGGGGTGACAGTCTGAGAAAAGGTTCACCAAGAATACTGCCTTTCTCGTTGTTCCATATTGATTAACCCCAAGAGAAGGGAAGATTGTATCTGGAAATCCTATGGGGATCCAGTTTTGTTTGTATTTAAGAGTGACCAACGGGGCTTTACCTAGTTCTAGACGTAGTTGCCGGGGAAAACTCTAAATAACTATACTAGTATATATACAGTTGATATATGATGAGTATTTAAAAGAGTGTGAAAGAAAACTAACCATGCGCAGCTTCCTACAATACAGTTATGTATATGAAAGCATATAAAAGAAAGCGGATAAACATTTACCCGTTGTAGAGCTTCCATGTTGTTTTGTTAGTTGTTCAACAAAGAAATTGAAGATAGTTTTGATAGCAACTATACATTTGGATTCAAAATCAAAGGAGAAAGTATTTTGAACAGAGATCGGGGCTTACAGCTCAGGGAGAGGCCCAAATTTTAACAGTGATGGTACTGTTGTTTTGTATCGGGACTTATACAATGACTGAGACACAAAAAGTTTTGGTCAAAAGGGGATTGGGTCTTACACTCTATTAGAGGCCCAAAGAGTTTGAAAATGAATAAAGATGGGTCTTATAGCTCAAGGAGAAGCCCTGTTGATTTTGTTAAAAAGGCGACGATCTCGCCAAACGTTTGAAAATATATAGAGGGACTTATACAATGTGTGAGGCCCAAATGGTATTATTTACAAAGGGGTTGGGTCTTACACTCTATTAGAGGCCCAGATGATTATTTGTTTGAAAAATGGCGATCGCGCCAAAGTTTGAAAACACAGTGGGTCTTATACGATGATCGAGGCCCAAATTATTTTGGTTTTCCAAAGGAGTTGGGTCTTACACTCTATTAGAGGCCCATGAGTGTTTGAAAAAGATTTGTTAGGGTGATTAAGATCAAAACCCTAAATTAATTTCAAAATATATTTTAATTAAATAAAAATTTAATTAAAATGATCAAAATTATCAAACATGTGTGAAAAACAAGTTGTGATCTTGGATTAATGTTTGAAAAATCATGTTTTTATCCACAAAATGATTGGAAACCAATTAATCTTGGTAAATCAAGAAGGAAAAAATATTTCAAATGTTAAAAAACAAATAAACATTAATTCTTTGCAAAAATATCAAATTTATGAAATAAATAATATTTTTGGGAAATTATTGGTGAAATAAAATATTTCAACATTTTTGTGAATTATTAAAAAAAGAATCAACTCAAAATCATTAAAATTAAGAGAGAAATTAATTTTTGAATCCATTAAATAAAATCACAAAATTAAAACATTCAAATATTTGAAAAACGGTGCCAAGAACACACCAAGAACACGCGCGGGTTCTGGGTTTGGCCTGATTTGCATTTTCTCTCCAATCTCACTGAATACTTGATAAAATCACACAATCCACATATCAATCTACTCGTTTTCATCTCACGATCATGTCTATGGTCTTTAATTTCATTTATTTTAAGCATGGAATAAGAAATCAAGACAAAACCTCAAGAACCCTAAATTCTGCATGACGGCTGAGAAATTCTATACACGATTCATTCAAAGCAATTACTTGAGGGGAAACATTCTATGCATGATTATGAACATCTGGCAAAAGTATTGTGCGAGGAAATAAGCATAGATTAAGACATGACCAAGTTTAGGCTTACTTGAAGGTCGTGGCAGCAAGAGCAATTTGATTTTTGGGTTAGAGGTGTTACAGATGAGTTGCGATGATCTGAACAGCTTCCCCACACCATATGGAATGTGTTTAAATGCTTGGAGTGATTTGAAATGGGCTGGAACAGATTATGGCACCTCAACAACTACTTGGTTGAAAACTTGAGCAATTGGCTGACGATTTTGTGAAATTAGTGTTCCATATGTTGTTTAAGTGTTTGGATCACTTCTATATGATGTTTATGAGGTGTGTGTGTGTGATTGGTTAGGTTGGAGTTGCTCTTAAACTCAAAACCCGATAGTGACTTGCTTTAGAAGGAAATTTTGGAAGTGAGAAGGTGATTTTGAGGAAAGAATCAGTTTGAGTGCTTTGGTGTACTTAAACTGAGCATAAATGAGCTCTATTTATAGCAGACCAAGCTTGTTTTGCAAGCAATAGTGAATGGTGGCTGCAGCAGGTTGTTGGCCAATGGTGATCAAATGGAATCTCAAGTCTCCTCTAGCCATTGACTAGAGGTTAGAGCACATGCCTATGGTTCTTTGATTCAAGGATAAGGCTTGACTGAAGTGTTCTTTCTTGCTCTGATATATGCCACCTCTAAGCATCCATTGAATGCTCCAAAACAAAATTGGAGTCTTGAAGCATCTTTAGCTTTTAGGGGTGCCAAACCTATATGTAGTTCCAAAGACTTGGGAGGCTTATGGATCAGTGTTTGTTCCTCCTTGGTCTTCCCCTGAGGTGTGCAGATGGATAAACTTGTTTGTCATTTGCACAAATTGATCAAATCGAGCCAATGCACAAATCTGCCTTAGCAAGACAGTTTGCAGCAAGGCATGTTGCGGCTATCATAACTCTTAGCTCAGATGGAATTTGATGGAGTTCTTGGCCATTTTGGAAAGCTCTCATATGATACAACATATGTGTGATCATAGTTTGTCTTGAAACTTTTTGGATCCAAGCGAAAATTTCCCCTACATTTTGAAAAAAGTGAAACAGATTCTGACTTAGTGAAAATTTCACTAAGTGTTGGAAGAAGTGGCATTTTCATGTTTTTGTCATTTTGGTCACTCCATAACTAAAAATCCATGAGGAATTGGAATGAGGTGTAGTTGACACTTTTAAAGTATGCCATGAGAGCTACAAATCCATATTTGGATCATCCAAAATGGTTTCTTGGATCTCAAGTTATGATCCTTGGAAGTTGGTACCCTAGCCACTTTGTTCCATAACTTAGAAAAATTCTAAGTTTTTATGGTTACCCCTTTTACAAGTTATCCCACTTTCTTTGATTTTTCTTGATGAATGATGATTCCACTCACACATTAACATCATTTTAGGGTTAAGGAACCATAATTGTGAAAAATCTCAAAAAGTCAAACTTTGACTTTTGTGCACAATTGACTTTTTATCAGATGAATTCCAAACTGTGCGATCCTCTATGAAATCAAGTCCTTGACTTAAATCAAACTTAATAGATGGATTCCATAGGTGTTGTAGGGTGTATTGAATCATGTCCCAAGGTTTGGGAGCACGCTTTGGTCAAAAGTCAAAGGCATAGCTGACTTTTTCCTCAAAACCCTAATTGTGGTCCAGATGAAATTGAAACTTGTAGATCAAGCTTCTTAGATCAATCCATTATTGCAAATTGATCAATATGGTGTATTGGAGACCCTCAAATCTTGTCTTGAGGTTTTGGCTCATGATATGTCTCAAAAGTAAATTTAGGGGTGAATTAGGTCAAGAAACCCTAATTTCTGATTTTTTGTGAATGCATCCCCTGAGGCTAAAATGAATTGATGATTGAGTTCATGAGGTTCCATGGAGTATTTTAGGTTATGCTTTGAAGAATTGGCTCATTCCCATAGGAAAATTTCCATCTGGAGGCCCTGGTCGACTAAAACCCTAATTTGGTGACACTAGCGATCTTGAGGCTTAATTCACTTGGATGGTAGCAACTTTGTGCTTGGTTCTTGATGTGGGAGTCCTCTACATCCTTTATAGGTGTTGGAGAGGTTAGACAAGTTGAAAATCATGTCAATTCATGATTGATCCTTTGTCTAAGTGCTCAGAGAGGGATTGAAACCCTAATTCTGATTGTGGTGAATGCTCACCCCTTTTTGAGGAGATTAGTGAGGCGTGGTGGTTCATCCATATTGTGATGATGATTTACACAATGATGGGAAATCTTAGTGGTCAAAATTTGGGGTATGACAGATGCTCCTATTTAATCTTCTTGGACCCGAAGGTGTGAATGGTGAAGGTATTCGGGCATTCTGGGTGCAAGATGATTAAATATCGAAATACGCAAAATTTTGATGGTGGTTATGAATGGAAGTTTGCCCATCCATCTTCTTTTGCTAAGTAATGATGCTTAGAAAAGGTAAAAACTTCCCCTCGATCCTGGTCTTCAGCCAAGGAACTGGTCTCAGTTTTCTTTTGAAATAAGCTTCCCCTTGACCCTGGTTTCCTACCAAGGAACTGGTCTAAGTTTCTTTTGTCAATAAACTTTCTTGACAAGGGACGCTATTCGTAGAAATTTTCCTCAAACTTCTCGCCAAATTTTCCTGGGGAGAATCCATTTGATGAAAAAAAGTTTTGATGTCAGAATTGCTGGGGAAATCCATTCGTCTGAGTTTTAGAGGTGTACAAAGTTCTCTGTTTGAAGATGTGATTTGTCGACTCTACTGGGGAAAACGAGTCTCTTGAGAGACTGCTTTCTATTTTGGGGATATTACATCATACTTTTCTTTGAGATCTTTTCGGAGAAATGCCATACAATGTACCCCAATTTTGAGGTGCTGATGACTTCATTAACATTGACTCTCTGAAGAGAAAAACCAATGTGTTGTTGAGAGTCTTTAGTTGCGAGGCTTTCTCTGGGGATTTTCCTTAATCCGGGAAAGCGAGGATATCATCTTCAATGGCGAAGAGTGACGTTTGTCGAAAGTTTTCTTGTTTTTCAGAGGTTCAAGTTATCAAAGTGGTCAAGGACCAACTTCATCCCAGGAAATAAACTGGAGGAGAGAGATCGTTCAGACGCAACATTTCCCGACGAGGAAAGAACTGACAACTCGATTGAGAGAACTTCTATCCCTAGGGGATAAGACCGACTAGAGTGATATTGATGCAGTATGAATGTGAATGCAAATTAATAATGCATGATGTATGTATGTATATGCCGACAAAACTAACGCGACATACAGACGAATAGATGAACACGACTAGATATCCGGCCACTGCGGGGGACGAAGAAATATTGTTTGGTTCAAAATAGCAATTATGCCTTGCTTAGGAGAGATAGTCCCTGTGGAGAACAATCGTTGGTCGGGCTTAGGAGATAAGAACTCTGCCGGGGGTGTCGGACGAAACATTCACATCCGACACAGTTGATCCTTCGTTCAGGCGTACTAGTATAGAAGGAGTACTTTGATTATGCACTTTGAAGCTCGAACACCTTTGGAGAAGCAATCGATGTTCTTTCGATGTTCAACAGTCAAAAGAATTTCCATCTTTATTTTAAAAGCAGAAAAAATTTGACAAGTAAATTCTGTTTTGTTTTATTTCAAGAATCGTTAATCATGTTAAAACGTCGTTCTGTAAAGCTAAAACAAATAAGAGTTGCAAAAAAAAAGCACAAGGGCTCAAGTTTTATTGATAGGATGGAAATCAGCCAAACGCGTGATTCCATAGAGTATTTATAAAGTTTAGAAAATGGTAATTTAAGGGAAAATGGGCTACATTGAAACATAACAACCGTTATCCTTCTACCAACTTTGAATTCTGGGCATCCTGAGCTTCTGTCAAAGATGACCTTGACTGGAGTTTTCTGATAGACGACATGACTGTTACTGGGGAATTTGCCCCTGTTGTACGTAGTTACTTGCCATTATCCCTAACTTTTGCCTGGATTGTACTTTGAGATTTCCAATCCATCGGGATGATTTTTGCTTATGTCTCTAATTTTTACCTGGACCGCCCTTTCGGGTTTTCAATCCACCGAGACGTTTTTTTCTTTTTATTTAGACGAAGTATTTCTTGACTACGTCAAAATTTGTGGGGTAGGCAAATTCTTCTCCATCCATGGTTGCGAGTCTCAAGGCGCCGCCTGAGAAGGCTTTCTTGACCACGTAGGGGCCGTCACAATTCGGAGTCCATTTGCCCCGGGAATCAGTGATAAATGATTGTATATTTTTGAGCACAAGGTCTCCTTTCCTGAAGACACAATGTCAGACCTTTTTGTCAATCGCCTTCTACATCCTTTGTTGATATAATTAACCATGACATAGTGCCATTATTTACTTTTCTTCGATCAGATTCAGTTTGTCGTGTCGACTTTGACACCATTCAACCTCTGTTAGCTTAGCTTCTATCAATACCCTGATTGATGGTATCTCTACTTCTATGGGGAGCACTGCCTCCATGCCATATACTAGAGAGAAAGGGGTTGCCCTTGTTGAATTGCGGACAGATGTGTGATAACCGTGAAGAGCAAAGGGTAGCATCTCGTGTCAGTATTTGTAGGTTACGACCATCTTCTGAACAATTTTCGTGATGTTCTTGTTAGCTGCATCTACCGCTCCGTTCATCTTGGGTCGGTAGGGAGATGAGTTATGGTGTTCGATCTTGAACTCAGCGCGCAACTCTTTCATCATCTTATTATTCAAGTTAGATCCATTATCCATAATGATCTGGCTAGGAACACCATAACGGAATATGATATTGTTTTTGATAAATTGGACCACCACTTGTCAGGTTACATTGGTGTATGATGCTGCTTCGACCCACTTGGTGAAGCAGTCAATGGCTACCAGGATGAACCGATGTCCGTTTGAAGCTTTGGGTTCGATTAGGCCAATCATGTCGATTCCCCATATGGAAAAATGCCATGGGGAAGAGAGAACTTTGAGATGCGTTGGCGGTACATGGATTTTGTCAGAGTATATCTGAATCTTGTGACACCTCCTCATGTACTTGTAGCAATCAGATTCCATGGTTTGCCAATAGTACCCTGCTCTCCGAATTTTTCTCTCCATTGTGTGTTCGTTGGCATGAGTGCCCAAGGATCCTTCATGAATTTCTTTCATCAGTGTGTCTGCTTCTGGTCTGTCTACGCATCAGAGCAAGACCATGTCAAAGTTCCTCTTATAGAGTGTATCACCGCTCAGGAAGAACCTGCATGCCAATCTCCTAAGGGTCTTTCTGTCTTTTCTTAGTGCTCCATGTGGGTACTCTTGTTTCTGAAGGAAGCATTTGATATCGTGATATCAAGGTTTGTCGTCTATGACTAATTCGATCGCAAAGATGTAAGCAGGCATTTCAAGGCGCATTACGTCGATCTTAGGTAGGTCGTTCCATTGACCTACACTAATCATGGAAGAGAGAGTGGCTAATGCATCAGCCATGTGATTCTCTTCACGAGGGATATGACGAAACTCGATTCTATTAAAGAAGGGTAACAACCTTCTCGCATTATCTTTGTAAGGAATCAATCCTGATTGGTATATGTTCCAATCTCCTTTGATCTGATTGATAACTAGGGCTTAGTCGCCATATACATCAAAGTTCTTGATCCTTAAGTCGATCGCTTCTTCGAGACCCATGATACAAGCTTCGTATTCGGCCTCGTTGTTTGTACACTTGAATGTCAGTCGGGCGGTAAAAGGAATGTGGGTACCCTGAGGTGTTATAATGATTGCCCCAATTCCGTTTCCGTAATTATTTACAGCTCCGTCAAAGATAAGTCCCCATTGGGAACCTGGTTCTGGCCCTTCACTGGGTAGCGGTTCATCGCAATATTTCATTTTCAAGTACATGACATCTTCGTCTGGGAAGTCAAACCCGATTGATTCCTAATCGTCAATCGGTTGATGAGCCAAATGATCGGCTAAAATACTTCCTTTAACGGCTTTTTGAGCATGGTATTCTATGTCATACAGTGTACCCCAATTTTGAGGTGCTGATGACTTCATTAACATTGACTCTCTGAAGAGAAAAACCAATGTGTTTATGAGAGTCTTTAGTTGCGAGGCTTTCTCTGGGGATTTTCCTTAATCCGGGAAAGCGAGGATATCATCTTCAATGGCGAAGAGTGACGTTTGTCGAAAGTTTTCTTGTTTTTCAGAGGTTCAAGTTATCAAAGTGGTCAAGGACCAACTTCATCCCAGAAATAAACTGGAGGAGAGAGATTGTTCAGACGCAACATTTCCCGACGAGGAAAGAACTGACAACTCGATTGAGAGAACTTCTATTCCTAGGGGATAAGACCGACTAGAGTGATAATGATGCAGTATGAATGTGAATGCAAATCAATAATGCATGATGTATGTATGTATATGCCGACAAAATTGACGCGACATACAGACGAATAGATGAACATGACTGGATACTCGGCCACTGCGAGGGACGAAGAAATACTGTTTGGTTCAAAATAGCAATTCTACCTTGCTTAGGAGAGATAATCCCTGTGGAGAACAATTGTTTGTCGGGCTTAGGAGATAAGAACTCAGTCGGGGGTGTCGGATGAAACATTCGCATCCTACACAGTTGATCCATTGTTCAGGCGTACTGGTTTAGAAGGAGTGCTTTGATTCTGCACTTTGAAGCTCGAACACCTTTGGAGAAGCAATCGATGTTCTCTCGATGTTCAACAGTCAAAAGAATTTCCATCTTTATTTTAAAAGCAGAAAAAATTTGACAAGTAAATTCTGTTTTGTTTTATTTCAAGAATCGTTAATCATGTTAAAATGTCGTTTTGTAAAGCTAAAACAAATAAGAATTGCAAACAAAAGCACAAGGGCTTAAGTTTTATTGATAGGATGGAAATCAGCCAAGCGCGTGATTCCATAGAGTATTTACAAAGTTTAGAAAATGGTAATTTAAGGGAAAATGGGCTACATTGAAACATAACAACCGTTATCCTTCTACCAACTTTGAATTCCGGACATCCTGAGCTTCTGTCGAAGATGACCTTGACTGGAGTTTTCTGATGGACGACATGACTGTTACTGGTGAATTTTCCCTTGTTGGACGTAGTTACTTGCCATTATCCCTAACTTTTGTTTGGATTGTACTTTGAGATTTCCAATCCATCGGGATGATTTTTGCTTATGTCTCTAATTTTTACCTAGACCGCCCTTTTGGGTTTTCAATCCACCGAGACGTTTTTTTTTCTTTTTATTTTATTTATTTATTTTTATTTAGACGAAGTATTTCTTGACTACGTCAACATTTGTGGGGTAGGCAAATTCTTCTCCATCCATGGTTGCGAGTCTCAAGGCGCCGCCTGAGAAGGCTTTCTTGACCACGTAGGGGCCGTCATAATTCGGAGTCCATTTGCCCCGGGAATCTGTGATAAATGATTGTATTTTTTTGAGCACAAGGTCTCATTTCCTAAAGACACGGTGTCAGACCTTTTTGTCAATCGCCTTCTTCATCCTTTGTTGATACAATTGACCATGACATAGTGCCATTATTTACTTTTCTTCGATCAGATTCAGTTTGTCGTGTTGACTTTGACACCATTCAGCCTCTGTTAGCTTAGCTTCTACCAATATCCTGATTGATGGTATCTCTACTTCTATGGGGAGCACTGCCTCCATGCCATATACTAGAGAGAAAGGGGTTGCCCTTGTTGAAGTGCGGACAGATGTGCGATAACCGTGAAGAGCAAAGGGTAGCATCTCGTGTCAGTCTTTGTAGGTTACGACCATCTTCTGAACAATCTTCGTGATGTTCTTGTTAGCTGCATCTACCGCTCCGTTCATCTTGGGTAGGTAGGGATATGAGTTATGGTGTTTGATCTTGAACTCAGCGCGCAACTCTTTCATCATCTTATTATTCAAGTTAGATCCATTATCCGTAATGATCTGGCTAGGAACACCATAACGGAAGATGATATTGTTTTTGATAAATCGGACCACCACTTGTCGGGTTACATTGGTGTATGATCCTGCTTCGACCCACTTGGTGAAGCAGTCAATGGCTACCAGGATGAACCGATGTCCGTTTGAAGCTTTGGGTTCGATTATGCCAATCATGTTGATTCCCCATATGGAAAAAGGCCACGGGGAAGAGAGAAATTTGAGATGCGTTGGCGGAACATGGATTTTGTCTGAGTATATCTGAATCTTGTGACACCTCCTCATGTACTTGTAGCAGTTAGATTCCATGGTTTGCCAATAGTACCCTACTCTCAGAATTTTTCTCGCCATTGTGTGTCCGTTGGCATGAGTGCCAAAGGATCCTTCATGAATTTCTTTCGTCAGTGTGTCTGCTTCTGGTCTGTCTACGCATCGGAGCAAGACCATGTTAAAGTTCCTCTTATAGAGTGTATCACCGCTCAGGAAGAAACTGCCTGCCAATCTCCTGAGGGTCTTTCTGTCTTTTCTTAGTACCCCATGTGGGTACTCTTGTTTCTGAAGGAAGCATTTGATATCGTGATACCAAGGTTTGTCATCTATGACTACTTCGATCGCAAAGATGTAAGCAGGTCTTTCAAGGTGCATTACGTCGATCTTAGGTAGGTCGTTCCATTGACCTACACTAATCATGGAAGAGAGAGTGGCTAATGCATCATCCAAGTGATTCTCTTCACGAGGGATATGATGAAACTCAATTCTGTTGAAGAAGGGTAACAACCTTCTCGCATTATCTTTGTAAAGAATCAATCTTGATTGGTATGTGTTCCAATCTCCTTTGATCTGATTGATAACCATGGCTTACTCGCCATATATATCCGAGTTCTTGATCGTTAAGTCGATCGCTTCTTCGAGACCCATGATACAAGCTTCGTATTCTGCCTCGTTGTTTGTACACTTGAATGTCAGTCGGGCGGTAAAAGGAATGTGGGTACCCTGAGGTGTTATGATGATTTCCCTAATTCCATTTCCGTAATGATTTACAGCTCCGTCAAAGATAAGTCCCCATTGGGAACCTGGTTCTGGCCCTTTACTGGGTAGCGGTTCATCGCAATCTTTCATTTTCAAGTACATGACATCTTAGTCTGGGAAGTCAAACCAGATTGATTCCTAATCGTCAATCGGTTGAAGAGCCAAATGATCGGAAAAAATACTTCCTTTAACGGCTTTCTGAGCATGGTATTCTATGTCATATTCTGATAACAACATCTGCCAACGGGCGAAGACGTTTGGCTGCCCAAGCAAGAGCATAGCAAGTTTTCTCATGCATAGTGTACCGAGTCTCGCAGTCGGTGAATTTTTTGCTCAAATAGTAGATGGCAAACTCTTTTCTTTTTGTTTTGTCTTGTTGGCCAAGTACATAACCCATTGAGTCTTCCAAGACTGTTAGGTAGATGATCAGTGGTCTTCCTTCCACTGGAGGTGATAGAATTGGTGGGTTCAACAGGTATTCCTTAATACTGTATAAGGCAGTTTGGCAGTCTTTTGTCCAAACGCATTCCTGATTCTTTTTGAGTAATTTAAAATTCGGCGCGCATGTCTCGGTCATAAGGAACATAAATATGGAAATGTAATTCAGACGCCCCAGAAATCCTCTGACTTATTTTTCAGTCTTCGGAGAAGGCATTTCTTGAATGTCCTTGACCTTGTCAGGATCAACCTCAATCCCTTTCTGGCTGACGATGAACCCTAAAAGTTTCCCTAAACGAACACCGAAAGTGCACTTGTTGGGATTCAAGCGAAGTTTGTACTTTCTCAACCGCTCGAATAGCTTCGACAGGTGGGTCACATGCTCCTCTTCTATCTTAGATTTGGCAATCATATCATCAACATATACCTCAGTTTCTTTGTGTATCATGTCATGAAATAGAGTAGTCATTTCCCTTTGATAGGTTGCCCTGGCGTTCTTTAAACCGAATGGCATTACTTTGTAACAAAAGGTGCCCCATGGGGTGATGAAAGAAGTTTTCTCCATGTCTTCCGGCGCCATTTTGATTTGATTATAGCCCGAGAATCCATCCATGAAGGAGAATCTTTTGAACTTTGTTGTACTGTCTACCAGCATGTCAATCTGTGGTAACGGAAAGTCATCCTTGGGACTGGCCTTGTTTAGATCTCTGTAATCCACACGCATTCTGACCTTTCCATCCTTTTTTGGAACGGGTACGATGTTGGCTAACCATTGAGGACACTCTGATGTGGCGAGGAAACCTGCGTCAATCTGTTTCTGTACTTCCTCTTTGATTTTGATGGCCATGTCTGGATGAGTTCTTCTCAACTTCTGTTTTACTGGAGGATATTCCGATCTTAACGGTAGATGATGTTTCACAATGCTGGTATCCAACCCTGGCATGTCTTGATAGGACCAAGCGAATACATTGGGAAACTCTTTGAGAAGCTTTATCAAAATTTCTTTGACAGTCGGATTGAGCAGTGCCCCAATCTTGATTTCTTTTCTCTCTTCTTCTGAACCCAAGTTGACCGTTTCTAACGGCTCCTTGTGAGGTTCTCCTTTTGTCTGAGTAATCGGGAGATCTCTTCTAGAATTTCGTCGTCCTCTTCTTCTTCAGCCTCAAATACTGGGAATTCAAAGTTGGGAGAAGGCATTGGATCTTACGTTTCAATGGGGTTTAAAACAAGCAATCTGCATGACGTTATGATTGTTTTTAGAAGAGATAAAGAGAATGCAAGAGTGTGTGCAATGAATTTTCTTTAGAAAACTGCTTGTTTTTATTATTGAGTTGTTTTTTAGGATTACCATTTTCTGAAAAAGCGAAAAGAGAAAACAACAATAAATGCGGAAATTACAGAATGACGTTATTTTATTTATGATTTTGTCGATTCTTGAAATTACAGCCCTATAAAACAAAACTCTATCGCTTTGGCCGAAGCGAAGAGGGAAATTTACAAAAAGTGAGCCCTATCAAAACATCTGTTTCACCTAGGCAGGGTGAAAGGTTAAGATAAAGACGACAATTACTTAGACTTATGAACGACTTTCGGAACGTTGACAGCAACCCATTGGCGCCGAACTCCTCGGTGAATCACAAAGTATGGTACCTTCCCTCTTGACTTGTCTTTAGAAATGACGCTGATTTCTGGCGGAGCAGGATCGTTGGAATATGTTTCCCAGGAAAAGTTGTCGTAGACGAACTCTTCTGTTGCATCTTGCATAGTATTTGTACTCTCAGGTAAATCTCCCCATCCAGTTGGCTGGATGTCTTCGAGCCTGATTCGAGAGCTTTTGGGAGCAGTGTACTTGACCAAGTAGTCGAACCTGTCACTCGGTTGTCCTAAGGTGTCCCACACTTCTTTGGAACTAGAGCAGTCATCCCTTTCGATGACGTTGACCTCAGGAAAAGCATAATTGATGAATTCTAGTCCTGCAAACTTTGCGAACTCATCGTCGTGCTGGATATTTTCTGAATGCCCTGAGTAATGATCCCATGATTCAGTGGGTACGCAGGTATTCTTTTCAAAGATGCTCAGTTGATATGAATTGTTCGGCTGACTCTTTTGCCCCAAGTTTCCCGGATACGGCTGCCAGATAGGCATGCCATCCATTGGGCAATTATAGTCATGGTCAAGGTTGTCTTTCATCAGAGTGTCCTCCTCTAATGAGTTTGGTAGAGCACGACATCCTTCTGGATCACAATCTCCATACATCATCTTGACATCTGACCTTGGTATAAATCTCGGACTCTGTGCGGGATAGCAATATGGCGTAGGTACCTCTTCCTGAGACATATAACCGTCCTCGTTAAGATAGGACTTCCACTCTTCATCCGTATCGGAGGAATCACCCTCGTTGATGGTATGGACTTCCTAAGGCATTGGGTGAAGGAAACCTTCACTGTGGAAGAAGTCCTGAATGGGATGAAAACTTTCATCGTTAGTAGCAGTCTGGGTACAGGTCAAAGAAAAACCAAGACCCTTATTTGTTTTGTTATCAGTAGGAATGACAAGCTGTCCCCATCCCTTTGCGTCGTTACTTTTGATCACATTGAGAGCCTCTTTGTACGAGGAAATCGACGTTCATTTTTCTGATTGATTCTCATTGCTCACCGACAGTGCTTGGAACTGAGTTCCAACAACCTCCTCTGGTTCTACATATGTAGACGATGATAAGTTACTCACAATCAAGGCTTGCTCTCCACAGTCTATGACTAGTTGGTCGTTCTTGACGAACTTCAGTTTCTGGTGCAGTGTCGAAGTGACTGCCCCAGCTTGGTGTATCCAAGGTCTTCCTAATAAACAACTGTACGGTGCTTGGACATCCAAGACCTGGAAAGTGACTTTGAAAGTGTGAGGACCAATAGTTATGGGAAGGTCGACTTCGCCGAAAACTTCTTTCCGGGATCTGTCAAATGCTTTGACGATGACCTCACTGCCCCTCATCGGGGATCCTTTGAATGATAGTCGCATTAAAGTGGACTTTGGCATGACATTCAGAGCCGATCCTGTGTCTACCAGTACGCTGGCTAAAGCATCGTTCTGGCAGTTGACTGTAATATTGAGCGCCATGTTGTGACTTTTTCCTTCTTCTGGGAGTTCCTCGTCACTAAACCCCAAGTTGTTGCAGGAAGTGATGTTGGAAACGATGCTATCGAATTGTCTTATTGTTACATCTTGTTCCACAATGGCTTGCTCTAAGACTTTCTGTAGAGCCTTCCTATGAGCTTTGGAACCGAGTAAAAGAGATAACACAGATACTTTTGAAGGAGTTTGCAACAGTTGATCAACAATGTTGTATTCACTCTTTTGGATGAGCTTCAGCATCTTATCATTGTTCATTCAAAGGTTGGGACCACTGGACTGACCGACCGGTTGATTAGGAACTTCTGTTTGAGTTTCCTTTTCTTTGATAGGTTCTCCAACTCCTCGTTTGAAGATTCGACCGCTCCGTGTTACTCGGCTGATGTATGAAATATTCACGATGAAGGGTAATGGAACTTCTTTTCCATTCTCAATTATTGTTGCATCGTACTTGTAAGGGATCACCTTATCGGACTTGTATAGTACTGGTCCTGGCAGATAGATAACTACAGGAGCCTTCTGATTTTTCTGACCATCATAACCAGCTTCAATTGGTTCGAGATTTAGAACCTTTCCACCATCAAGAGGGACTCTTGATTCACGGAGTAAAGGGATTATGACACACACATCTTTGGCCACTTCTCGCTTAGGGATCAAGATAACATCCTTGCTTTGATCAGGATGATAGTTTGACATTGAACCAGAGCTTGACCATGGTTGAATTTCCTTATGGTCCAACTGACTTTGAAGGGCTGCTCGCACGAGGTAGTATCCTTGATTATTCCCTGAGCAAACTCTACAGCGCTCGTAGTTGTGTGGTGGCACCCGGCCACGTCCACTTTGTATGCAGTGCAACTTCACCAGATCGGTTTCCCTTAATCGAACATCCTAACTTTGATGCCTAGTAGGGTTCCCATTAATCACATTGACTTGTTGTGTGTCTTCATCTAGATAGATCGGAAGCCACCAGTGGTTTAACAAGTGTTATAGTGTCCTTTGAACAAGTGCATAGCCTTGGTTACTCTCACGACATACGCTACAATTCTGATACTCATGCGATGTCAGAAAACCAAGCTGGACTTGCTTAGCGTGTAACTCCATTAAGCGAATATCGAAGATTTGAATCATGTTGACCTGACAAGGATTATTATCACGGTAAACCTGAATCCATCCAAGATCCATCTGACGCTGGAGGGCCTCTTGTACAAAAGAGCATCCCTGATTATTTACCGAGCAAATCAGACAGGAATCATAATGATGTCGAGGCAGATCATGATGTTGGCTTTGCCTTGAGTATATTGCCACCAAGTTGACATTCATCGCACGGATGTCGTGGTTTTGAATGATGTTGGAATTCTTATAAGTCATGTTGACCCCACGAATTTGGTGATCTTGGATCCAACCGAGATCCAACTGTTCCTGTAGAGCTGATTGCACCACATAACATCCTTAATTGTCTTTAGTGTAGATATCACACTGGTGATAGTTATGAGGTGGTACATGCCCATATCCGCTCTGTCTGCGATGCATCTTGACCAGATTAACCCTTAATAAGAGTACATCATGAATTTGATAGCTGTGGTTAGACTCTCCCTTTACCAAATTGACTGCAACTTTCTTATGTTGAGGCAAAGGGTTCGTCTGAACATTTGGATTTGTATCCTTGAAGGATAAGACCCCGCTCCTGACAAGCTTTTGCACATCGGATTTGAAAATGAGACAGTTTTCTATGTTATGCCCTGATCCTCCTTAATGGTAAAGGCAAGTCTGATCCGCTTTGAACCAAAAAGATGGATTTTTCGATACTGTAAAAGGAGGCCTGGTTTGGACATGCCCCTTGACCAGTAGTAATGGAAACAGTTCCGCGTACATTGGTATAGGGTTGAACCCTGGTGGTCGCATTGTACAGTTATTTTTGTACTGAGGATGAGCCTGCTGAAGAGGCTAGTGTTTCCTTTGCTGATATTGTTGTTGATTCGGTTGGCTCTGAGCAACCTGAGGTTAATACGTTGGAACGGGCGCAGGGTTAATAGCAGGAGTTACAGCTGCTATTGGTCGGTAACGTCGTCGTTGCTTTCCGAGAGAGAGATTGCCAATATCTTGCTCTTTTTTCTTAGGGAAAGTACTACCGTATCTTTTCGTACTGCTTGATGGTCCAACGTCTTTAGCTAAACGTCCCTCTCTGACAGCTTCCTCAAGACGAACTCCCATGCCCACCATCTCGGTGAAGTCACTGGGCGTACTGGCGACCATTTTGTCGTAGTAAAATGAACATAAGGTTTTCAAGAAGATCTTTGTCATCTCTTTTTCCTCAAGAGGTGGACAAATCTAGGCGGAAATTTCACGCCATCTCTGAGCATACCCTTTGAAGGTTTCCTTATCCTTCTGCGACATGGCTCTGAGTTGATCTCTGCTCGGTGCCATGTCCAGATTATACTTATATTGTTGAACAAAGGCAGCGCCAAGATCTCTGAAAATGACGATCTTAGTGCGGTTTAAACCCATGTACCATTTGAGTGCAGCACCGGTTAAACAATCCTGGAAGTAATGGATCAGTAGCTGTTGGTTCTCTGTCTGAGTTGAAATTCTCCGAGCGTACATCACCAAATAACTTTGAGGGCAAGAGTTACCCTTGTACTTTTCAAATTCGGGAACCTTGAATTTGAGCGGAACTTTCACATTGGGGACGAAACAAAGGTCTGCGGCGTCCTTTCCAAATAGATCCCGACCGCGAATAGCCTGTAGTTCTTTCTGCATCTCTAGGAACTGTTCCTGGAATTCCTTCATCTTATCATTCATACTCTCATTTCCACCAGAAGGTATCTGTGGAATATGTCTTTCTGGGACAGTGTGTACCACGGGTGGTGGTATAGTCATTACGGCAGTGACTCTCGGTGCTTCCCTTTCCCGAAGTTTGTAACCTTCAGGAGTTGCTGTCATGCCCCTTGCATCTTCGCTTTCCCGAATTTTGTAACCTTCAGGCTCAGCGACTCCTGTTGTAGTTTCTAGATCTTGGAATATATCTTTCTGGGATATAGTTGAGTGGCATGCCCCAGGGACGATCTTTTGGCATGTTATACCGATGATCATACTTTTCTACTATGGGCGTAGATGTGATCTCTAAGATCACATTCCTTTGTTGTTGCATCTGGGCTACTGCCAGAGCTTGCATGTCATTGTGAAGTTTCCTCAGATCTTCTTTCAGAGTGTCGATTTCTTCTCTCCACTCTTTGTTCTCTTCCTCAAGATCATCCATTTTCTTTTGTAGACTGGCCCGAGTATTGTACGAATGAGACAGTTTGACTCTAGAATCGAGACACAAACGTGAGATTCGTAGGGAAGAAGAATGCGTTAGGTGAGAATGATGAATGATATGCAATGATTATATTAATTAATTTTTTGTTAATCAGAAGAAACTTCGACAATTGGATTGCAAATATCATACAGTGGGGAAACCCCGTTTTATTGAATACAAAGATTGTAGAAACGGAAATACTGTAATTTACAAAGTGCTGTAAAAGGAAATGTCTAAACTAATGAATCCTGAGTCCTCTCTGAGGAGAACTCAGGTGCTGGTTCTAGTATTTTCCTTTTCTTTGACCAGGGTTCTTTAACCGTTGTCGGGTTGTCATCCTTTTGCCAAGTGAAAGGAGCGAGCAAATTCCTTTGGTCATCTTGGTTTTCTACAGCGTATTGCTCTAAAATCTCGATCAAAGCATCTTTATCTTTTAATAGTTGCAGTATTTTGTTACACTCCACGTTGAGAATGCGGTACTTGTTCCTCCAAGACCTCTTCTCCTGTTGAACTTTGTTGAGAGTAACCTGGAGTTTTTATGTATCAGACATAAAATAAAGGACAGATTCCCATAATGAAAGAACTTCTTGACGAGGGTAAGGCATCCTCAGCTTGAGAGCCCTAGTTTATACCCAGTGGAGATAAGGCTCCACAGAGATACAATCTGGTTTTCCTAGAGACTCTCTTCCCTTCTTGTGAACACGTTTCCAAGCATGCACTATTTCGGTCTTTAGTGCCCGGTCGTTTTCTCCTTCCTTGAAGAAAAGACCTTCCAGATGAGCATTATGCGGGACATGCCTCACCGGGTATCCAAATTGACGACGAACTAAAACTGGATGATAATTGATTCCTCCTTTAATTCCAATGAGGGGTACATTAGAGAAGTTTCCACAATGGTCAATGATCCTGATCTTGTCATAGATTCGATTGTACCAGTCGATGTCAAAGTTGGTAAGAGACATGATTCTCTGCGACCAATGTAAAGTATTCTTTTGATCCCAAAAAGCAGCAGACTTGGGTAAATGGGAAGTGAACCATTTGTATAGCAAGGGTACACAGCATGTGATCATTCCTCCGCTTTACAAATTCCTTAAGTGTACAAAATGATAAGCATCTGCGAGCAAGGTCGGTACGGGGTTTACAATCAGAAAAATCTTAATGGCATTGATATCAACGAAGCTATCAATGTTGGGAAACAGAAATAACCTTTAGGAGAGCAAAGCAAAGATGCTTTTGAAAGCAGGAACATTCCCTATACTAGCAAATTACAGGGCTTTCTTTATCAACAACTGGACTGGCAAACCTTGGATTCCACCCTTAGTGGTCATGTGAGTCCTGACTTCTAACTCGTCCAAATGAATTTCTCTTGCAATGGTTTGATCCTTTGGAATATCTTCCAGTCCAGAAAAGGGAGCTTGGTCAGTGATAGGTAAGTCAGTCAGGTGAGAGTACTCCTCCAGTGTTGGTGCTAGTTGATAATCCGGGAATGTGAAACAGTGATAAACCGGATCGTAGAACTGGATTAGCGTGGACATGATTCCTTCAATTACATAGACCCTTAACAGAGACAACAGTCCTCCATACTTAGATCTGAAAGCATCAGGGTTGGTGATCATCCTTGCCAAACCTCTTAAATCCTCTAATTTTGGAACCTTGAAGGTGTACTTGTGAGTCCTCCTTCTATCGAAATCCATAACGCAATCTTTTTCTCTGATATTTGCAATCATTGTCTTAGTTTAATTTGAAAAAAAGAGACTAGAAGAAAAAAATTTCTTTGTTTTAAGTTTTTTAATGAAATAAATGCATGAATGCAGCACACAAAAACATAGAAAAAACATGGGGTCAAAGGATCGGTGTCATGAAGTCAAGGCTCTACCCATCCCCAAAGGTCATACTGGTGATTTTTTGTACCTGTCCGCAAAATCATTGACCCCTCTTGGGATAACAACAGCAGGCTGGAATCACCCAAGCGAGCTGATGTATCTTAGAGTAATCTCAAATGAGGCTAGTATTGCGTGACAACTATTTCTGATAGCTTCCGCACTACAAAATAGTAACATGGTCTTAGTCTACTAAAATTCTCAGCTTCTCAGATAACTCAATCGAACAATCTACTTTTAACAACCGAAGTCGTATAAGCATTGAATCCGCAAAGGGCATCTCCACTGATTGGATGGTCTACCGGGACCTCTTATCTGGGATTCACTCCCCGTAAGATTACCCGTCTCGTGCTATCACCTATCTTAGGTGTACACTCAATCTTTCCAGATGCGGCATCACACGCATTCCCATTAGCAGAAAAATAAACACGAATATCAATTAGGAAAAGCAGTATATATATTTGTCCTAACATCCTATACCTCTAGTCCTATGATCCTAACAGTCAATGACTCCCCAGCAGAGTCGCCATTCACTGCGGTACCCTCTAAACTTAAGGGATTCTACCTAAGAGATGGGAGAATGGTTCTACTCCCACTGTGGTCGCCATTCTTCTGTAGCGCGGTTTTTGTGGTTTCAAATCACTATCGCGTTGGGGTGTTACAGTTCGATTCATTTTTTATCCTGTGAAGCTGATTAAGGAAGGGAAATAAATGTCTCCAATTAACCCTGCTTGCATACTGAGGTTAAACAGATGACTGTTGGTTTACAGATGCTATCAAAATCGTGGGGCTCTCTTAGGTTATTTGGCTTAAGAATAGAGTGTCTTGATGGTTCATGAGGCTTTTGAGAAGGTACTATATCTAATTTTTCTTGGATTTATGTATGAAAGTACTTGACCTAGAGTTTTTTATTAGTATGCTCGCTAAGATTTCGCAATCTTATGCCTACGTATTCTCGTTTAACAAAACAGGGAAATCAAAGCAATCGTAGTTCCTCCTATTCTATGGGAGGAAAAAGATGTTTTGGTGTCTCGTTCAAAGCCCAAGACAGAGGCTAAAAGGAATATTTATGTCTTGTTCAAAGCCCAAGATTGAAGCTAAAAGGGATTTGTATCTTGTTCAAAGCCCAAGATATGAAGCTAAAGGGTTTTGGCTGAGAGAGAATTTGTCATCTCTAAAGAGGAATTGTTGATGTTTGTGTGCTTTGATCAAAGCACAAGTTTGATGCTAAAAGGTTGATTGACTCCACTGGGGAAGTCCTTATACAAAGCCTAAGAGGAGGCTGTATGAGACCGACTCAAAAAGAGAGTGGATATATTGGCGTCTTGTACAAAGCCCAAGGCGGAGGCTAAAAGAGACTGGCTCTTTGGGGATATCATTATATAAAGCCTAAGAGGAGGCTAATAGTTTGACTTTTCCGGGGAAAATATTATTTCTGTCTTGTACAAAGTCCAAGATTGAGACTAAAAGAGTTGACTCAACAAGAGAGTCTCGTAAAGATGATTGACCCAACAAGAGTCTTTTATACTCAACAAGAGAGTGATTTGTTGTCTCGTACGAAGCCCGAGATTGAGACTAAAAGGAGATTTACCCAATAAGAGAGTCTTGAAAAGTGATGGACTCAACAAGAGAGTATGAAAAAAATGATTGACTCAACAAGAGAGTCTGAGAAGTGATTGACTCAACAAGAGAGTCTGAAAAGTAATTGACTCAACAAGAGAGTCTGAAAAGTGGTTGACTCAACAAGAGAGTCTGAAAAGGTTAGCTCCGCTGGGGGAGGATCATTGTACAAAGCCCAAGAGGAGGCTGAATATGTTGTGGAAAGATCAATATACAAAGCCTAAGAGAAGGCTATCTTACTGCTGAGGATTAGATCCATAGGCTGGCCCAAGGGTGGGGAACTCTCAAGAGAGAGACGAGGTTTCTGCTGGAGATGGATCCAGAGTGATCGGTGTTTTTTCCTATGTTTAAAAGGAACTTGAGAATGTATTTGAGACTCAAAGGGGGTTTAGACTGTCCAAGTCTACTGGTGTTGAAGAGTTTTATCTTTTGTAGGATGCCCAAAAGAGGGCAAGGGCCTTAAGGGATGAGAATCAACCCTAAAGTGGCTTGAGGTTTGACACTGGAAAGAGTGCTCTAGCAAAGGATGACTAAGTTCTGTCTTATACCTTTAAGAGGTCGTTAGGGTCCTTGTATTAAGCCCAAGAGAAAGCATGAGAACTTTTAAGAAGCCGGCGGGTCCTTGTATAAAGCTCAAGAGGAGGTAGGGATGCTTTTAGGAAGCATGTGGGTCCCCAAACCAAGAGAAGTTCAAGAAATACAATTCACATAGAAGAGATCTTTCCAAGAAAGTTCGAGTATTTGGAAGAAACTCAAGAGATGTTATTCATGGAGAATAGATCACCTCTGGGGAGTACAATTTCTTTGATAATTTCTAGGGGTGACAGTCTAAGAAAAGGTTCACCGAGAATACTGCTTTTCTCTTTGTTCCATATTGATTAACCCCAAGAGAAGGGAAGACTGTATCTGGAAATCCTATGGGGATCTAGGTTTGTTTGTATTTAAGAGTGACCAACGGGGCTTTACCTAGTTCTAGACGTAGTTGTCGGGGAAAACTCTAAATAACTATACTAGTATATATACAGTTGATATATGACGAGTATTTAAAAGAGTATGAAAGAAGACTAACCATGCACAGCTTCCCACAATACAATTATGTATATGAAAGCATATAAAAGAAAGCGGATAAACACTTACCCGTTGTAGAGCTTCCATGATGTTTTGTTAGTTGTTCAACAAAGAAATTAAAGGAAGTTTTGATAGAAACTATACATTTGGATTCAAAATCAAAGGAGAAAGTATTTTGAACAGAGATCGGGGCTTACAGCTCAGGGAGATGCCCAAATTTTAACAGTGATGGTACTGTTGTTTTGTATCGGGACTTATACAACGACTGAGGCCCAAAAAGTTTTGGTCAAAAGGGGATTGAGTCTTAAAATCTATTAGAGGCCCAAAGAGTTTGAAAATGAATAAAGATGGGTCTTATAGCTCAAGGAGATGCCCAGTTGATTTTGTTAAAAAGGCGACGATCTCGTCGAACATTTGAAAACATACAGAGGGACTTATACAATGTGTGAGGCCCAAAAGGTATTATTTACAAAGTGGTTGGGTCTTACACTCTATTAGAGGCCCAAAAGATTTTTAAGAAAAGGAATGGGACTTATAGTTCGAGGCGAAGCCCAGATGATTTTTTGTTTGAAAAATGGCAATCGCGCCAAGGTTTGAAAACATAGTGGGTCTTATACGATGACCGAGGCCCAAATTATTTTGGTTTTCCAAAGGGGTTGGGTCTTACACTCTATTAGAGGCCCATGAGTGTTTGAAAAAAGATTTGTTAGGGTGATTAAGATCAAAGCCCTAAATTAATTTCAAAATGTATTTTAATTAAATAAAAATTTAATTAAAATGATCAAAATTATCAAACATGTGTGAAAAACAAGTTGTGATCTTGGATTAATGTTTGAAAAATCATATTTTTATCCACAAAATGATTGGAAACCAATTAATCTTGGTAAATCAAGAAGGAAAAAATATTTCAAATGTTAAAAATCAAATAAACATTAATTCTTTGCAAAAATATCAAATATATGAAATAAATAATATTTTTGGGAAATTATTGGTGAAATAAAATATTTCAACATTTTTGTGAATTATTAAAAAAAGAATCAACTCAAAATCATTAAAATTCAGAGATAAATTAATTTTTGAATCAATTAAATAAAATCACAAAATTAAAATATTCAAATATTTGAGAAAGGGCGCCAAGAACACACCAAGAACACGCGCGGGTTCTGGGTTTGGCCTGATTTGCATTTTCTCTCCAATCTCACTGAATACTTGATGAAAGCACACAATCCACATATCAATCTACTCGTTTTCATCTCACGGTCATGTCTATGGTCTTTAATTTCATTTATTTTAAGCATGGAATAAGAAATCAAGACAAAACCTCAAGAACCCTAAATTCTGCATGAAGGCTTAGAAATTCTATACACGATTCATTCAAAGCAATTAATTGAGGGGAAACATTCTATGCATGATTATGAACATTTGGCAAAAGTATTGTGCGAGGAAATATGCTTAGATTAAGAGATGACCAAGTTTAGGCTTACTTGAAGGTCGTGGCAGCAAGAGCAATTTGATTTTTGGGTTGGAGGTGTTACAAATGAGGTGTGATGATCTGAACAGCTTCCCCACACCATATGGAATGTGTTTGAATGCTTGGAGTGATTTGAAATGGAATGGAACAAATTATGGCACCTCAACTGCAAGTTGGTTGAAAACTTGAGCAATTGGCTGGTGATTTTGTGAAATTGGTGTTCCAGATGTTGTTTAAGTGTTTGGATCACTTCTATATGATGTTTAGGAGGTGTGTGTGTGTGATTGGTTTGGTTGGAATTGCTCTCAAACTCAAAACCCGATAGTGACTTGCTTTAGAAGGGAATTTTGGAAGTGAGAAGGTGATTTTGAGGAAATCATCAGTTTGGGTGCTTTGGTGTACTTAAACTGAGGACAAATGAGCTATATTTATAGCAGAGCAAGTTTGTTTTGCAAGCAATAGTGAATGGTGGCTGCAGCAGGCTGTTGGCCAATGGTGATCAAATGGAATCTCAAGTCTCCTCTAGCCATTGACTAGAGGTTAGAGCACAGGCCTATGGTTCTTTGAGTCACGGATAAGGCTTGACTGAAGTGTTCATTCTTGCTCTGATACTTGCCACCGCTAAGCATCCATTGAATGCTCCAAAACAAAATTGGAGTCTTGAAGCATCTTTAGCTTTTAGGGGTGCCAAACATATATGTAGTTCCAAAGACTTGGGAGGCTTGTGGATCAGTGTTTGTTCCCTCCTTGGTCTCCCCTGAGGTGTGGAGATGGATAAATTTGTTTGTCATTTGTAAAAATTGATTAAATCGAGCCAATGCACAAATCTGCCTTGGCAAAACAGTTTGCAGCAAGGCATGTGCAGTTGTCATAACTTTTAGCTCAGATGGAATTTGACGGAGTTCTTGGCCATTTGGAAAGCTCTCATATGATACAACATATGTGCGATCATAGTTTGTCATGACACTTTTGGATCCAAGTGAAAAATTCCCCTACATTTTGAAAAAAGTGAAACAGATTCTGACTTAATGAAAATTTCACTAAGTGTGGGAAAAAGTGGCATTTTCATGTTTTTGTCATTTTGGTCACTCCATAACTAAAAATCCATGAGGAATTGGAATGAGGTGTAGTTGAAACTTTTAAAGTATGCCATGAGGGGCTACAAATCCATATTTGGATCATCCAAAATGGTTGCTTAGATCTCAAGTTATGATCCTTGGAAGTTGGTACCCTAGCCACTTTGTTCCATAACTTAGAAAAATTCTAAGTTTTTATGTCTACCCTTTTTACAAGTTATCCCACTTTCTTTGATTTTTCTTGATGAATGATGTTTCCACTCACACATTAACATCATTTTAGGGTTAAGGAACCATAATTGTAAAAAATCTCAAAAAGTCAAACTTTGACTTTTGTGCACAATTGACTTTTTATCAGATGAATTCCAAACTGTGCGATCCTCTATGAAATCAAGTCCTTGACCTAAATCAAACTTAATAGATGGATTCCATAGGTATTGTAGGGTGTATTGAATCATGTCCCAAGGTTTGGGAGCACGCTTTGGTCATAAGTCAAAGGCACAGTTGACTTTTTCCTAAAAACCCTAATTGTGGTCTAGATGAAATTGAAACTTGTAGATCAAGCTTCTTAGATCAATCCATTATTGTAAATGGATCAATATGGTGTATTGGAGACCCTTAAATCTTGTCTTGAGGTTTTGGCTCATGCTATGTCTCAAAAGCCAACTTAGGGGTGAATTAGATCAAGAAACCCTAATTCCTTATTTTTTGTGAATGCATCCCCTGAGGCTAAATTGACTTGATGATTGGGTTCATGAGGTTCCATGGAGTATTTTAGATTATTCTTTGAAGCATTGACTCATGCCCAGAGGAAAATTTCCATCTAGAGGCCCTGGTCGACCAAAACCCTAATTTGGTGACACTGGCGATCTTGAGGCTTAATCCACTTGGAAGGTAGCAAATTTGTGCTTGGTTCTTGATGTGGGAGTCCTCTTGATCCTTTGTATGTGTTGGAGAGGTTAGACAAGTTGAAGATCATGTCAATTCTTGATTGATCCTTTGTCTAAGTGCTCAGAGAGGGCTTGAAACCCTAATTCTGATTATGGTGAATGCTCACCCCTCTTTGAGGAGATTAGTGAGGCATGGTGGTTCATCCATATTGTGATGATGATTTACACAATGATGGGAAATCTTAGTGGTCAAAATTTGGGGTATGACACCCATCCCTTTACGTTATTGCTCTCGATCACTTTGAGAGCATCTTTGTTTGAGGAAATCGATGTTCCTTTTTCTGAGCGATCCTCATTGCTCACCGAGAGTGCTTGGAACTGGTTTCCAACAACTTTCTTGGGTTCTACAAAGGAGAATGATGATAAGTTGCTCAGTATTAAGGCTTGTTCTCCGCATACTGTGACTAATTTGTCATTCTTGACGAACTTCAGCTTCTGGTGAAGTGTCAAAGTGACTGCCCCAGCCTCGTGTATCCAAGGTCTTCCTAATAAACATTTGTATGCTTCCCGGATATCCATGACCTGGAAAGTGACTTGGAAAGTGTGAGGACTGATGGTTATGGAAAGATCAACTTCGCCGATAACTGTTTTTCTGTATCCGTCAAAGGCTTTGACGATGACCTCGCTGCCCCTCATCGGGGGCTCCTTGAAATGATAGTCGTATCAGAGTTGATTTTGGCATAACATTCAAAGATGATCCTGTGTCTACCAGTACGCTGTCTAAAGCATCGTTCTGGAAGTTGACTGTAATGTTAAGCGCCACATTATGATTCTTGCCTTCTTCCAGCAGTTCTTCATCACTGAATCCTAAGTTGTTGCAGGAAGTGATGTTGGAAATGATGTTGTCGAACTGCCTTACCGTCACATCTTGTTCTATGAAAGCTTGCTCTAAAACTTTCTACAGAGCTTCCCTGTGAGCTTCGGAACTAAGCAAGAGAGATAACACAAAGATTCTAGATAGAGTTTGCAACAGTTGGTCTACAATGTTATACTCGCTTTTCTGGATGAGCTTCAGCATCTCATCGTTGTTTTTTACCAGTTCTGGATTACTGGATTGTCCGACTTGTTGATTGGGAACTTCTGTTTGAGGTTCCTTATCTTTGGTAGGTTCTCCAACTCCTCTGTTGAAGATCTGGCCGCTCCGTGTTACTCGACTGATGTCGGCAATGTCTACGACGGAAGGTAATGGAGTTTCTTTTTCATTTTCAATGGTAGTTGCACCTACTTGTAAGGGATAACCTTTTATGATTTGTACGGTATTGGACCTGGCAAGTAAATAACCATAGTAGTTTTTTGATTTCTCTGACCGTTATAAGCAACCTCAATCAGTTTTTGTTTGGGAACCTTTCTACTATCAAGAGGAATTATTGATTCATCGAGTAGAGGGATTATGGAAAAAACGTCTTTGGTCCTCCCATGATCGGAGATTATGACAACTTCTTTGCTTTGATCAGGGAGATAGTCTTGTATCACGTTGATCGACCCAGAACTTCAACCGGTCGAACCTCTTTATGGTCTAACTGATTTTGAAGTGCCGCTCGTACGAGGTAACATCCTTGGTTATTCTCTAAATAAACTCTACAATGCTCATAGTTGTGGGGTGGCATCCGACCACGCCCGCTTTGTATGATGTGCATCTTTACTAGATTTGTTTCCATTGAGCGGACATCTTGACTTTGATGCTTGCCAGGATTCGTGTCAGTCATACTAATCTACTGTGTAGCTTCATCCAAATAGATTGGGAGCCACCAGCGGTCCAACAAGTGTTGAAGTGATCTTGGGACAAGTGCACACCCTTGGTCGTCTTCATGGCATTGTTCATAATCTTGATAATCATGTGAAGCCAGAAAGCCGAGCTTGACTTGCTTAGCGTGTAATTCTACCAGACTTGTATTCATCAAGCATATGTCAAAGATCTGAACCATGTTGACTTGATGGTTATTTCTCTCGCGGTAGTCTTGGATCCATCTGACGTTGGAGGGCCTCTTGTATAAAAGAGCATCCGTGATTTCTTGTCTAGCATATCAGACAGGTGTTATAATCGTCTCGTGGCATATTATGGTATTGACTTTGCCTTGAATGCATCGCCACCAAATTAACGTTCATCGCAAGAATGTTGCAGTTCTGAACAATGTTGGGATACGCATGGGCCATGTTGACTTCACCGATTCGGTGATCCTGGATCCAACCCAGATTCATTTGTTCTTGTAGAGCTTATTGCACTACGGAACACCCTTGGTTATTTTTTGAGCATATATCACACTGGTGATAATTGTGAGGTGGTACATGACCGTTCCTGCTCTGTCTGCAATGTTTTCTGACCAGATTGGTTCATAATATGAGCACATCGTGAATTTGATAACTGCGGCTAAATTCTTCCTCTATTAAATTTATTGCAGTCTTTTCATGTTGTGGCAACGGGTTCGTCTGAACATTTGGATTAGTATCTTTCAAAGATAAGATCCCGTTCCTGACAAGCTTATGTACATCAGACTTGAAGCTAAGACAATTTTCAATGTTGTGCCTCGGTCCTCCTTGATGGTAAGGGCAAGTTTGATCCGCTTTAAACCAAAAAGGGAGATTTTCTGGTACTGCAAGAGGAGACCTGGTTTAGACGTGCCCCTTTGCCAGTAAGAGTGGAAATAGTTCTGCTACAATATTGGTATAGGGTTGAACCTTGATGGTCGTGTCGTACGATTGTTGTTGTACTGTGGAGAAGCCTGCTAAAGAGGCTGTTGTGTCTTTTCCTGATACTGTTGTTGACTTGGTTGGCTCTGAGCAACCTGAGGTTGATAAGTCAGAGCTGGCGTTAGGTTGATAGCGGGAGTTATTGCTACTATCAGTTGATACCTTCGGCTTTGTTTTCCCAGAGAGATATTACTAATATCTTGCTCTTTTTTCTTTTGGAAAGCACTACCGTATCTTTTGGTACTGCTAGATGGCTCTGTATCTTTGGTCAATCGTCCTTCTTGGAATGCTTCCTCAAGGCGTACTCCCATGTTCACCATTTGAGTGAAGTCACTGGGCGCACTTGCAACCATTCGGTCGTAATAGAATGAGCTTAAGGTTTTCAAAAAGATCTTTGTCATCTCTTTTTCCTCAAGAGGGGGACAGATCTGAGCGGAAATTTCACACCACCTCTGAGCATATTCTTTAAAAGTTTCTTTGTCCTTTTGTGACATTGCTCTGAGATGATCTCTATCTGGTGCCATGTCCAAGTTGTATTTATACTGTTGAACGAAGGCAGCGCCGAGATCTCTGAAAGTAATGATCTTGGTGCGGTTTAAACCCATGTACCATTTGAGTGTGGCACCAGTTAAACTGTTTTGGAAATAATGGATCAGTAGCTGTTGATTTTCTGTCTGAGTTGACATCTTTCGAGCGTACATCACCAAATGACTTTGAGTGCAAGAGTTGCCTTTGTATTTTTGAAAGTCAGGCACTTTGAATTTGTCCGGGGTCTTTACATTAGGGACTAGACAGAGGTCGGCGACGTCCTTTCCGAATAAGTCTTGACCGTGAATGGCATGCAGTTCCTTCTGCATTTCTAAGAATTGTTCTTGGAACTCATTCATCCTTTCATACATGTCTTCGTTTCCACCAGAGATTGCTTGTGGAATCTGTCCTTCCGGGACAGGGTGTACCACTGGTTGTGGTATAGACATTATAACAGTGACTCCTGGAGCTTTAGTACCCTAAATTTTGTAACCTTCACGTGTTGCTGTTGTGAACCTTGCATCTTCATTTTCCCGAAGTTTGTAACCTTCAGGCCCAATGGTTGATGTTGCAGTTTCTGGGTCTTCAGTGACCAGCAGAATATATCCTTCAGGGATAAATTTGAGAGGCATGCCCCAGGGGCGGCCTTTAGGCATGTTGTACCGAGGATGATTCTCATGCGTCTCCATTATGGTTGTAGATGTAATCTCTGAGATCACAGTCCTTCGTTGTTGCTTCTGAGCTGCTTCCAGAGATTGCATGTCATTGTGAAGTGTTTCCAATATTTCCTTTAGGGCATCGATTTCTTCTCTCAGCTCTCTATTCCCTTCCTCGAGATCATCCATTTCCTTTTGTCGATTGGCCCGAGTATTGTATGAGTGAGACAGTTTGACTCTAGAATCGTGACACATACATGAGACTCGAAGATAAGAAGAACGCGTTATGCGAGAATGATGAATGATATGCAACGATATTTTTTTTTAAGTTTTAATCAAAAAGACAGTTCAACAAATAGATTGCAAATATTATTCAGTGGGGTGAGACCCCTTTTATTGAATTCGAATGATTGCAATACGATATAAAGAAAAGTACAGTATTTTACAAAGTGCTGTAAGGGAAATGGCCAAGCTTATGGATCCTGAGTCCTCTCTGAAGAGAGCTTAGATGTTGGTTCCAGTACTTTCCTTTTCTTTTACCGGGGCTCTTCAGCTGTTGTCGGGTTGTCAGTCATTTGCCAAATGAAAGGAGCGAGCAAATTTCTTCGGTCGTCCTGACTTTCTACAGCATGCTACTCTAATATCTTAATCATAGCATCCTTTTCCTTTAATAGTTCCTGAATCTTGATACACTCCACATTGAGGATTCAGTACTTGTTCTTCCAATAGCTCTTCTCATGTTGAACTTTGTTAAGAGCTACCTGGAGTTTTTCCATATCAGACATGAAATAGAGGACATATTCCTTTAACGGAAAAACTTCTTGGCGAGAGGGTAAGGCATCCTCATCTTGAGGGCTCTCGTCTGCACCCAATGGAGATAAGGCTCCATGGAGATACCGTTTGGTCTTCCTAGAGACACTCTTCCTTTCCTGTGAATATGTTGCCAAGCAAGCACTATTTCCTTCTTTAGTGCCCTGTAATTTTCCCCTTCTTTGAAGAAAAGACCTTCCAAATGAACATTATGCGGGATATTCTTCATCGGGTATCCAAGTTGACGGCGAACTAAAATTGGATGATTGTTGATTCCTCCTTTAGTTACAATGAGGGGAACATTAGGGAAATTTCCACATCTGTCAATGATCTCTATCCCTTCGTAAATCCTATTGTACCAATCTATGTCAGAGTTGGTAAGGAACATAATCCTTTGTGACCAACGTAGAGTATTCTTGTGATCCTAAAAAGCAGCAGACTTGGGTAAATTGGAAATGAACCATTTATAGAGTAAGGGTACACAACATGTGATCATTCCTCCGTTGTATAAATTCCTTAAGTGTACAAAATGATAAGCATATGCGAGCATGGTTGGTACGGTGTTTCCAATCAGAAATATCTTAACAGCGGTGGTGTCAACGAAGTGTTCAATGTTGGGAAAAAGGAATAACCCAAATTTGAGTAGGACAAAGATGTCTTCAAAAGCATTTATGTTTCCTATACTGGCAAAGTATAAGGCTTTCTCTATCAGAAATTTAGTCGGTAAACCTTGGATTCCTCCTTTGGTGGTCATGTGAGTCCTTACTTCTGACTCGTCCAAAAAGATTGATCTTGCAATGGTTTGATCCTTTGGAATTTCTTCCAGTCTAGAAAACTGAGCTTGATCAGTGATAGGTAAATCAATCAGGTGAGAGTACTCCTCTAGTGTTGGTGCCAGTTGGTAATCTGGAAATGTGAAGCATTGATAAACTGGATCGTAGAAGTGAATTAGCATAGATAGGATTCCTTCAACTACGTGGACCCTTAACAGAGACAACAATCCTCCGTGCTTAGCTCTGAAAGCATCAGGGTTGGTAATCATCCTTGCTAACCTCCTTAAATCCTCAAGTTTTGGAGCCTTGAAGGTGTACTTGTGCATCTTTCTTCTACCGAAATCCATAACGTGATCTTTCTGATATTTACAATTATTGTTTTAGTTTATTTTGAAAAAAGGAAGAAATTTTTCTTTGTTTAAGAGTTTTTTTATGAATGCATGAATGCAACACACAAAAACATTGAAAAAACATGGATTCAAGGTTCAACGTCACGAGCATAGAGTCATGGCTCTACCCATCCCCAAAGGTCATACTATTTTGGTCAATTTTTGTACCTGTAGAACGGGTTCCAGGTTCCCTAAATCATTGACCCCTCCTAGGGATATCAACAACAAGCTGGTTCACCCAAGAGAGCTATAGCATCCTAGGATGAATCTCATTTGAGTGTAGTATCGCGTATCAACTATTCCTGATAGTCACCGCACTACCAAATGGTCATAGGTTTAATGTCTACTAAATCCTCAAGGTCACGGGTATTGCAATGGGATAACTTTGCTTTCACGACAATCGGTCGTTCAACAGTAAGTATCCACACGGGCCCTCGCCTGATTTGGTGGTCTACCAGGATCACTTATTCGGGATTCACTCCCTATAAGTTCACCTGTCTGTGCCACCCCTTATCTTAGGGTACTCTTAAACTTTCCACATGTGTAGCAATCGCATTCCTATTGACAGAAAAATAAACACGGATATCAAGTAGGAAATAGCAGTAAATATATATATATATAGTATGATTGCTAACAACCTAGACCTCTTAGGAATTCTAATTCTAGTTTGGCTCCCCAGCAGAGTCGCCATTTTTCTGTAGCGTGCGATTTTTGTCCATGATGCGACCACCTTATCGCCATGGGTTGGAATTGGGTTCTACTTTCTGATTTCTAATTTATCCTATGAAGCTGGAGAGGAAAGGGAAGTTATCTAAAACTAACCTTGCACGCAAATGTTTTCTTTAACAAATGCTAAGAGATTGGGGGTCTGGGGTCAGGTTATACAATGGGGAGTTGTCAAGTACCCATCCTATATATGGTTATCCATAGATCGTTAGCAGTATCTACTGTTTTTCTACTTACTGGTGTTTATCTGTCGAGGGTTGGGAAAGTTTCTCCTTTGGGAGTGTTTGAGAGATAGTTTTTGTTGTTTTTCGGGTTTGTATTTACAATAAGTGAGGCCCAAAATGGGTTTGTATTTACAAAGGATTGGGTCTTACACTCTATTAGAGGTCTAAAGAGTTATTTAAAGAAAATAAATGGGGATTATAACAAGAGGGTAGGCCCAGATGTTTTTTGTTTGAAATGGCGATTGCGCCGAGATTTTTGAAAACGCAGTGGGTCTTATACAATGACTGAGGCCCAAAAATAATTTGGTTTTCAATGGATTGGGTCCTACACTCTAATAGAGGCCCATTAGTGTTTTTAAAATGATTTGTTAAGGTGAAAATCAACAAAACCCTAATTTGTTTTCTTTTAAAAGTAAATATTAAAAGAAAATCAATGAAAAATACCAAATACGTTTGAATAAACCACTTGTGATTTTTGTTTAAGGTTTGAAAAATGAGGTTTTAATCACAAGAGATATTAAAACTCATTTGGTTTTGATTTTTCAAGTAAATATTCACTTTTAAAATGTTTAAAAAACAATTAAAAGGAATTTATTCACAAAAATACTAATTATATTAAATAAATAAGATAAGTTTAATTTTTTTGTGGAATAAAATATTTCAACATTTTTGTGATTTTTTGCAAAAAGAACCAATAAAAAATAATTAAAATTGAAAGAGTTATTAATTTTCCAATTAATTAACAAAACATGAAAATATTGGAAAAATAGCAAAAAATGTGAAAAAAACACAAAATGGCATGGGTGGGGTTTAAACCCACGACCTCAAGGTTATAGGGTACGCGCCTTACCACTGGGGTGGTGATACATCCATTACTTGAAGTGAAACCACAAATATACAAGGCATGCCTTGGTTTTAGGCCTGGCCCGAGGCAAGGCAAGTTTTGGCTCAGAAACGTGAAGGTCATAACTTTCTCATTTCTCCATGGATTGAGACAAAGTTTATATGCATCTGGACCATAATTTCATAAGCAATCCAATGGTGGTGGTATTTTTTTCAGATCACACTCCCTCCTCAAAATCCGATAGTGGTTTTGAAAAAGGCCTATAATTGCATTTTTATGCTACACTTTGGTACAGGCATGAATTACATGATAAATTGGTTCAAACACAACATATATAACATGTATGAGGTGTGCATGATCAGTGGACTTCAAAGCAATGCATATTTTGGAGAGTTCAAGTCATGATGCTTACCTCTCTTTTGAGCTTTTGGAGTTTTTGTGCAATCTGTCAAGCCACTTGTTCCAGAAATGATTTGATGCTTTGGACACACTCAAATGATCCCTTAGAAGCTTTTAGGATGAGTGGAATCAACTGGAACCTGCAAAAACACAAACTGGCCCTTTCTTGCAAACAGGGTTAAAAATGACCAAAATAGCAACTCTCTCAAATGGTGTTCCAAATGGGGGAACCATTTGGGACAGTTCAAGGATATTATTTGGAGTGTGTTTGAGGTTTTATCTGGTTTGGAAAGTGACTGAATCAAGACATGGCTTGAAAAATGCACAAAAGGTCTATTTTGAGGTTTTGAGAGGTGACTTTGTGATTTTGGGATTATAGGTCACTTGTGAGAGTTTGGATCACCTACATATGATGTTTATGAGGTGTGTGTGTGTGATTGGTTTGATTGAAATTGCCCTCAAACTCAAAAACTCAGAGTTACCTTGCTAAAGAAGGCATTTTGGCCTAAAGAGAGGGATTTTGAGGAAAGCATATGTTTGATGGCTTTGGTGTACTCAAACTGAGCACAAATGAGCTCAATTTATAGTAGAGAAAGTTTGTTTTGGGATCAATAGTGAATGGAAACTGCAGCAGAGGTTTGGCCAATGTTGATCAATGGGAATCCAAGTCTCCTCTAGCCATTGACTAGAGGTTAGGGCACAGGCTACTGGTTCCCTTGGTCTTGGATAAGTCTTGACTGAATTCAGTTGTAAATGGCTCAGTCCATGCCACCTTGGTGTATGCATTGAATTCTCCAATCCAAAATGGGAGTCTTGTCCCTATTTTAGGCAATTCTAGGTTTGGCATGCTACTTCTTGTTCCAAAGACTTTGGAGGATTGGCTCAGTGATTGTACCTTTTAGATTTGGTGATGTTCTTGGTAATTTTGGAAAGCCCTCATATGATACAACAACTGTTTGATCATATTTGGTTTTGATACTTTTTGGATCCAAGTGAAAAATGTCCCTACATTTGGAAAAAAGTAAGGCAGATTCTGACTTAGTGAAAATTTCACTAAGTGTTGGAAAAAAGTGACATTTTCACTTTTTGTGATTTTGATCATTCCATAACTTAAAATCCATGAGGAATTTGGAGGGAGTTCAGTTTTATGCTTTTGTAGAGGGCCATGAGATCTACAAATCAAGCTTTGGATGAGAAAAAATGGCTTTGTGGTTTAGGAGTTATGATCCTCCAAAGTTGGTACCCTTGCCACTTTGTCCATAACTTAGAAAATTTTCTAAGTTTTTATGGTTACCCCTTTTACAAGTTATCCCACTTTCTTTGATTTTTCTTGATGAATAATGATTCAAATCATACATTAACATCATTTTAGGGTTAAAAATCCATTTTTGTGAAAAATCTCAAAAAGTCAAAGTTGACTTTTGTGCACAGTTGACTTTTTAGCAGATGAATTCCAAACTGTGCGATCCTTTATGAAATCAAGTCCTTGACCTAAATTAAACTTGATGGATTGATTTCATAGGTGTTATAGGGTATATTGAATCATTTCCTAGGGTTTGGGAGCATGTCCTGGTCAGAAGTCAAAGGTACAGTTGACTTTTTCTACGAAACCCTAACGGTGGTTCAGATGAAATTGAAACTTGTTGCTCAAGCTTCTTGGATCAATCCATTATTCCAAATGGATCAATGTGGTGTATTAGAGACCCTCAAATCATGTCTTGAGGTCTTGGCTCATGATTTGTCCCAAAAGTCAACTTAGGGGTGAATTAGGTCAAGAAACCCTAATTCCTGATTTTTGATGAATGCATCCCCTGAGGCTAAATTGACTTGATGATTGGGTCCATGATGTCCCTTGGAGCATATTAAGATATTCTTTGAAGCATTGGCTCATGCCCAGAGGAAAATTTCCATCTGGAGGCCCTGGTCAACCAAAACCCTAATTTGGTGCCACTGGCGATCTTGGGGCTTGATCCACCTAAAAGGGAGCAGCCTTGTGCTTAATCCTTGAAGTGGGAGTCCTCTTGATCCATTCTGGATATTTGAGAGGTTAGAAAAGTTGAAGATCATGTCAATTCTTGATTGATCCTTTGTCTAAAAGCTCTGAGAGGGCTTGAAACCCTAATTTTGATTGTAGTGGATGCTCACCCATCTTTGCGGAGACTGATGAGGCATAATGGTTCATCCATATTGTGATGATGATTTTCACAATGATGGGAAATCTTAGTGGTCAAAATTTGGGGTATGATTCGCTCAGAATTTTTGAGGAACTATCCCGCTCAGATCAAAGAATATTCCATAAGATTCGTCCCTCTAAGCAAAGATATGTTAGTGGGGAAGTTCCAGAACAGTCTCAAGGTGGGACAATTCATTGAGTATGTCGTCCAAAATCCAGCACTTTCGTTAGCAGAGGTGCTCACCAGGGCAAAATGTTACATAAAAGAAGATGATAACAAAGCTGAGAAGAAGGCGTGATACATCAAAGAGCGTTTTTCTAATGCTAAAGGTTTGTACCATCAAAGGAAGATAACTACACATCTCCCATCAAGGTCAAAAATGCATTCAAGAGAGTAACCAAGACAACAAACAACTTCACGCCTATAAACAGTCGCTTTGAAGACATATGGCGTGAGCTCCTTAACCTACATAACATTCCTACGCCCAGTTCCTAAAACTTATGTGATAGGTCTCGAACCAGGTAGATGGTGCAAGTTCCATAGAATTAAAAGATCTTACCCCGAAGACTATTACCAACAGAAAAAAGAGACCGAGAGGCTCATTCGGGAGGGACACATTAAGAAGTACGTCAAGGCAGATTCTTCATGTGGACTAGACAAATCAAACTCCAACAAATGAGATGATACACGGAACCCCATTCCCAACATGGACGTCCAAATTCAATGAGTATGTCGTCCAAAATCCAACACATGAGATGATACACGGAACCCCATTCCTCTCAAGGTCTCAGGTTCAAATCCTACTAGGTGCAATCAACCCTTGTGTGGGCCAGTCCATACGGAGCTTTGCTCCAGCTTTAAACGGGGCCCCCCGCTAGTGGACGGTGGGATTGGTCCCTCTTGGATTAGTCGGTCGCTAGGCCGGATACCAAGATTTCCAAAAAATAAACAAAGTTGTGTGCCATACACTTAATATTATTATAAGAGGACTCACCAACTTCTGAATATAGAAGACCTCTCTAATAAGGAAGGTGGAGGTGATTTGAAGACACTAAAATCTGATATCTCCATCTTTAAGAACACAACTGACATCCACCCTCATAATGATGAACCCATGGCTATTGCCATTATATGCGATGAATGAGAAATCAAAAGAGTTCTCGTAGATAAAGGAAGTTCTGAAGTTATCATATACTAGGATTCATTCGAGAGGCTCCTCCTCGATCCAAATAACCTAAATCCCTTCAATGGCTCTCTAGTTGGATTCTCTGGAAACCAGGTGTTAGTGAAAGGTTACATCACGCTAAAGACCACCTCTGGAGAACAAGAGCAAGCTAAAGAAATTAAGGTCGAGTAGTTGGTTATTAATGCCCTTCTTCTTACAATATGATTATAGGGTGGCCAACTTTTAACCTGTTCGGTGTCACCTTGTCCACTTTTTATTTGTGCATAAAGTATCCACTTTCTGATGGGAGGGTAAGAGTTATCCAAGGAGATCAAGAATTTTCCTAGAAGTGTTATGTAGAAAGTATTAAGCTGAAAAGAGTCTGCACTCTAGGCGCGAATGCGAGGAACATGGGCTCAAGAATAAAGCCACTAGGAGGAGCTTGTAAAGGTAAGGAGGCTCCCCCTCAAGATAGCCAGGAGATTGAATATTGAAATCCCAAGATGAATGCCCTCTAGCAACACTTTCTCTACTGTCATTTGTTTTTTTTTTCTTTATTGTCATTTAAGTGCTTTACTGTTAATTGTTTATTATATGAGTATCACATCTTTGTCATCTGTAAAGACATGTTATTTTCTAGGGTGCACTATTTTCCGTCTTTACCTCATATGGGGGGGAGGTTTTTAATGAGGTGTGTCATTTTATTATTTTGAAGAATCTGCTTTTTCTATCTATTCCCTTTTGTAGTAGCCCTAAAATTTTAGAAGAAGACTGTGTTAAAGGAGATCAAAATGTTGGATTTCCAGAGGGATGCTTATCGCCCTTAGAGTCAATCACAAAGTTGGACCCCTAAGATGGATCCTTGACTCCCTTAGAGGCAAACAAAATGTTGGATCCCTAAGAGGGATCCTTGTCGCCCTTACAGACGATCAGAATGCTGGACCCCTAAGAGGGATCCTTGTCACCCATACAAGAGATCACAATGTTGGATCTATAAGAGGGATCCTTTTCGCCCTTAGAGGTGATCATAATGTTGAATCCGTAAGAGGGATCCTTGTCGCCCTTAATGGAAATCAAAATGCTGGATCCCCAAGAGGGATCCTTGCCTCTCTTAGAGGCGGTGAGAATGTTGGGTCCCTCAGAGGGATCCATGTATCCCTTAGATGTGATTAAAATGATGGATCCTGAAGATGAATCCTCGCCACTCTTAAAGGCAATCAATATGTTGGATCACTAAGAGGGATCTTTGTCGCCCTTAGAGATGATTAACACTTAAACTTCATAAGAAATACTCATTATTCATGTGGTAAGAAAAGCAGTAAATATACGCTCTGCCTATGAAAAGGATGATGTTAATAAATAGTCTTAATTGAGGGTTAACACAATCATACAAAAATGGAAAAGCAGAATATTAATAATAAAGGTGAATAAAATAAAAGACACCCAAGGGGTGCCGCTGTCTTAATTCTTACAAAATGCCCCCGCACAGGCAAAGAAATACAACAAAGGCCATTAATGGCTAAGAAACTTCACAAAAAACTCAAACCATTAACCCTCCATATGAGTTGCCTCCTTTGTAATGGCATCCTCTGGCTTGGAAGCTTCAGATTCACCTCCTTCCATTATCACGCCACTATCCTTAGCATCTTTGGATCGAAAAGAACCTTTGAGATCTGAGGGAGACACCACCTTATCATCCACCAGCTAATTGTCATGAACAACTTTGAGGAAGTCCAAATTTCCTAGGTCTAACTATGGATAGAATAAGGAAACATGCTCTCTTGCCCGCTCAAAATAAACACCAGAGGTCGACACTAGTTCATTGATAAGGTTTGACTCCTTCTACTCCAACTCCTATTTGGAATGGACAAAATCTTCCAGAGACTTTCTCAAGTATTTCTTCGTAATGGCGGTCTCTACAGCCTTGGTATTCGCATCTGCCAAATTTTTCTCCTATGTGTCCTTGTATTTTATCAAGCCTCCAGCAACCTCTGGCATTTTTTGTAACTGTATTTGTATTTCTTGAGCTTTGCCTCCATCTCCTTTTTGGCATGGTCTTGCCTCTTCCATTCGACTTCCTTCAACATCGACTCCTTCAATAGAAGGTTATCCTTCAATCCTATGAGTCCAGGGGAGAGTTAGATTGGAGAGCCTTGTAATCGTTGGGGAACTTCTTAGAGAACAGGATATGAAAACCTATGAGTTGGATGGAGTCAAAAGCAGCATCACTCCATAAAGTAGGAGGGGTAGTGAAGCCTTGCCTCCATAAGGTTTTTGGGTGCTCTCCTCTTTTAGAGCAGGCGAGACTTTAACATCAGGCTCTGAAAGGCCATGATAAAACCCCAACTTTTACGAAGCACTTGGGAAGGCGTAACATTGAGGACCTTTAGGACCTCCACAACAAAAAGGGCAAAAGGGAAGAAAAATCCACATATCCTTGATAAAGGGGAGGTTGTGAAGGTGAGAAAATCACAATAAAGTGGGTATAGGTTGAATTGTGTTCCCTTTCTCTTTATTTTTTGAAAATCTCTGATAAGACTCTTAACACAAGGTCTAAAATCTGAATCAGAGTTAAGTGTTTTGCAATGGAATAAAACAATTAAGAGGTAGAAAGGAGACACACACACACACACATACACAAAGAGAGAGAGACACACACAGAGAGAGAGAGAGAGAGAGAGAGAGAGAGAGAGAGAGAGAGAGAGAGAGAGAGAGAGAGAGAGAGAAAGAGAGAGAGAGAAGCAATTATCCTTGTTACTTCCATTAATAGAGAGTACTCCAATCCCCTTGCACTTCCCAGGGATTTTCACTATAATTAAAACTGATTACAATTGCTCAAGCACAAAGCAAGCGACTTCAAATGCTCAAACACACAAGTAAGAAACTTCTTTGTTCAATCACACAAGAAAGAGACTTCCAATGCTCAAACACACAGGTAAGAGACTTCTAATGCTCAAGCACACAAAAAAGAGACTTCAGCTGCTCAAGCACTTCGCAAGAGACTTCTTAAACTCTAACTTACAATTAAGAGATTGGGAAAAACTAAACTTGATATACAATCAGAGGTGTAGACGATGTGTCAACTTTGGTTAGTCTATCAGGTTAACTACAAGTTCAGAGTTGTGTTGCGTAGTTTTAAAAGATATCATACCCACAGAGACCAATAATCAAACGTATCACTATCTATCGTTGTTATATAAATCTAAGGCTAATGAGGTTTTTAATTAGGGAGAAACTAAAACTAGAATCAAACTTAAAATAAAGTTTAGAAAATATATATATATATATATATATATATATATATATATATATATATAAAGAAGAAACCAGAATGTGTATGCCAGCGCACCTCAGGGACTCAATAATTCATCGGTGTATGTTAAATGTTAAATTATTTCTTAGCAGAAAATATTAGTTTAAAAACATTTATCTCACATTGTCCTATTGTTGATTCTAGCAATACTCCTATACTATAAATGTTTTGATGTCGCTCAACCATTTAAATTAAAAAATACTTTTTGAAAACTGATAAGTCCTAATTAATCCTAAAGCGTTGTCGTTGTGTTTAAGATTAATGTCTAATTTTTACTATCCGGTCCAAGTCTCACACTGTCGTGCTATTGACTCGAAACCTTAATGTTTTCACTGTCGTGTAAAACCATTTAAAAATTAATTTAAAAATCAAAACCAGAAAAATAATTTATAGAAAATTACGCCAAAGTATTACCGAGTCCCATCGGAATGACGGTCCTCACAAACCGGACTCAAAGGGATTTAGTCGGACATAGTTTTAGACATAAATAAACAATTCATGATCATTGAAATTAAAAATAACATGGAAATTGAATTAAATGGAAATAAGTAGAAATAAAAAAAAAACAATAGTATAAATAACCTGATAAATTGGAATTAATGCGGGATTAACTTCGAGTACAATGAACGGAACGGAATAAAATTTTAAATGTCGGCATGATTAAATTGATCCAGACTTACAATGGAAAATCCTAAAGACTATGGCATGATAGTCCCTCAATGTGAGAGCTCTATCACTTTGAATTAGAGTATCTGCTTAAAAACTATGAATAAAACTTGTGCGTACAAACATGGATAGGAAAATCCTATGAAAACTGTCATTATATTGTGATGTGCAGCTGGAAAACGTCCTTAGGTCATGTAGAATTTGTGGAGAAGAAGTAGGAAAGTGGGTAAAGACTCAGCAAGCTTGTTTCCTGAAAAATATGCACTACGCGTCCACGGCAAACGCCATGGCCTTAAAATATGGATTACGTGGCTAGGATGTGCATGGCGAACGCCATGAGGTGGTGGCGAACGCCATACACCAGAAAGTGACCTTTTTGCATTATATACTTCATTTCTTGCTCCTTTTCTCATTTTCTCACACGGATGCTTCCCTTCGACAAATACCTGAAACAACTAAACAATGTTGGTATCAAAGCAACAAAAACATATACAAATGACACTAAATTGCATGCGAATCGAGTTGGAATATACGATGTAATTTCACGTTATCAAACTCCCCACACTTAAATCGCTGCTTTTCCTCAAGCAATCAACCAACACGGTAAAAAGAATTTAATGCGGTTTGAAACAAAGGCACGACATGACTCTTAATCATACAGGGATGCTAGGCTAGTGTTAGATTGATAGGTACTAGATATCAATACCAAGGATACCTTAATGACACAATCCCATATTTCACGGTCCAAAACTCCCTTATTATGAAAACCAATCTGAATCATGCTATTATAACTCAACCTAGATCTCTTGTTCTTTTCACCCCATTTCATTCAAGCGCAATCACATTAAGCCTATTATCCGTACACACTCATGGTAAGTAAGCCTGTTAGCGACTATGATCTCACTGTTATTTTATTTTCCTTTTATTGGAAAATTGATATGAAAAAGTTTACACCGTTTGGCTAAGTGATCTGGTGAGGATCACCTAACTTAGAGGGAACATATCTTTTCATCCATTTTTCTCTTAATTTCTTTTTCATAAGCTTGAGATTATACACTTATTTGCATCCGCTTCCTACTTAGTGAGTGCTTAGGATGGTGCTGACTGCTATTATAAACTACTTAATGGTTACTTTAAAACTGAATTTATGGTTTTGGCATATGGGTACTCAAATTGATTTTGCATATTTAGGGGGTTTAGGGTGTCGGGACTGTATCGATTTTATCGAAAATCTCCTAAGTCTCTCTAACATAGCCTAAAGTGTGACAACCTATATACGTTCAGAGTGTCGTGTCATGAATCAAAGAGAAAATTTATGTTGGGGTCCAATTTTAGGGAAATTCAATAATTAATTGAAAACCATGCATAAAGACTCGACATCACATGTAATGACTCGACTAAACTCTGAAAAACAAATGAAATTCTAAAAACATGAAATAAGCTAGAAAACAGTAAATCTACATATAAAGTAATAAAAGTAAAGCGATAAAGTTCCTCCCCCACACTTAAACCAAACATTGTCCCCAATATTTTGATAAAAGGTGGAAAAGGAATAAATAACTTGTGTATAGAGCTCAGTAACGGCCGCGACCTCGCCCTCGTCCATATCCACCCCTTAATAACACTATTTTAGTGTGTTACTTTGACCCATTTTATGTGGCATTTTTAGTTTAGGATTTATTTATTTAATGTGAATTTAGCTTATTTCAGTATGTTTTAGCTTTGAGCACACTAGGTGCTTCTTTATGGTTTTCATTGTGCTTTTGTCTAAAAGGAAGTCAGTTGATGGAAAGTTGAGGCGTGACCCTGGAAGATAGACTCTGGAGCAGAATGAGGAGCTATTGGAAAGGAAGTAGTTGATAATTTAATAAATTATTTCATCAAGAGAAGAGGAGGAGAAAGTTATTAGGGCTCACGTGTGTCGCTCCCGGGATTTTCATCCTAGTACAAACGCGAAAGTGGCACCGAACAGAGTCGCCAGCAATGTGTATTTATCCCAAGAGAGGGAAAGGAAACACCACATAAACCTGAAGGAAAGGATAGAGCCTGGTCTTGCGACCAAAAGAAATGGGTTCGGGAGTCGGTTACGCGAGAGGAAGGTATTAGCACCCCCTCGCGTCCATCGTACCCGATGGGATCCACGCTTGCTGCTTCAATCAAAGGGTGTAAGAAAAGAAAGTTGGAAATGGAACTGGAAAAGGAATTGAAAGAAAGAGAGAAAAGGAAGGAGAACAAATGTAGGGAAAATAAAAGAAGTGCTCGCATGGGCCCTACCCCACTGCCTACGTATCTCATCGGGAACATGAGAATCAGAGCGACGTAGTTCCCCTCACTAGGGATGAATTGTTTGTGTTTTTTAGAGAACGGCTTACGTCCTAGCTCAGGTGTTGCAGGCTCGCTGGTCCGAGTGCGTTACCATCTTGCAAGAGGACGAGTAGGAGCACGTTCGTACGTTGAGAGTGAATGAGGTGAGAAAAGAATTCCCGAAGGAAAGACGTTATTGTTTGTTTTTGTCTTTTAGAAGGAAAGTGTTTTGGATTTGTTTGCATACGTCAGTGTATCCAAATCTTAGTCATTGGAATGTGTACATTCTCACATTCCAAGATGGAATGGGCAAGAAAGCACACTAAGAGTGAAGAAGACCCCCACACTTAGTTCCAATTGTCAAGGTTCAAACACACTAGCATACTTGTGTTTATTAAGTGTTTTTGTTGATTAAGAAATGGAGAAGTGTTTTTTATCATTTGCACCTTCAACAAATATTGCATTTAGGTCCCTCATACAAGATCAAATGTTTAACACATCGACCCAAGATGGGTTATATGCTATACATTTTAAGATTATAAGAGAAGACCCCTTATAATCTTTTCTTTATATGAAAGGCCTAAATGCAATAAATGCCTACCTTTATTATATGTTTTGAATTTTCTTTGAGATGAGAAAAGAGACTCAAGAGAGGAGAAAAGGTAAAACCTATATGGACTAAGACTCAATCCTAATTGAAGATTAAAGAGAGTGATCCTAAAGGTTTGTGAGGTTTCAACCTAAAGTCTAAAGAAAGAAAGAATTAAACAATTCACTTCCAAAGTAGAAGATGAATTGTAATTCAAAAGGGAAAGTAATGAGTTATTAAAAGAAAGCACATAAGTGCTTAACAAAACACAAAATGGAATTGTAAAAGAGAAAGGATAGAAGTTGAATGTGGATTCCTTATCCACACTCAACTGAAACTTACCAAAGCCCCTACATGGTTAGCACAATCACTTACAAGTAAAGTAAGGAAATATAATGAACAAATCAAATTCAAACAAGTTGACAAACAAAGTAAAATGAGATTGAATGCTATACATGCTTCCAAGTCAGAATGTAACTCATGTTTACACAACCTAATGCTATCCTAAATGAGCACACCAAATCATGCAAACAAAATCTCAATCCAACAAGAAGCAAAGAAGAAAAGGTGAAGTGATGTGAATGTGGTTCATACTTGTGAAACAAGTGACTTAAGGTGCAAGATAAACATCAAACATGCAAAGATGAAACCCAAATGTCACAATCAGAAGTCAATTAACATGCTATACATCCTCAAACAAAACCACAACTCATGGCACAAGTGCCTTCATGATCAAGCAAACCAAACATGAGGCATGCATTCACAAAATGAACAAGTTAAACTTCATGCTTCAAACAAATAGCAAACATGCTTCAAAAATTATGACTTTCACCAATCAAACACCTTAAACACATGCCATTAACATATCAAATCCACAAGCAATGAATCAGAACCAAAGTCACTCAACAATTAGGTCAAAGTCTCATGGAAGCTTCATGCATTCATGCTCAAAGCCACACATCAAAAGTCATCCAAAAAAGACTTAAAAATCATCAAATAAATCTCAAACATACATCCACATGTGGTGAACATAATGCAAAAAGAAAGGCATCAAAATCATTTTTTATGATCAAGAACAAAAATGCACAAAATCATATGTCACATTAAGTATGCATACAAATGGAAATTCAAAAGAAATAATGGAACAGGGGCAAAATGGTCATAAAATCAGAAAATAAAATCATAGAAAATTTCCTAAATGTTTTAAGAATACACATGAATTTTTGTAGAATTTTCCAATATGTTTTGGTATTTTTAAAAATTAGAAATCAAACGTGTAGAAAGAAATAAAAATGAAAAATAAATGCAAAATGCAGGGGGGTATGAACATAGCAATTGGACAGTTCAAAATCATTGGGCTTCAAAAAAGAGGAGGTGTGAATAGCAATCTGGTTAGGTCCATTAAGCACGCAGAACACAATAGCAAGCATGCACTTCAGTCAACAAAAATTGACTCGTTCTCAGCCAATGGATCAAGTCAAGGTCAATGCGTGGTCAAAGTAATTAAATCCAAGGCACACACGTGAAGGACCACACTCCATACCATGCACTACACCACACGCATGTCACTCTGATTAAAAAAACAAACACGTGCAAGGCATGCTTATTTTAATGCGCTGGCACCACTGTGGCCACACGATGATGAAAAATTAACGGACACGATTAAAACACACCAAAACCCTAGCATCCAAGATCACCGGCCGGAGATGACCTCCGGTCACCTTCTCCGGTCACACTTCCACCGTCTGCAACCTCCAATCTTCCAGAATTCCACAAATGATATACCAAAATGAAGCTGAGCTCACATACATCATGAATGTGCAATCAACTTTCATAGATCACGCATGTACAACACAAACCGAGCCAAAACATTTTGCCCTAAAATCTCATCTAAACTCCTAAAGAGCCTATCAACTAGTCAGGACTCACGCATAGCCTCTAATAAGCTCTAAACATCATAAAGCAAGCTAAAGCAACAAGAACTTATGCAATCAAGTTGGAGTAATTGGAACCTGAAATTTGCAGAACTTTGAAACAAAAGAAAACCAGAGATCCACTCTTGATCTTTGAGCTTGATTCGTGCAAAATAAATGCAGTTGAGCCTTGAGATATTGAGAACAGAGAGAGATTCAAGGCTGAGCAATACTTGAAATCTTGAGGACTGTGTGGAAAACTTCTTCAATCCAATGCCATTGATGATGATGATGATGAAGTAAGATGGAGGATGATGAGGTTCGTGTACAGAGAGAGAGAAAAATGGAGAGAAACTGAGAGAGAGAAAAGAGAAGTTTTGGAGTGAATGTGAAAAAATGAGAACTGAAAATGAATTGTGAAGTGTGATTTTGTTTTATAATTTGAGTTAACCACGGTTTGGTGAGTGAGTTAAATGAGTCCAAGTGGGGTTAATTGAGTCCACCCTAACTAACTGAGCCAAGTTAGTTAGGGGACGAGTTGGTCATGGCTGGGTTATGGTGATGAAGGTACATGGAGTTGTGGTGAGGAGCAATTGCAAGGAATGGTGATGATGAGTTGTTCTGGTGTGGCAGCTTGATAAACTTGTTTCACAAGTTTTGTTCTTCCTCTTTAGTGTATGGAATCAACATGGATAGCACGTGCTGCTCAAGTTTGTAAGGGGATGTTGGCTTAAATGAGGAAAGGAATAAAGAGTGTACATGTGAATTCTGAAACAATCAACCACAACCATGTTTATTTTCTGGTTTTATGACAGCTTGAAACCAATGCAATCATGGTGATTTGATGATGGAATTCTCTCAAATCCATGGATGATTTGATGTGTTTTTGGAGTCATTGGAAACAGGAGATGTAATGCTACATGTTTGGTGTGAAAATTGAATGGAAATGATGCTTGGAACATGCCTAAAAATGACCATAAACAGATGTAAAACAAACTGATGCATGGGCGAACAATTTGGGGCATGGCATGGCAAGTTGGCCTAGTGATTTTCAGCATAATCACACCAACTTTAGACCCAATATATCTCCACTATAACTTGATCAAATGGAATTTTGTCCAACATGAATATTGAAGATGACACTACAAGGAACAACTTTGATGTTGAAAAGTTTTTCATTTGAGGCCTTTAACCATGAGAAAAATGAGTGGACATTTGGCCCACCAACTGTTTGTTAAAATGATTGCGCGCGTGACCTGAAAATCTTGGTCATGACCTAGTTTTGAACCTACTTTCCTCCAACTTTGATCAATCATATCTCTCTCAATTTTTATCCAATGGAGATGTTCTACACATGGATTTGAAGCTTAAAACAAGATCTTTCATTGAGGCAGAGTGGATTTTTCATTTGGTGCTTCAATTTTGAATGGCCTTGGTTCCAACTCTGATGCAAAATGGCCAAAACTTGCTATTTTTAGCAACCCTACTTCATCCAAAAATGGCAACTTTTTACATCTTGATTTTTCATGATTCCTTTGGAGTTTCTTGATCAAATTTTGTACATTGGACACATATAACATGAATTTCATGATTTTGGGCTCAAAAAGTCAAGAGTTGACTTTTTCCCCTGATTATTTGACTTGGCCCCAAATTTCCTGATTTTTGATCTTTCTTCCAATTGAACCACTTCTAAAACTAATTGAAATGCAATTTTCCACATACATACACTTAAGGACATATGGAATACCATGACATCAAGTTTTGTTCAAAAATCAAAGATTCCCTGATTTAATGGGAAACCCTAGTTTTGACCCCCTCTGGTTAGGAGGTAAAAGTGCAGTCTTCAATTTCCAATTCCTCAGAGTATGTTGTGTATCCTCTTAAAGGATGATGAGAAATGCCACTTGAGAATGATTTTGAATCAAGGAGCTATCTCTTTTGAGGGTTTTCCTTCAATTTTTGAACCTCTTGCATAGTGAAAGATGTAGTGCTTCAATCTCCCATTGTATCTCTTATCCTTGAGGTTGTGGAAGATCAATTGAGATGGGATGAGACATGAGAGACCTCTTGGCTTGCCTAGAGCCAACTTGATTGACCTTTTTGTGCTTTGAATGATTCCTTGATTGTCCACCTTCCACTTGATCACATGTCCTGATGGTAAGAAGGATGCCATGCTTCATTTTTCTATGTTAAATGCAATGCAATGCTAGTGAGGTGAATATGATATGATAAATGATAATGCCATGCTATGATGACAAAGAGGGAGAGCAAATTTTGGGGTATTACAACGTGGCATTAGTTTGAAGAGAAAATGAGCAAAAGGAATGGATAAGATCAAGGAAGCTAGAAGACAAATGGTAGTACGGTGGGGACCACGCTGCAAAAGAGTGCCCAACACCAAGCCACCAGCCGTCTGCGCTGCTCCACCACTCTGCCACAGCCGCCTGCAGAAAAGCAACTTTGTCTCCCACCAACATTCTACCAGATAACTTGCAACGGAAGGATTGAGGGACAACTAGTCCATATTTGGATTTTATTTGGGCCTAACCTTATTTTCATCAAGAAACCCATGATCCAAGAAAGTAGCAACTCTCACTTCCACTCGCCTCTATATAAAAAAGACATGCACATTGAGAAAAAGAGAGCTAGAGATTTTTGCACACAACAAAACAATTTTTATTTGTAGTTTTAGTTTATTTTCATTCTACGAGTTAGAGTATTCGTAGAGGGTCTTCTATCCTCATCCAGTCCTATGCACTCTGCTGAAAGTTGTCGTGACTGAAGAGAGTTGTTGCTGTTTACTCAACGCAAGAGATTTCCAAGTTACTATTAGGTTTCATTTCTTTACTTCACTTTGTAAGAAGATGTTTCTTGTTAGTTTCACTTCAGTAGTTTGTACTCAGCTCACTATGAGTTAAACCTTTGTTTGATGAGCCTAATGAAGTTAGTATAAACGTTGTTTTATGTTGAAATGATGTGATGTTTAGTGTCTTATTTTGTTATGTTTTTTTATGCTATAAACTTGATTCTTAGAGTGATCAACTAGGAAAAAGGTAAAAGCTTGTTGTTGAGAGAGATCCAACAAACAAGTGGATTTCATAACAAAAGTGGCTAATAAAGTAGGATAGAGATATTCACTTAATTCAACTTGCTTAGAGATAAGAAGTTGAGACCATAAAGAATTTCAGAATTAAAACCAGCTGTATTTTAGGGTTACAAATGAGACTTAGAGATTTGTTCCCCTGCCCTAGTTATGCATGTTTTTGATGTTGTAGAGATACACCACTAGATCACGTTATGACCTTTTGAGGCACGACACTTCACGTCATACAAACATTTCAAAAACAACTATACTAATGGATTTAGCTCATCAACTACTCTCTGTGATATTTTAAATCCTTTTTAGTTATAAATTTTGTCTTAGTTTTTGTGTGTTGCTCTTGTTCTTTATTATCATTATTTTGTTACCTTGCTCATACTATCTCTTAAACAAAGAAATCAATACTTGTAGTTCAAAGCTTTCATCACTTCCTTGTGGGTTCAAACTTTACTTTATCACTTGGTACATTATCAAGCATGTATACTTGCATGTGACACCTTTGCTTTAAACAATTTACAATAAAAGCATTACATATAAAGTAGAGAACAAGTTTTTGGCGCCGTTGTCGGGGAAGTGTATAAAGTTTGAAACATTGTATTTAGTTTTGTTTAAGATTGTATTTGAGCTTTTAACGTTTGCTGTGATTTGGTGTTACGGCAGGCTTAAGCTATTTGCATGTGCAGGTCGTTACAACCAGTTTACAGTGGTTATCCTGAACCTGAAAGAATTCTCAGCGCACGAATGAGATTTTTACGTACTCAGAAAATATATGGAGATTCCTCAACCTTAGCTTGGCTGAGTCTGAAGGAGTAGTGCACGTGGAAGATACAGACGAAAAAAGTTCATCGTCTACTTCAGACGAGTCATTGTACGAGACAAACATGGCAGAGCCAGATATCATTGGCATTGCTAATGACCGAGCACGCGGCATAAGGGACTACGCTGTCTTTGATCATAATGCTAGGAATACTGGCATTGCTTGACCAGCCATCACAGCACCACAGTTTGAGATCAAGCCTATGATGTTCCAGATGTTGCAAGTTGCTGGTCAATATTCAAGCTCTCCTCATGAAGATCCACATTTGCATTTAAAACAATTTCTGGATGTTGCTGACAACTTCAAAATCCTTGAGGTGCCTGTGGATACCTTTAGGTTAAGGCTGTGTCCATACTCTCTAAGGGATAGAACTAAGAGCTGGCTTAATTCTTTAGAACCAAATTCCATTACTACATGGAAAGCTTTGGAAGAAAAGTTTCTGGCAAAGTATTTTCCTCCTTCCAAGAATGCAAAGATGAGAAATGAGATCACATCATTTAGGCAAGGAGATGATGAATCATTGTTTGATGCATGGGAAAGATTTAAGGAGCTGTTGAGACAATGTCCTCATCATGGGATCCCCATCTGCATACAACTTGAGACTTTCTACAATGGATTAATTCCATCCTCAAGGAATGTGTTAGATGCATCTAGTGTTGGAGCTCTTTTGTCTAAATCCTATGATGATGGTTACAAGTTGATTGAGAGCATTACGGCTAACACTTATCAATGGCCGGTCACAAGGGCAACTGCAAATTAAACTCAAAAGAAACCTGTTGGGGTTCATGAAGTCACTAAGACCACAACTCTTGCTGCTTAAGTGGCTGAGATCCAACAAACAAGTGGATTTCATAACAAAAGTGGTTAATAAAGTAGGATAGAGATATTCACTTAATTCAACTTGCTTAGAGATAAGAAGTTGAGACCATAAAGAATTTCAGAATTAAAACTAGACGTATTTTAGGGTTACAAGTGAGACTTAGAGATTTGTTCCCTTTCCCTAGTTATGCATGTTTTTTATGTTGTAGAGATACACCACTAGATCATGTTCTGACCTTTTGAGGCATGGCACTTCACGTCATACAAACATTTCAACAACAACTATACTAATGGATTTAGCTCATCAACTACTCTCTCTGATATTTTAACTCCTTTTTAGTTATAAATTTTGTCTTAGTTTTTGCGTGTTGCTCCTGTTCTTTATTATCATTATTTTGTTACCTTGCTCATACTATCTCTTAAACAAAGAAATCATTACTTGTAGTTCAAAGTTTTCATCACTTCCTTGTGGGTTCGACCTTTATTTTATCACTTGCTACTTTATCAAGCATGTATACTTGCATGTGACACCTTTGCTTTAAACAATTTACAATAAAAGCATTACATATAAAGTAGAGAACACCCTCGCATGTTGAGGGAGTGGCACACCCACATGTTGCATATACTCTATTAAATCAGCCATCTCTACATGCAATCCTGACATCTCTTCGATTAGGTTCGCCATGTTATGTTCGGTACATCCCGCGTAGTCATGTTGCTGCTCTTGTATCTGTTGGATAATGGCCATCATGTTGACATGTTGTCTCTGCATATCTTTAAGCAGTTGATCGCGCTCGGTGTCTATATCATTCCAGTGTCGCAGCTCGCTAAGTACATCCTCAAGTGCAGCCCTAATCGTGGCATAATCATACTCCTCTCAAGACTGATGTTCAGAAGAGGTACTTGTAAAAGTATCAAAAGGGCTAGGTGCAGTGTGTGTATGTGTAATAGGGTCAGACACATGGGTCAGAGTGTCTCGCTCCAAATGGTCAAACTCGTCATCAGTCGAACCATCCTCATTATCCTGCATAGGTATGCCAGTAAGGGCAGTATGACAAGGCTCTGGGGCGGTCAAATCATATATCAATTGTTCCGGCTTTGCACATCAGTGCATGCAGAACAAGGTAAAATAACACTCCTAATAACATGATTACTAATCATCAAACTGCATCTGCCATCTTGCCTAGCCCTATCTAGGCACATGCTACGGCAAGCATCTATATCCAGAAAGGGTGTCTCAAGGGGCTTTAAGGGTTGCTAGCTCAATGTTTAGGCCCAATGCACGGGCTATGGATGTGATCAGCCCTCCAACGCAAATAGGGCCAGGGCCTCTAGTGCAAACAGATTGCATGTGTGCCAACATAAATGGAGTAGGATTGACTCGTGTCTCTGCAAGTGCTTTGTGAAAAAAGAAAAGCTCATTGGAATTCACTCTTCCATTATTCACTCGGCTAAAAATGGTGCTAGCTAATATACGGTGCAAGTAATGAATGGCCGGGTTGTGAATTGAAGTAGATTTTAGGCCTTCCTAATAGGATGTGGCCTCACCAGTCAATTGTTCCCAAAAACAGAACACTTTTAATTTTCATTCTCCCTCTAAGGGTCCTTCACATGCTATACCATCCCCATGGGGGAAGTTTAGCAAGTCAGCAATGTGATCTTGGCTAAATTCATACACCCTGTTGAACATCCTAAATTTCACTCTGCCTACGGTGTTTCGACTTACCATCGACGTGTAGTAACTGAATGAACTCAATAAGTCAAGTGTCAACTTAACATGCATAGGATCTTTTAAAGGACAAAAATTAGTCATTCATAAGTTACCTAACATCCAATGTACACTACCAATCAAGCCTAAACTACGTAAATAAGAGTTGTCAGCATACCTCGTCAGATTAACCGAACGTTTGAATAGCTTGGCATATATATTCCTTTGACTCTCGCCAGCTTCTCCCTCTCTGAAGATGATGTACATGTAGTCCATATCATATCTAACTGCTCTTACGGCTCTCGGAGGCATTGTGAGAGAAAATTGGAAGATAGGAGTGGGTATTGAGATTGAAGAAAAATGTGAAGTTGGGAGGAATGAGAGGTGAATGAAGGTTAAAGATATAGTAATGGTGGTAGGGTGGAAGTTTGAAAGTTTGAGGGTAGTGGAGTAAGGAAGTTAAGAGATTAACTAGAAATAATGGGTCTTGGAAGAGGGAAAAAGTAGAGTGTATGTGGAAAAACTATTTAGAACGTGTTTTTGTCTCTCGTATGTCCATGGCGAATGCCATGAGGTCTATGGCGAATGCCATATGCTTTAAAGAGCAATTTTTAAAATGAAATACCCATGGTGAAGGCCAGGGGCCTTATGGAGAACGCCATCAACCTTTTGCACGTGATAACTTCATGGGTAGAAAATGAATATTTTTTTATATTTTTTTAATTGACTTTTACGGCCAAATTTGGTGCACGTTGATGATTTAAGTAGATTTCCTTCGTAAAAGTCAATCAAGTTTGTAAATTAAAACCAAATGACATGAAAAATAAATCAAATGAAATTACGAAAAAAATTGAAATAAAAATGAATGGTGGAAATTTTGAAATTGCACTATATAAAATCAAATTCGTGGGATGTTTTACATTGATATAGCTCGACAAAAATTTAAAAAATTACTCCTAATTTAGAAAATAGGAAAACCCTAATTAGAAAGCGGGGAAATCCTAAATTAGAAAACTAGGAAATACTTTCCTCCCCCACACTTAAATGGAGCAATGTCCTCACTATTCTAATGTAGGGTAGGAATGCGGTAATACTCAAGTATAGATCAGCCACTTCTTCGTACATTAGACTCGTAGAATCTTCTAATAGAGTAAATCTCTTGATAAATATGATTAAATTGCTCGTGTGCCACATCCATAAAGACGTGGAAATACCGGCGAATGGTAGTGATATCATCTCTAAGAGTAGCAACTTTAATCTGAAGGGTGTCGAGTGCAACAATATGATTGACGGGAGGTGTGGTACGTGCAGCAGAGACTAGTGAATGAGCGTCAAGGAGAGGAGTAGGGTGGTACTCATAAGTAGGAGTGGTCTCAGGTGGAGTAGGCGAATCGCTCTGACCTTCTAAGTCATACACCGAGTTATCTTGATTGTGCACATTGGTCCTTTCATGGTTGGGCAAGGTAAAATGGTGTACCACCTCATTGTTAATCAGTAATTCAAACTCATTCGTTCCTAGGTTCCTTAGAAAGAGGTGGTTAATACAAAATACAATGACCGTAGCGATACCTCACAGAAGGGTTAGATGTGAAAGTGGTGTTCTAAGACCAATGACCGCAATGATCATGGTAACTAGGCCGCCTATCAGGATGGGTCCTTGGGTAGCATGTGAAATTCTATCTAGGTTAGCCATCATAAAGGTCGCGATATTGATAGATCTAGATTGGAAGACACAAAATATGATAAACAACTCATCTCTGGACACTGAGGTAATGTTCTCCTCTTTCCCAAAAAAAAGGTATAAGCTAGGATATGAGTCTCTAGAAATGCTACTCCAAAATTAATCAAGTTCAATGTCCATATATCTACCCTCTTGTGCTTCTGTAAAAACATCGGGGTCATTAGGGAATCCTAAAACGCCAGCCATCTCACAGTGAGTAAAGCGGTAGGTATGCCCAAACAACCTAAAGGTGGCTAATCCTCTATTAAACCCTATCCCTCGGCTAGGATCGTAGAATAAGGAACTCAAAAATTCAAGGGTTAATTTACGGTAAATACAATATCTCCTCCTCACAGCAAAACTATCCCAACCAATTTGGCTAAGCATAAAGCAGACACTCTCTCTAACTCCTAGGGTGGTCATAGTCGGGCCATCAGGGTATATAGTTAGTTCCATTGCCTCTGGGCCTCGTTTTTGAATGTGATCTCTATATTATCTATGTTCTCCATCTCTAAAGTTAGTAGGAAAGTTAGCTTTTGTAGAGAATGTAGCCTGAAATTAGACATGAGTAAAGTTAGTACTGATCAAAACATTCAAATATACCTCTTACTATATCGGGGAAATATAAGAAACAAAAACTCGTGGGTTGCCTCCCACACAGTGCTTTATTTAATATCTGTAGCTTGACACAATTTAATTGTTTCTAATCCGGTAAAATGGTGGGAAGATCCTCCAATTTGAAGCTAAGGTAATATTTTACATCCTCGGCACAATGGTAGTGCTTTAATCGCTGCCCATTTACTGTGAACGTGTTGTTGGATTTGTCTGTTATTTCGACAACACCATTGTAAAAGACTTTAGTTATCTCAAAGGGTCCTGACCATCTAGATCAAAGTTTACCATGGAAAAGTCGGAGTCGGGAGTTGAAAAGAAGAGCTAACTCCCTTTCTTTAAACTTTCTCCTAGTTATCCTCTTATCATGCCATATCTTAGTTTTGGCCTTGTAGATTTGGGCATTTTCGTAAGAGTCAAGCCTTAATTCCTCTAGTTCATGTATGTCTAGAATTCGTTTGCTACAAGCAGCCTCATAGTCCATATTCAGGGTCTTTATGGCCCAATAGGCTTTATGCTCAAGCTCTACTGGTAGATGACAGGTTTTACCATAAACTAATTTAAATGGTGTAGTTCCAACGGGTGTCTTAAACGCAGTTTTATAGGCCCACAAATCTTCTGCCAACTTTGATGACCAACCCTTCCTTGATGTTGCAACCGTTTTTTCTAAGATTTATTTAATCTCCCTATTGGAGACCTCGACTTGACCACTAGTTTGTGGGTGGTATGGCGTTGCTATTCGATGTCTAACTCCATATTTAAGTAAGAGTTTCTCAAATATTCATGAAATAAAGTGAGACCCACCATCATTAAAGACGAGTCTAGGCATACCAAATATGGGAAATATAATGTTCTTAAACATCTTAACAATGACTCGTGCATCATTGGTAGGAGAAATTATCGCCTAAATCCATTTAGATACGTAATCTACTGCAACGAGTATGAACTTGTTTCCAAAGGATGATGGGAACGGACCCATGAAATTAATACCACACACATCAAAGATTTCTACTTCTAAAATGTTTTTTAGAGGCATCTCGTCATGTTGGGAGATGTTCCCAATGCGTTGGCACCGATCACATTTATCCACTATGGTGTAAACGTTTCTCCAAAAGTGAGGCCAATAAAGGCATGCTTGATGTATTTTTGTGCAAGTTTTAAATGTGCTAGTGTGCCTTCCATACGGGGTAGCGTGGTAGTGGGTTATGATGTTTTTAACCTCATCTTTAGGGACACGTTGACGTAAAAGTCCATCGGCACTTATTTTGAATAGGAGGGGTACATCCTAATAGTATTGTTTCAGATCATGGAAAAACTTCTTTTTCTGTTGATACGTTAACTCAGGGGGTAATACTCTTGATGCCAGGTAGTTGAAAAAGTCAGCATACCAAGGAATTATGGTTTGTGCTAATAGGGTATCCATGTCTTCCATGTTTCCATCACCGGATTTATCCTCCCCCGAGGAGTCATCTAATCTAGAACAACTAGGTGCGTCACCTTCTAGGTGTGCTACCAGCTTTTTATAAGGGAAATCATCGTTAATAGGTACATGCTCTGGTTTGACATTTTCTAACCTAGACAGATGGTCTGCCACCACATTCTCTGCTCCTTTTTTTTATCTTTTATTTCTAAATCGATTTCTTGTAACAATAGAATCCATCTTAGGAGTCTCGGCTTCGCATCTTTCTTGGTTAACAAGTATCTAATAGCTGCATGGTCAGTGTAAACTATGATTTTAGCTCCTACTAAGTAGGAATAGAATTTTTCAATCACAAAGACTACAACTACGAGCTCTTTATCAGTTATGGCGTAGTTCATTTGAGTTGAGTCCAAAGTCCTACTTGCGTAGTATATGACATGAAGCTTCTTATCTTTCTGCTGCCCCAAGATTGTGCCTAGGTGTAATCGCTTGCTTCACACATTATTTTGAATGGCTGGTTCCAATTTGGAGGTTGCATTATGGGGCCGGAAATAAGGGCTTGTTTTAGCAGTTGAAATGCTTCTAAGTATTCTTTATCAAAGATGAACTCCGCGTCTTTCATTAAAAAACTTGTTAGAGGTTTAGTTATTTTAGAAAAATCTTTTATGAAACTTCAGTTAACCTTAACACACCTCTCTAAGACCAATTCTAGATTTACAAGACAATTTTGAAGCTTTTCCCGTAGACGGAGAAATCATCCGTAAAAACTTCCTAGATGCTGTCTAAAAGATCTGCAAAAATTGCCATCATGCATCTTTGGAACGTTGCGGGAGCATTGCATAGTACGAACGACATTCGTAGATAAGCAAACGTACCATAGGGACATGTAAAAGTTGTTTTCTCTTGGTCTTTGGGGTGGATTGGGATTTGAAAGAATCTTGAGTACCCATCTAAATAGCAAAAATAGGAGTGCCTATCCAGGCGTTCTAACAATTGGTCAATAAAGTGTAAAGGGAAATGTTCTTTACGGGTAGCTGATAACACCAAATTACACTGTATATTTGACTCTGATTTCACATGTTTTTAGTGGTTTATTTGTTATTTCCCTTTGTTATTATGGTATTTTGTTATACTTTCAGATATATTGCCTGATTCGAGCTTACAGTGAGAAAACGACGCAAAACAGAGCTAAAATGGAGATTTCCTGTGTAAACTGTACACTAGCCGTTTCACCCAGCGAACGCCATAGAGGGCGCCAGCTGTGTTATGGGTTTCACTCACATACCAACGGTCACAAAAGACGTTTCACTCCTCAGAAGCACTCGGCGGACGCAGAGCAGGGGTCGGCGGGTGCCGACCGTTGTAACGAGGAAACGGTCAGAAACGTCTGAAGCAGTTACACTCGAAGAAATTAGTTTTTAAACGTTTTTTCATTATGATTAGAGGCAGTTACAACTTTGAGTTTTCTATATAAGGACTTGTATTTTCATTTTTCAGTATCCAATCCTAGTTTCCAACCTTAGGCATAAAGTTCACTTTGTAAAGCAATAATTCGTCACATCGAGGGGTTATTGCACTATCGTTGTTAGTTAGATTGGAGCAATCATAGTTAGAAGTTATTTACTTTCCCGTAATTTATTTTCCAGCTTTGTACCAGATTCAATCTCCGCTTTGGAGCAGGTTTCTTTTATAAATTGCATTTTATTATATTCCGCATCACTTTTATATTAATTTATTTTCCTGCACTACTTTATATTCGTTTATTTTCTATCTCTGCCATTACCTTATTAATTTATTTGTCTGTGTGATTTGTGTCTTTTGGAACTGAACTTAAGCGTGACACTTGTGTTCACTCTCTCAAAATACACTCTCACACTTTGCACGTTTTTTATCTTAAAAATGTTTTACTTTACAATTCAATTTATCGTTATGCTTTCAATTACTATGTCTAGCTAAATCCCTTGTGCTGGGATGTGAGGATCGTCGTTCTGACGATACTCCATATGTCATCTCTTTAGAAATACTTTAGGGGCTATTTTTTATTTTAATTAAACTCTTCTGAACTTCAATTGATTGGTCATTACGTAAATGAGACCGTGTTTTGGTTCACGTAATGACTGTGACTAGATTGGGTAAGATCGAAAGCCGTCTGGCATTTTAGAAAAGAGTTTGTTAGTTTTTAATCAATAAATACAGCAGAAGCACTTCAACTATCTACCCATTACTTTTAAGTTACCCAAACTACCTAAATTGCCCTTCCCATTATATAATTTAACACTTAAAAAAGGGCTTTTCAGTAATACTCTAAGTCATCAAAATTTCTCACTTCTTTTACCTAATGAAGCCACGTGTCATCTATTTCTCCATTTCATTCTTCCCTCTTTTTCTCTTTCTTTCTCTCTTTCACCCTTATCTTTCTCTCTTTCTCCTCTCCTTGACTGCAATTTTCTCTCACCCACTCTCCCTTTTTCTCACTCTCCATTTCCTCAACAAACCCTAAAGCTACCGTTGCTTCCAACAGCCGCCGCCGCCCCGTGTCTCCGTCATATATACCACCACCCCGCAGTGTTCTCTCTTTCTCTTTCATCAAGTCTGTCATTCTCGTCTCTCTTCCTAATGAACCAAAAAAAGGGTTTTTGCGTTTACCTCGACATTCAATACATGTAGGTCCATAATCGATTACCTAACATTTTTTGTTTCTATTCTTTAACATTATCATTCAATTCATGCATTTTTTTTGTCTTTCTGGTTAGGGATTTCGTGTAAGGATCATATTATCAAGTTCTTCGTCTTGCTGATTCTCTTTGTATTAGGTATACCGATTCACAATTTTTGTTTTGTTTTTGGATTAGTATTTGTTTTATTTTGATAATTTGATTTTTTTAGTGTGGCAGTGACTGTTTGTTTTGCGGAATATGATTTTGGAGAATGTTCAAAAGTTGTTAAGAGCTGGAAGAGTTCTTCGCTTGATAGAGAGATTAGACAAAAAGATAAAGATAAGCATACGCTTAAGGATTTGTTGTTTTTCTTGCACGTTCCGAGAACGGGAGGGCGCATTTATTTTCACTGGTGAATTTCAGTTTAAGTTTTTTTTTAGCATTTTCTGTTGAAGGAATTCATAGACCTGTATTGATTTGTTATGTTTGTGTTTTTTTTTATTTGATGCAGCTTTTTGTATCCAAGGTGATGCCCGGGTTTTCGCTCATTATGCACGTATTTATTTTATTTTGGCTATATTGATTTTGTTAAGAATATCTAGAATGATTGTAAAGCAAAACAACTTGCGTTAGGTTAAACGTACTCATAGTTCATTTTTGAATTTACTAAGTTCCGAAAGAGAAATTGATTTCATATCCTTACTTCATTCCTTTTGGATTTTGAATGAAGCATTAGGTCTGCATTCATGCTGTTGTTGACAGTAATTTCTGGTATGAGACTTTCAAGCTGCAAGGTACCTATTTGAAGATGAGCAAGATGTATCATCTGCAATTCGCTGTTTCGAAACTTTTCTACATTGCTTTTTTGTTGATCAAGTCACGGGGCCTATGGATCCCTTGCTACAATATACAAACATGTAAGGTGCCTACTTCTTTAAAGTTTATTTGATTGCAGTACACAAACTGGTAAAATTATCATGAGGCCCTCTTAAAATTAGATGTAGATTCAGGGGACCATCACTTTTCATATAATGGTGTATATGACAAACACTTGGGGCAGCAAGATAAACAAACAAGAGTTGATACAGATTCTTCGACAACTATAACAGGACCAGGTACAGATTTAAACCTTACCATTTTTGTCCCATATGGAGGAAGAGAGATTTTTCTGAAAGAGAGATTTCCCCTTAGTAATTGCATTAGTTTGCACTTGAACAATGATTTGATACTCTTATATATAGTGAAAACAGAACTGAATGAAAATACACTCTCAGTGTACGATAAAACTGAATATCTAGAAGATTATCAATGCCTGTTTATTTTGTTATTTTTTGTTAGAAGCTCATTGATATTAACAACAAGATGGTCTTCATGCAGTTTTCAGTTATGAACCACATCAGTTTTAGCAATTGGAGTTGTTGCACTAGCCGACAACACAGGTTTTATACCTCTTCCAAAAATAACATGCTTGAGACCTTTAGTGAATTGTTATTACCGGTGCCAATCCTTATTTTCGTCTTCCCGACATCCTCTTATTTTGTATCTTTCCTATTTCTTAGCTGTAGGAGACTTTGGTTTTCGGAAACAGAAAAGGGAGAGCGAGGTGAGACGAAGAGTACAAGCTCCAATTTGTGTTGTAGAGATGTAAGCTTTAGATTTAGTTTACTGCATGCTTGATCATTGCATTTAATGGTTGCACCACCTTCCGCATTTTCAATATAATAATTTTATCATCTTACACATCAATGCAAAACAGGACGAGAACATGTATAATGCAAGCAAAGGTGCCCACTTAAACCTCAAATGAGAACATGTTTAATGAGTGTGTTTTCTTGTGTTGTGATGATTTGATAGTGTTCTGCTTTGATTTTCTTTCTTTTTGATGTAAACTGCATTGTGCTGAATAGTTTTGCTTTTAATTAAAATCGGTTGTGAACCAGATCCAAACCGATTTTAATCCTGTTTGTGCACAAGTTTGGAATCCTATATTTTCAAGTTACTTGAGAAGTAACATGAGTTAATGTGTACTGTGAGAAGTATATTATTATGGTAGTATATGAATTATGTCTACAGTTTGAACCTTATATGATGGCAAATTTTTTACCAGTCAGTTTTATGCTTTTATTATTTGAGTTGGATTTCAAATTCTTTATACATTGAGGTGTGCATTTCCGTTAGTAATAAAAAGATATCTATCCTAAATGATTTATTTTTCTTTTATCTCATTTTCCATATCCGGGATCGGTTAGACATTAATATTGGTTTAATGCTGATAAATTTTCTGAATGAAGTAGTGCTTATCCTAATTAGGTTGTATTTCCCTTTGTTTGTCAGCTACAGAGAAGTTCGGTGGTAAATGGCATCCAGTCAAAGCAAGAACAGGTAGACAGTAGACAGGGTGCTGCTGATATTCCAAAATATGTAAATCTTGAACCATCACTAGCAATGGACTGGCTTGAGATATCATGGGATAAGCTACGGATCAAAGAGCGTGTTGGTGCTGGTAAATTTTCTGTTTCTCCAGCTTTTCAGTTTTGATATTTTTTTTTTCACATAGAAATCACTAATTAGACAATCTTTTTTCTTGCAGAGTTTATCTATGTCATATACTTCGACTTGCACAACGGCAATTACTATATTTTGAAGGAGGTCGGATAGATTCATTTTTTGTCAAGGTGATACTTTTGCATGTCTCATAATTTGTTTGTCTTTTCATATTCAGTACCCTTTAACTAATAGTTGCGAAAATACATGAACTTGCACAAAACCAGTTGTTTGGACTCCATGCTCAGTTCATGCTTTTTAATATATATATATATATATATATATATATATATATATATATATATATATATATATATATATATATATATAACTTTGAATTATCCAATTGAACTCCATGCTCAGTTCATGATTAAGGCAATGTCTTAATGAAGGGAAACATATCTGTATCCATTATTTCCATTTTGAGCATTTGTAATCAATTTATATATATATATAATTATTACTGATTTCGGGTGCATCTAATTCTGAAGCTTTATTTTTGTTGATTATATATTTGTGTATTTAATATCCATAACTAACACCTAATATATTGTGATTTTTCATGTTTGACTCATGTTTGTTGTAATTACTGGGGATTTAAATAGTTTGAATTACCAATTTGAATCATTAAATTGACCTTTAGTATTCAATAACAAATTATTATAACCTAAACCAATAAACTTGACCATCACAAATCAATAACCAATATTGGCTTTTGAAATGACCAAGCAATTATGTCAGCCCATCATAAAGTTGTAGATTTCCAATGTAAAAAGAATATTAACAATCAAATAACCCATTATAAAATCATATTCTCTCTACTTACTCTCACACAACCATCAGCTTAGGATAGGGTAAAACAACATGAATTCAAATGATGTTGTCCAGGTTGAACCAACGGCAGAATATCAACAACTACAACACGTCCAACAGGTTCCCTATGTAACCGCCGTGGTTGATGACGTCCTATTCCAGGACGAGGAAGCTGCGGAGGCAAGAGAAGAGGCTGCATTGCGACGAAGAGAAGCGAGGACACGATTAAGAAGGGCAAGAAGAAGAATGGCATTGCGAAGAAGACAAGCCAAGCTACGTACATTCGATTCAGATGATGAAGATGAAGCACCTTTTAGCTGGAGTAACTTCATGCGTGCTAGGGCTTTTAGATATGATCTTTAGTATTTTAGATATTCATCTAGGCCTCTTCCTATAAGTATGCTAATTTAGTTTATTATTGTCAGCAGCTATTTCAACTATTGTTCATCTAGGCCTTTTACTATAGATGGATTTGTTATTTGCAAATTGGAAACATTTGGTTTATATTTCCGTTTTTGTATGGTTGATTTGTTTTATGAGCTGATGAGATTTATTTGTGATATTGATTTTTTATTCCTACTGGTATTGAGATTGAGGGAGATATTGTTTGGTGCCATGATTACCATGTTATGTTTCTACCACAATGCTTAAAGAAATTTAACAGCAAAATGAAAGTTGGTTGGTTTCTCCATACCCCCTTTCCATCTTCTGAATTTCACAGGACTCTGCCTTCTCGCTCAGAGCTCCTTCGTGCAGTTCTTGCTGCTGACTTGGTTGGGTAAGTTGCGATTTGACTCTGCATTTTGGCAACATTCTTGCTCTAACTTTAAATGTTGTCCTTTATAGTTTAATCATTTTCACTTTCTCTTTTTTCCATTGCTTCTAAATTTGATAAGTATGATCTTTTTGAGCAGTTTCATCACCTATGATTATGCACGACACTTTGTTAGTGCATGTACTCGCATTCTCGGACTTGAGCCAACACCAGAAGGGGTTGAGAATCAAGGGAAACTGACTCGAGTTGTTGCAGTAAGTGGTCACGATTGTCTTGTAATCTGATTTATACTTCCAAGGATTTTGAATATAAAATTACTTAAAACATTTTGAATGAAATTGTTCTTTTTAGGACGTAAGCAATTAACATGGGATTAAAATAAAAACTAATATATTACTTTTTCTTTTGCATCAACAACAACAAGTACTTATTCAGGTGATGAGATACTCCGCTCAAAGTCATTGGATCGAGATTCATACAATTCTAGGGATTGGTTTAACAGGTATTCTATATATATTCAATTTCTGCTATGCATGTTAACTATCACTGTTACTGTTTTAACCTTGCCAAAATTAGTATCATCTATATCTTTATAGTGGTTACTCAGTTATTTTTTTCAATTCTTAATTAAATGCCAACTTCTCTCTTCACCAACAAGTTATCCTTCAAGTCACTTGATCCAAGGTTTCAAAGCAGAAAATTGTTAAGGTACAATTGCTTTTTTGATTAATCCAATCACTAACTGTTTTCAGTAATAATATGTAACTAAAACTGATTTTATTTGACTAAGTTAGTTCCATTCAAGTTACAAATTTTCGGGTACCTATTTGTAATTATAACAAAACTTTGTAATGACAACATGTTATTCACATTAATCATTTGGTCATGTCTTTCACTATTTTGGTCAATGTTTAGTGTTGTTTATAGGAGTTTGATAGGAATATGAAATATGTTTATTGCAAAAATAGGAATCATGTTGCCTTTATGTTGTTGTTTCTGTTTTTGTTTTCTTTATGTTGTTGTTTCGGTTTATGTTTTCTTTTTGTCGTTTTCAGTTTGTATCCTGTCATGCCAATGCAGTGAAGAAATTGGGAGTCTTGACCATATATTATTGCTGATCCTTTTGATATATGGTTCTCTGCTTCTCAATTATATTCCCAAGCTGCTCTTAGTAAGAAGAAATCATCTATTCCACAACGCAATCAATCATCTATCTCAAATACATTTTTGAAATCCTTCCACAGTCCAACAGAATCTGTTAGTTTTGGTTCAAAGAACCATGGTTTGTTTAGAATTTCAGAGGCCATGGAGCGACCAACTTCTACTATATTCACACTTATAGATTCTCTGGAACCAATATCGTTCTCATTCATTATTTTTCACACAAGCATTGTGTTTACACTGGATGAAGGCCTCGGGGTTCTGTTTAAGGTTTTGGCCTTATTGGCATTGAGGGACATAAATTTATCCAAGGTATATATATTTAATGAAAATTATTTCTTCTGTTAGTCTAACTCAATAGGCGTTGATTAAAAGATTAAAAGACGATTAACATTATGTGCGATGGAATCAGATTGAAAGTCATCCTCAAAGAAATCGTCCACTAAGAGTTGTCGATGACACCAACACTGGCAATGCCAAGTGAGTCATGTCTTAAATAATGCATTTCTCAGATGCTGATCCTAACTTTAAAATAACAAACTTTTTTACTCCGAATTGAGTTAGGTACTTTGATTACCTTTTCTATATCGATTTTGAGGCGTCGATGACTGAGTCTCGAGCGCGAACCGCATTAGAACATCTGGAGGTGTGTGTTTTGAGTTTTGACATGTTTTTTATGATTGAAATTCTTCATGATCTTAATGTCTATATGCTTAAATCATTGTGAATGTCTCTGTACAGGAATTTGCCACATTTCTTAGAGTGCTTGGATGATATCCTATAGATACAACCATATAGAATATAGCTATAGCTATAGCTCTATTCTTTTTGTTGGTGAGCTTTCAGCATATTCAAACATGGTAATGGAGAAACAAGTATTTAAAATCTTCCATATAGAAAAACTTCCATATGCTTACTATGTAACGTATGATAAAAATAGTTACAGGGCCAACTCAAGGCCCAAGCAATGGATTTTCTAAGTAGATGTATTACAGTAGTGTATAATGTTGTAGTTGTTTTTTCAACTAGTAGAGGCTAGAAAATTATTGTATTTTATTGCACAAAAATAATGGCAAAAAATATTATTACCATTATTAAATGGCTTTTGCTAACCAAAAATGTTAAATGGCCTGGATATTCTTGCCGAAGGAATTCCAAGAACTGATAGGCCTCATAAGGTATAGAAGTTGTATTCAAATACTTCTTACTTTTTGAATTTGCTGTCTGGTTTGTGATTTTTCTTATGACTAGCATTGTTTTCAGTTTAGAAGAATGTCCATGTGCACTATTCAAAGCTCTGGCAGTGTTTTCTGTGAGGGATATTAATTTGTCAAAAGCGGATAGATTAGTTCATGTTCAACTTTTGAAACTAAAACACACAGTCAATCATTGCTTTAACTTTTAATGACATGCCAATCAATGACTCAGACTTGAGTAACTGTTTCATTCTTTTAACTTATGGCATTTTCTACCTGTAAACACTCATTTCTAATTGAAGTGCAATGCACATAATACACTAGAGTCTAAAATATTTGTTCTTACAACTTGAGGTCATGCAGCTTGCATTGGTGTCTCTAGATACAAAACAGGCCCAAATGCTTTTATTTTTCCGTTTTAAATCTCTTATTTGTTCAATGCTCTAGCAATGTAGCTTTGATGAATGTGATGTATGTGATCATTTACTATTCATAACGGAACCCTACATTCAGGGTAATATGCAAAAGCTCGATTATATTCTATTCAATTTCTATTGTTAAAATCTTTTTACCTTTGAACAGATACATTGTGCAATCATACCAAGAGAAGGATCAAACATTGATGCTGAAGAGGTGTGTTTGTTGTTAATGTCTCCGACAAGAGGTAATTGATCATTTACTCAATATTTCATTGTTTTGTTTTGTACAATGTTATTTAATGATTTCATTTTTTTCCCTTGATAAAAAGGTTAAAGCGGAAGTTGCAGTGTTATATGAGAAGGTTGGTTCAAACTATTTTCACAGATGAAAATGATTGAAGAAAATTAAGGCATGCTTGCATTTTAGAATAAGTTAATTTCTTTTGTAGTTTTTTCTTACACAGGCTGATTAGAGTTGGTTGTATATGATTGAGAAAAATATAGTGAATATTATAATAGTTGATGATGATAACTTGATGGCATAGTGAGAATTTTTGCATCAACAATGTTGTTTAGTAGAAGGGATTAGTAATTAAAATGAGTTATTCTTTCGTCTTATATTTAGTGACACTTTACATGATTAAGAAAACATTGAGATACGCTAACATATATGAATGTTAATTGTTATTCTCTTACTTATAAAACTCTAACATGATTTTAGATCTCTATTACTACCAACATGTATTTATTATATTTAATATATTAATTCATCATAAAACTTTGTGTAAGCCAATGTCCAGTTTACGGAAAGAGATACAAAAAAATCATATAACATATTTTGTTTTGTACTGTCTAATCCGATTTCTTAGTTTTTGGAAAATGATAACAATAAATGTGTCTAAAATATTTTTTTTTACACCGAAATGTTCAAAAGCAGAATGATAATGCTATAAAACATGCTACCTCATAAAGTAAAAAACTGAAATTGGATTCAATGTTTTTGATTTTACACTCAAGTTATATAAATTGTCCTTTTTTATTACATCAACCTACAATAATAAAAGATAAAAAAAAATAATTAGCTAATGGTTACATCAACCTACACTATCTTATTAGTAATTAAAAACTCAGTTTCTTGATGTGTTTAATTGTTTCACGGGACACTATCATCACAATACCTTTTTTCTATTGGGTTATCGTTTCATATTTTATCATTTTTATTATACTTATTAAAAACTCAGTTTGCATTCCCATAATTATAATTGATTTATATTATTATTCTTATTATATTTTTGGCCCATTTCTTATATTAGATAAACTTTATTTTTTATTTATCCACCATTTCTTATATTAGATAAACTTTTGCCCCATTTCTTATTATATTATTATTCTTATTAAAAACTCACCATCTTTCTATTTATCCTTTATTTTTTATTCATGATATTGTATCTCATATTGATAAATAAAAAATCAAGTTTATAATTATTTAATATCTCAATTTATATTTTTTCGTTTTAAATTTAACTACAAAAACCCGTGCGAACGCACGGGTTTCTTACTAGTTATTGATTAACTAGGAAAGTTTTATATTATTAGAAAGAGGTTTTAAACTATATTCGGACGCGTTTATAGATTTAGGATCCGGTTGGCCGAGCATACGCCGGAAACCCTTTGATATAAAATATTTTCAATCGAAAACACTTTTTAACTAAGTCTTAGAGGTAATTACATAAAAAAGGACTTTATCACTTTAACGCAAGGAGCGACCGGTGCAGCGTGAGCGGCTGGTATAGATTAAAGGTTAGGACTGGTTCCGATCACGCTAACGCGGTGGATCCTTTTTAATTAACTCTTTTTCAAAGAAGAAAACATTTCCCCGTAAGTGTTACTATTTAGATGATAGGAGTATTGTTTGATTGATGTGAATTACATTCCAGTATAGTATTTATATGATTTAATTCTATTTTCGTTCTATAGAAAACTTTTACTCTGATATTCATTAGCCTTAGATAAATACCATAACAATAGTAATCGATAGATTGACATTGGTCTCTGTGGGAACGATAAATCTTTTATATTACTCTGACGTAATCTGTATACTTGCAGATAGCACGCATCAAGTTTTTTGCGCCGTTGTCGGGGACCAATTACGTCAAAATTTCGTACCCTGTTGTTACACCGTCTAGACTAAGGCATCCCTTAGCCGGTAAATGCGAAGAACTCGCAGTACCGGAAACTTAGTTGATCCTTTAGAATAGCCTGAACATTACGCCCGAGCTCGTCTTTTATTTTGAAAACTCAAAAGAGCAATGGCGGACGAAGAAAACGCTAAACCTCTTAAGGATATCGCCCTACCCTCTAACAAAGAACCTCATTATAGTATAGTTAACCTAGCTATACCAGCCAATAACTTCGAATAAAAACCATCTCTGTTACAATTAGTACAACAGAACCAGTTCGCAGGTCTTCCCACGGAAAACCCGAACCAACATCTTAAAGTCTTTATTCAACTAGCCGATAACTTAAAAGCGAATGGAGCTCCTCCTAAGGTAATATGTCTAAGACTATTCCCATTTTCCCTCAGAGATAGAGCCCGATCTTGGTTAGATTCCCTTCTAGCCAACTCTATAACCACTTGGAATGGCCTAAAGAAAGTATTCCTTGCTAGATACTTTCCACCGAGTAAAACTGTTGTCTTACGAAACCAAATAACCCGATTTACCCAAAGCGATGGAGAATCACTTTTCGATGCTTGGGAAAGATACAAAGAACTATTAAGAGTATGTCCACATCATGGCTTAGAACAATGGCTTATAATCCATACCTTTTATAATGGACTCATGTATAACACAAATATGACCATAGACGCTGCCGCTGGTGGCGCTCTAATGAACAAACCCTACCCCGAGGCTAGCGCTCTCATTGAGGATATGGCACAAAACCATTTCCAATGGGGGACCGAACAAGCACCGGTGGAGAAGAAAGAGACCAAAGGAGGTGTGTATGAAGTGAGTTGTTTTGACCATATGAACGCAAAGATGGACGTTATAGCCCAAAAAGTAGAAAACCTAACTATCAACCCCACAGCAACCATAGCAGCAATACAACCCGGATGTGAAATTTGTGGAACCTCAGGACATACTGTAGCTGAATGTAACCTTTTAGCCAAGAGTACCACAGATCAGGTCAATTACGCCCAAGGAAACCCTTATTCAAACACATATAACCCTGGATGGAGGAATCACCCAAATTTTTCTTATAAGAATAATAACCCTACTCAAAATTCAACACCTCAAAGACCACCCGGTTTCCAAACTCAAAGACCCAACCAATCTGCACCATATGCTCCTCAGAAGTCAAATCTTGAGAAAAAGATGGACGAATTCATCTCAGCTCAATTACAACAGAACAAAGATTTCATGAACCAAAACATTCAAATGAATGGACTAATTACTCAGTTGGGTACTAAACTCGATTCTGTAATTACCCATAACAAAATGCTTGAAACCCAAATCTCTCAAGTAGCACAACAACAATCTACTCATGCTACACCAGGAGGACAATTCCCTAGACAACCTCAACCTAACCCTAAAGGGCACGCAAATGCTATCTCTCTAAGGAGTGGGACCACTTACGATGGACCTATAAACCCTAGGTTGAACACTCCAGAACCTCCTAGGAAAGAAGTTGTGACCACACCTGAGAAAGAAATTGAGAAATCGTTGGAACCTGAGAAATCTAAGGATACGGAAGTTAAGGAGAAGGAAAGAGAAGAGAATGAAAAAGTTTATGTACCACCTCCTCCTTACAAACCTCCGATTCCATACCCATAAAGACTTAAACAAACCAAATTGGATAATCAATATAAGAAATTTATAAAAGTGATTGAGAAACTCCACGTAGAGATTCCGTTCACAGAAGCTATTACCCAAATACCATCTTATGCCAAATTCCTTAAAGACATTCTAAGAAATAAACGAAGATTAGATGATCCTAAACCTATAGAATGTAATTCAATTGCTGAGAATAAGCTTGCCAAGAAAGAGAAAGACCCAGGAAGTTTTTCTTTACCTTGTGTTTTGGGAAACCAAGTTATTGATAAAGCACTTCTAGACTTAGGAGCAAGTGTAAGTTTAATGCCTTTAGCCGTTTGTAAAAGGTTAAACCTAGGAGAAATGCAACCGACTAGAATGTCTCTCCAATTAGCCGACATATCAGTTAAGTATCCAATTGACATTTTGGAAGACGTTCCAGTTAGACTTGGTCAACTTTATATTCCAACAGACTTCGTTGTAATGGACATTAAAGAAGATATGAGATCCCAAGCCTTTTAGGTAGACCCTTTTTATCAACAGCTGGAGCTATAATAGATGTCAAGAAAGGAAAAATGACATTCGAGGTAGGTAATTAAAAAGTAGAATTTATATTATCCCAATTTTTAAATGCACCAGCCATAGATGACTCATGTTATGTCATTGATATAATTGATGAATGCATAAGAGAACTGGATAAAGAAGATCCAGTGGAAACCATCAAACTACCTTCGATCCCCATTATGGAGGATGACGGATTTGAACGATTATCTGAACCTTACATTGATAACAGTCTTTACGAATGCTTGGCACTTATCCCAGATCATATGCCATGTCCGAAAAAACCATCAATAGAGCTTAAGGAGCTACCTAAGAATTTAAGATATGAGTTCTTGGACGAAGAATTAAACCGCCCAGTCATAGTCAGTGCCACGTTAGATGGCCATGAGACCAATCAACTCTTAGATGTTTTAAGAAAATATCCCTCAGCTCTAGGTTATAAAATTTCCGATCTCAAAGGAATAAGTTCTTCCGTGTGTATGCACCGAATTATACTGGAGGAAGATGCAAAATCCTCTAGAGAACATCAACAAAGGATAAATCCTATAATGAGTGACGTAGTAAAAAAGGAAGTGTTAAAGTTGTTAGAGGCTGGAATAATATAACAAATTTCAGATAGTAAATGGGTAAGCCCCGTACATGTGGTACCCAAGAAAGGAGGTGTCACCGTTGTACAAAACGAAAAAGGAGAACAAATAGCCAAACGTATATAAAATGGTTGGCGGATGTGTATTGATTACAGAAAGCTTAATAAGGTTACTAGGAAAGATCACTTCCCACTTCCATTCATTGACCAAATGCTCGAACGTTTAGCTAGGCATTCTTACTTTTGCTATTTAGATGGGTACTCCGGATTTTTCAAAATACCCATTCATCCTGATGATTAGGAGAAAACAACCTTTACATGTCCCTATGGAACATTTGCTTACAAACGAATGCCATTTAGACTATGCAATGCCCCAGCTACCTTTCAACGCTGTATGATGTCAATCTTCGCATATTTCCTTAATTAGATCATGGAAGTACTTATGGACGATTTCTCGGTATGTGGATCCAGTTTTAAAAACTGTTTAACAAACCTCTAGCAAATCCTGGAAAGATACGTAGAAGTCAACCTTGTTCTAAACTGGGAAAAATGCCATTTTATGGTTACTTAAGGCATAGTACTAGGACACATAGTATCCGAAAGAGGCATTGAGGTTGATAAAGCTAAAATAGAAGTAATAGAAAACCTTCAACCACCCAAGACCATTAGAGAAATCCGAAGTTTTCTTGGACACGCCGGTTTCTACCGACGCTTCATTAAAGACTTCTCTAAAATAACTAAACCATTAACCAACATACTTATGAAAGACGCCGAATTCAAATTCGATGATAAATGTCTTGAAGCCTTTAAATACTTAAAACAAGCACTGATTTCCGCACCCATAATTCAACCTCCTGATTGGAACCAACCTTTTGAAATTATGTGCGATGCAAGCGATTACGCTATTGGTGCTGTTTTAGGACAAAATAAGGATAAGAAACTCCATGTAATTTACTACGCCAGTATAACTTCAGATTGGGCTCAGCTTAATTATGCCACAACCGAGAAGGAACTCCTGGCAGTAGTCTTTGCAATCGACAAATTCCGATCCTATTTAGTAGGAGCAAAAATCATAGTTTACACTGATCATGCTGCGATAAGATATCTCATAAGTAAAAAGGATGCTAAGCCTAGATTACTACGATGGATCCTTTTACTTCAAGAATTTGATTTGGAGATCCGAGATAAGAAAGGCACCGAAAATGTGGTCGCTGACCACCTTTTGAGGCTTGAATATCTAAAACCAGATCTTGTTTCTATCAATGATGATTTCGCATATGATAAATTAGTAGGAGCAGTTCGAACAGTCCATGATAATGATCCTGACCCTGGTTCCGTTGAAAAAACTCTCACCGTAACAACCGTACCTTGGTACGCAGATTTTTTTAATTATCTAGCGGATGATATCATACCCCCTGATCTACATTACCAACAGAAGAAGAAGTTCTTTCATGACGTGAAACACTTCTATTGGGACGAACCCCTTCTATTCAAGAGAGGCGCAGATGGTATTTTCCGTCGATGTGTCCCTGAAGAAGAAGTAGAAACTATAATTAAACATTGTCACTCTTCACCATACGGTGGACATTAGGCTCATCCAAAACATGCGCTAAAATACTTCCAGCAGGTCTTTTTTTGCCAAATTTATGGCGCGATGTTCATGCCTACATTGTAAGATGTGACAGATGCCAACGCACTGGGAACGTCTCAAGAAGAGATGAAATGCCTCTGAGAAATATTCAGGAGGTAGAACTCTTTGATGTCTGGGGTATAGATTTTATGGGACCTTTTCCATCTTCGATGGGAAACAAGTATATCCTAGTAGCTGTTGATTATGTATCCAAATGGATTGAAGCTATAGCTTCACCCACCAACGATACTCGAGTAGTCATTAAAATGTTTAAAAACTATATATTCCCTAGGTTTGGAGTACCTCGATTAGTAATAAGAGATGGGGGATCGCACTTCATATCTAGGATATTTGAGAACCTTTTAAAGAAATATGGAGTTAAACACCGAGTAGCCACACCTTATCACTCGCAGACTAGTGGACAAGTAGAAGTATCAAATAGGGAGATAAAACAAATCTTAGAAAAAACCGTATCAATTTCTAGAAAATATTGGTCCTTAAGACTACAATAAGCTTTGTGGGCTTATAGAACCACTTTTAAAACCCTATAGGAACAACCCCATATGAATTAGTCTACGGAAAATCTTGCCATTTACCCTTTGAGCTTGAACATAAGGCCTACTGGGCCATAAAAGCTCTTAATATGGATTACTTAACGGCCGAAGATAAACGCATTCTAGATATTCACAAATTAGAAGAGTTACGCTGAAACTCTTATGAAAATGCTGTAATATATAAAGAAAAAACCAAAGCATGGCACGACAAAAGGATTGCCAAGAAAGATTTCAACGTAGGCGATCCTGTACTTCTTTTCAATTCTAGGTTACGATTGTTTCCAGGTAAGTTACGCTCAAGATGTACTGGACCCTATGAGGTCACCAAAGTCCTGAAATCTGGAGCATTTGAAATTGCAAATCATTCATGTAGTCCCTTTCTAGTGAATGGACAAAGATTGAAACCCTACTATGGAGGTGACATCCCTATTTACTACTCTAGTCACACTCTGATAGACCCACCTATAGCAACATCCACAACGTAAGTTTTTCAGTCGTCCAACTAACGACGTTAAACAAGCGCTGCGTGGGAGACAACCCTCGGCTTTCTTTTCATTATTTTTTTTTATTTTATGCATATAATTTATTTCAGGAAAATAAGAAAAAGATTTATTATTTATATTATTTGATTAACTGGACTGACTTATGAAATTTCCATGTTTACAGGTTACAGATCACATCATCTCAGATATTCCACACTAACTTTCTTTTCAGGATGCAGAGCTATGATGACATGCACATTGTGTTCAGAGATGACGAACAGAGGAAGAAATATGTAGTCCTTTTTGAGAGACCAATCCTACCCACTAGGTACCCTGACCCAAACTGTCTAACAACCTTAGGTATTAAGGCTAGTGTGAGGTACCTTTGTCACCAGCTCTAGTGGGATGAGTATTCTGAAGCAATGAATGTAACCTATAAGCATCTAACCTTAGAGTTCCTCAGTTCACTCATTTATGACCCTTACAATGGAAGAGGTTACAACAGTGGAAGCATAAGATTCAGACTATTTGGGAATGAGTATGCACTAAACCACAGAGATTTTGCTAGATTACTTGGTTTTCAGTGTGGCATGGATGCAATCCATTTTATGCATGAAACCAACATTATGCAAGATGAGCTTGATGGATTCTGGAAAAAAAATACTGGTGGATGAGGACCTGATCCTTCCACCCAATTAGCAAACAAAATCCATAATCCAGCTTTCCGTTATTTCCAAATGATCTTGGCCGAGACTTTCTTTGGTAGAAGTGAAACCGAGAGCCAGGTTACCGAAGAAGAAATTTTGATGCTCTTTTGTACTGCTGAGTCACGCCCATTAGCCAGTGGTAATTTTCTGATGTATAACCTATATTTGAATGCTGCATCTTCCAGAGGACCCATCCATGTAGGTGGTACTATTACACGCATAGCTTATGCCCTAGGTCTGGCCAACAAGCTAACACATCTTACCTCCCATTGTGACTACACCTTAATTGACATTAATCATTGCCTTGACCGTGGTCATATCAGGAGAGCATTCTTTAGTGCAGATAACTTTAAGCTCCTAATAGACAACGAAGTCATTCACTACTTTGGTTTGCCAAACCATACCCGAACAAGTGTCCATGACAGAGCTAACTGGTCATACGCTTTGGAAGGCCAAGACAAGACACCCATCCGACCTAGGAACCCACCTGTGCCTGAGTACCACCCTACACCCTATCCTGAAAAGACTACTGTTTATTCCTCTAACGTTAATCTGCAACGCAGAGACATATATTCAGAGTTTGACGCTATGCGCAAGGAGATCATTTCTCTTCGCGAAGAATGTGTCGAGCTTACCTTACAGATACAGATCTCAGACGCAACAAATGCTTCATCATATGATCTTTTAGAGCAAGAGATTTGCGATCTCAGACGCCAGCTTGCAGAAGCACAGGCACCTTGTCCTCACATGACTCAGGGTGTCCTCCGTCAGTCTTCCTAAAAGATATTCAGGAGCTCTGGGTCATAGCTCACACTTTGTGTAGGGGAGACATACCACATGCTTGTTATGATCGTTTATCTTTACTTTTACCGCAGTATTATCTTTATTGTTATTATCGTTATTATCAGACTATTAGTAGATTTTATTTTCCATCGTTATTATTACTAGACTCATTATAACCATATGTTTTATGCGAGTGTTATATTATTTCAAGTTATAATAAATATCTACATCATTACAATCTATTTGTAATATTTAAAAAAATTTATTATATTCATTTTTATAATTAAAAAAAAAATTTAGAGTTAATAATATATTTGTTATTTAAATCCTACATTCACATTTTACAAATATATAAAATAATAAATAAACAAAATATTCTCTATGTTTCTTACATGTACTAATATGCTATAAACACCCCAAGGAGAAATTCATGAACCAACCAGAGCCCAAACCCGTGCCAGCCCAATTTTCACAGTCTGCGGACGCGGACCCCTGCTCGGCGGACGCGGAGGCGTCCTGGGATTTAAACGGACCAGAATAAGAAAACCCCCATTTTTCCACTCTCTTCATCTTCTACCTCCAAAAATTCTGATTTTAATCACCATAAAACCCCATTAAACCATTAAAATCCCTTATTTCATAACTTCCCCATTACCATTACACCTTCCATTACACACTATCCCTATAAAAACCATAGATTTCACCCAAATCTACAAAAACCCAACTTACCCATTTTCCATCACCAAACCTTCATTTCACTTCAACAATGGCAGGGGAGAACCAAGAAAACATCATTTTTCGAGATGGAGATGACAGAGTCAAGCAATGGGAAAAATGGGAGAGACTGTGGACACGCAACATTCTTGCAACGAGGTACTTCTTCCAGATTTTATATCACCGAAGAAATGTGGCTAGCACAGCAAGCCAGAGAAGAAGAGCGTGATGGCCTATTCTATGCCATGTACCAACAACAGCAGGAGATGATGGATTTTATGCGGGAGTCACAACAATCCACTCTTGAGAGTTTCCAAGCACTTAGAGATCAAAATGCCTCTCTAATAGAGAGGATTGAGCAGATGGAGCTGTCACTTACCACCCGACACCGCAGTAGGAGTCGTCGTCCCAGACGTCCAGAGCATGGTGGAGATGGCCCTAGTGGTTGACGTGATTGAATACCAGGTGTCACCTATCCCTTTCTCACTTTTATCGAAGCATTGAGGACAATGTTCGATTTAAGTGTGGGAGGAGATATTTACTGTTTTTAGTTGTCTTTATTTTTTCCATTTTATTGTTTTCTAGTATAGTTTAGTTTGTTTTAAAATGTGGTTGACGAGTCATTTTGTGTAGTTTATCTATTCTTCCAATTCTTGAGCCTGAACAAAAAATTTTAACAAAGAAAACAACATTTATTTTGAAATTTTGGGCTATTAGGACAAGTAAGATCATTTGCAAAGGCTTGGGAAAACTTTTTTGAAAAATCGATATCGTTTTTACACCATAAGTTTCCCAAATATAGGAGCCTATCCAATTTTTTTTTTATACGGTGGCCTTAAAATCTCACCCTTCATCACTTACCCTTAAGTAGTGTATCCTAGAAGTCAGCACCATCTTAGCCACCGCTAAGTGACAAACCGATGCAAATAGGTAAGATCCTACAAAAACAAAAAGAAAAAGAAAAGAAAAAAAAGAAAAATCCAAGAAGATACTAAAGTATCTTTAGAAAAAAAAATTTTGCAAGAAAAATTATATATCCAAAAAGAAAAAATTTGCAAAAAGTATCAAGTCATTGATATAAAAGGATCAGGATTACCACAGGTTATGTTAACCATGCGAGGGAAAGACAACGGGCTTAATGTGACTGCGCTTGAATGAAAAGGGGTAAGAAAGGAATGAGTAAGAAAGGCCTAAGTATAACATCATGGTTTGGATTGGTTTGTATAGGAGAGAAACTTATGCCCGCAAATCGCGGAAAGTGTCATTACGATACCCTTGGTTCATGAGTTAGTACCTACTAATGTATTATTGATCAAACTTAAGTTCTTAGCCCAGATTAGATACTTGTATGTTTGTTGTTTTTCTTTTTCAGTTTATGAGAGTTTGTTTGAGGACAAGCAAAGGTTTAAGTGTGGGAGAATTTGATAACACCAAATTACACTGTATATTTGACTCTGATTTCACATGTTTTTAGTGGTTTGTTTGTTATTTCCCTTAGTTATTATGTTATTTTGTTTTACTTTCAGATATATTGCCTGATTCGAGCTGACAGTGAGAAAATGACGCAAAATGGAGATTTCCTGTGTAAACTGTACACTAGCCGTTTCACCCAGCGAACGCCATAGAGGGTGCCATCTGTGTTATGGGTTTCACTCACATACCAACGGTCATAAAAGACGTTTCACTCCTCAGAAGCACTCGGCGGACGAGGAGCAGGGTTCGGCGGGCGCCGACCGTTGTAACGAGGAAACGATCAAAAACGTCTGAAGCAGTTACACTCGAAGAAATTAGGTTTTAAACGTTTTTTCATTATGATTATAGGAAGTTACAACTTTGAGTTTTCTATATAAGGACTTGTATTTTCATTTTTCAGTATCCAATCCTAGTTTCCAACCTTAGGCATAAAGTTCACTATGTAAAGAAATAATCTGTCACATCGAGGGGTCATTGCATTATCGTTGTTAGTTAGATTGGAGCAATCATAGTTAGAAGTTATTTACTTTCCCGCAATTTACTTTCCAGCTTTGTACCAGATTCAGTCTCCGCTTTGGAGCAGGTTTCTTTTATAAATTGCATTTTATTATATTCCACGTTGCTTTTATATTAATTTATTTTCCTGCACTGCTTTATATTCGTTTATTTTCTGTCTCTGCCATTACCTTATTAATTTATTTGTCTGTGTGATTTGTGTCTTTTGGAACTGAACTTAAGCGTGACACTTATGTTCACTCTCTCAAAATACACTCTCACACTTCGTACGTATTTTTATCTTAAAAATGTTTTACTTTGCAATTCAATTTATCGTTATGCTTTCAATTACTATGTCTAGCTAAATCCCTTGTGCTGGGATGTGAAGATCCTCGTTCTGACGGTACTCCATATGTCATCTCTTTAGAAATACTTTAGGGGCTGTTTTTTATTTTAATTAAACTCGTCTGAACTTCAATTGATCGGTCATTACGTAAATGAGACCGTGTTTTTGTTCACGTAATGACTGTGACTAGATCGGGTAAGATCGAAAGCCGTCCGACATTTTAGAAAAGAGTTTGTTAGTTTTTAATCAATAAATACAGCGGAAGCACTTTATTGATTAACTAGGAAAGATTTATATTATTAGAAAGAGGTTTTAAACTATTTTCGGGCGCGTTTATAGATTTAGGATCCGGTTGGCCGAGCATATGCCGGAAACCCTTTGGTATAAAATATTTTCAATCGAAAACACTTTTTAACTAAGTCTTAGAGGTAATTACATAAAAAGGGACTTTATCACTTTAACGCAAGGAGCGACCGGTGCAGCGTGAGCGTCTGGTATAGATTAAAGGTTAGGTCTGGTTCCGATCATGCTAACGCGGCGGATCCTTTTTAATTAACTCTTTTTCAAAGAAAAAACATTTCCCCGTAAGTGTTACTATTTAGATGATGGGAGTATTGTTTGATTGATGTAAATTACATTCCAGTATAGTATTTATCTGATTTAATTCTATTTTCGTTCTATACAAAACTTTTACTCGGATATTCATTAGCCTTAGATAAACACCGTAACAATAGTAATCGATGATTGACATTGGTCTCTGTGGGAACGATAAATCTTTTATATTACTCTGACGTAATCCGTATACTTGCAGATAGCACGCATCATTAGCTTTGTTTAATTTTCGATAGTCGACACACATTATCCATCCTATTTCCACTCGCTTAGCCACGACTTCACCTTTCTCATTTTTAACTACATAGACTCCTCATATCTTAGGCATCATAAGCACTAGAATGATCCATTTACTGTCAGATATCGGGTATATAATTCTTGCTTCTAAAAGTTTTAGGACTTCTCTCTTTACTACATCACTCATGATTGTATTTATTCTCCTCTGATGTTCTAGAGAGGTTTTTAAGTCCTCTTCTAACATAATTCGGTGCATACAAAATGAGGGGCTAATTCCTTTCAAGTCAGAGATGTTATACCCTAGAGCTATTGGGTATTTCCTTAAGGCTTCTAATAATCGTTCAGTCTCTTCTGGACCTAAGTCAACATTGACTATCATTGGGCATTCAAGTCCTTTATCAATAAATTCATACCTTAGATTTTTAGGTAATACTTTAAGCTCTAAAGATGGTTGTTTTGGACCAGGCATATGACCAGGAGTAAGTGCAAGACATTCTCTCAGACTTCATCCACATAAGGTTCACCCCATTCATCATCTTCAAATATAAGTGGCACTGGAATCTTAAGGACTTAAGTGACTTGAGGTTTTGCCATTTCTAGTTCACTCACGCACTCATCAATTATGTTTATAACACTGCAGGTGTCCTCTATGGCAGGTTCTTTCATGAATTTGGAAAGAATAAACTCAATCTTCTCCTCACCTACTATGAAAGTTAGCTTTCCTCCCTTGACATCTATTATCGCTCCTATAGTGGCTAGAAAGGGTCTTCCTAAAAGGATCAGAATACTCGAGTCTTGGATATCTATTACTACAAAGTCTGTAGGAATGTATAGTTGACCAATTCTTACCGAAACATTCTCTAGGATGCCTACAGGGTATTTAACTGAATGATCATCTAAATGAAGGGACATTTTAGGTGGCTTTAGGCCTCCTAGGTATTTTTTTCAGTAATTGAGAAGGGCATCAAACTCACGCTAGCTCCTAAATCGCATAGCGCCTTATTGATACCAAATTTGCTTATGACATAGAGAATAGAGAAACTTCCTGGATCTTTCAATTTAGGATGAATTTAGTTTTGAAGGATGGCACTACACTTTTCAATAAGTGCTATGTGCTATCCTTACAATCTTCCTCTTGTTTGACAAGATTTCTTCATGAAACTTGGTGTAGGAGGGCATCTAAGTAATTGCTTCTGAGAAAGGGATTGTTAGGTGTTGTTGTTTACAAACTTCTTGAATTGACCCTCTGTTTTAGATTTAGCTAATCTATGGGGGTATGGAATAGGTGGTTTATAGGATGGTTGAGAAACATAAGGCTTTTCTCTTTTTTGGTCCTCCTTATCGTTAGGGTCTGACCTAGTTGGATCTCCGACAAGGCTACTGTCTATCTCTCTCTGGTTCCTTATCTATTTGATCAGTCCTCTTACTAATTGGCTAGTTCTGGGTTCGTGGATCGACTAGGCCATCTAATTCTATTCCACTTTGCAATGTAACAGCATTAGCGTGGCCCTTGGGTTTTGGTTGTGGTTGTCCAGGAAAAACGCCAGCTGGGGTAGTAGTAGTTATATGTTGTTGTGCCACTTGTGAGATTTGTGTCTCTAGAATTTTGTTATGTGTGGCCAGAGTGTCTACCTTGGTCGTTAGTTGTTTTACTAGCGCGTTAGTGTAGATGTTTTGGCTCATAAACTCTTTGTTTTGTTAAGTCAAAGAAGCAATGAAGGTTTCCATTATTATCTCAAGATTGGACTTTTTAGGTGCTTCCGGAACAACAACTGCTTCTTTTTTATAACCATGAGGAACAACAGGTGTTGGGGTTGGAGTAAACAACACATTGTTGATCTTACAAGAAAAGTTAGGATCGTTTCTCCAGCCAGGATTATAAGTATTGGAGTATGGGTTTCCTTGGGCATAATTTACTTGGTCGGGTGTAATTCCAAACAAGAGGTGACATTTGGGAGCATTGTGCCCATGGGTTCCACATAACTCACAGTTAGGTGCCACAACAGCTACGGTAGCTATTGGAGTTACAGTCAAACTCACGATCATTTGAGTGAGGGCGTCCACCTTAGCATTGACGTGGTCTACGCTATTCACTTCGTACAGTCCACACTTTATCGGGGGTTTCTCTACATGAGTTCTCTCACCTCCCCATTGGTAATGGTTTTGTGCCATATTCTCAATGAGTTGATAGGTGTCTTAGTAGGGTTTATCCATCAGAGTGCCGCTAGCTGCAGCGTCTAAGTTTAATTTAGTGTTGTACAGAAGACCATTGTAGAAAGTATGGATAATCAGCCATTGTTCAAGTCCATGATATGGACAGAGCCTCAACATATCCTTGTATCTCTCTCATGCTTCAAATAAAGATTCATTGTCTTTTTGCCTAAATCCGTTGATTTGGGCTCTTAGCAAAGCTGTTTTACTAGGTAGGAAATATCGTGCTAATAAGACTTTCTTCAATTCGTCCCATGTGGTGATAGAATTGGATGGTAGAGACTGGAGCCAAGCTCTAGTTCTATCTCTTAAAGAAAAAAGGGAAGAGACGCAATCTTATGGCCTCAAGATTAACACCATTAGCTTTCATTGTGTCTGTGTATTGTACAAACACTGATAGATGAAGGTTCGGATTGTCCGTAGGGCTACTAGAGAACTGGTTTTGTTGCACGACTTATAACAGCGAAGGTTTCAGATTGAAATTGTGTGCCTCGATGACAGGGGGTGCAATGTTGTTGTGTGGCTCATCTTGAGATGGATCAACATATTCCTTAAGAGGACAATTTTGGTTATCAGCTATACTTGATGATTATGGGATATCAGGATCAGGGATGTTATATTTTAATCGGTACTCTCTGATTCGGCGTTTTATATTTAAAAAACGCTCGAACTTGTCAGTTGGTTACTCTAAATCTTTAACTTGTGAGTGGGTGCTTGGCATACAACCGACAAATTAAAGGGAAATTTGTTGCCTTAGTCTATACATCGCAACAATGGAGTTAAGATATTGACTAAATTGGTCCCCAGAAACGACGCAAAAAATATGATGTGTCAACACTAGAGAGTCTATCGGATTAACTGCAAGTGCACAGTGGTTTCGCTTAGTTTTAAAAGATATCGTACCCACAGAGACCAATAATCAAACGTATCACTATCTATCGGTCCTATGTAAATCTAAGGCCAATGAGGTTTTTAATTAGGGGGAAACTAAAATTAGAATCAAAGTTAAAATAAAGTTTAGAATATATATATATATATATATATATATATATATATATATATATATATATATATATATATATATATAAAGGAGAGACCGGAATGTATATCATAGCACACCTCAGGGACTCAATAATTCATCGATGTATGTTAAATTTAAAATTATTTCTCAGCAGAAAATATTTGTTTAAAAACCTTTATCTCACACTGTCGTGCTTTTAACTCTAGGTATACTCCTAGACCATAAATGTTTTGTTGTCGCTCACCCATTTATATAAAGAAACACTTTTTGAAAACTGATAAGTCCTAATTAACCCTAAAGCATTGTTGTTGTATTTAAGATTAATGTCCAATTTTTACTATCCGGTCCAAGCCTCACACTGTCGCGCTATTAACTCGAAATCTTAATGTTTTCATTGTCGTGCCAAACCTTTTAAAACTTAATCCAAAAATTGAAACCAGAAAAACAATTTATAGAAAATTACACCAAAGTATTACCAAGTCCCGTTGGAACGACGGTCCTCACAAACCGGACTCAAAGGGATTTATCCAGACATAGTTTTAAACATAAATAAACAATTCATGATCACTGAAATTAAAAACAACATGACAATTGAATTAAAATGCAACAAGTAGAAATAAATAAATAAACAATAATATAAAGAAACTGATCAACTAGAATTAATGCGGGAATAACTTCAAGTACAATGAACGAAACATAATTAAACTTTAAATGTCGCCACAATTAAATTGATCGAAGCTTACAATGGAAAATCCTTAAGACTATGGCATGACAATCCCTCAATGTGAGAGCTCTATCACTTTGAATTATAGTACCTTCTTAAAAACTACAAATAAAACTTGTGCGTACAAACTTGGAAGGGAAAATCCTATGAAAACTGTCATTAATAGTGATGTGCAGCTGGAAAATGTCCTTAGGTCGTGTAGAATTTATGGAGAAGAAGTGGGAAAGTGGGTGAAGACTCAGAAAGTTTGTTTCCTAAATAATCTGCACTGCGTGTCCATGGGGAACTCCATGAGTTCCATGGCGAACTCCATTGCCTTAAAATATGGATTACGTGGCTAGGAGGTGCATGACGAACTCAATGAGGTGGTGGTGAGCACCATACACCAGAAAGTGGCCTTTTCTGCACTATTTCCTTCATTCCTTGCTCCTTTTCTCGTTTTCTCGCACGTATGCTTCCCTTCGACAAATACCTGAAACAATAAAACAATATCGGCATCAAAGCAACAAAATCATATAAAAATGGCACTAAATTGCATGCTAATCGATTCAAAATATACGATGTATTTTCACGTTATCAATAGACACAAGACAACACAGAAAGAATCTAAAATTTAAGAATGTTTAGAATATACAAGTATTAAGATATTCAAAGTTAAACTTGTGATTTTTATTTGATAGATTAACAACTCTTTGAATGTCAATAGTTCGGTCTTTTTTTCCAAGTCTTCAGCTCCTTATATAGAAAAGAAAAAGAGTCGTTGAAGAGTTTGCACAAGAGAGTCTTTGAGATGCTTTGATTTAAAGACATTGAGATATTTCTTGATATGGTTAACTATGTTGAAGGCCTATCTGAAATCCCTTTTCTACAAAAGGAATTATACGTTGCATCTTAGGTGTTTTTTGCAGATTTTTTCTTAAGTCTTCACGTGATCAGAAGAAGACAAAATTTCCTTGGAGGCTGACAGTGGCCTATCAGAATATCCTCAATCCTAGCATTGAATAGATCTTCAGAGACTGGATCTCCATAGTATGGATATACAAAGGCTGACTTTCAAGAATCTGGATCTTCAAAGGTTGACGTCATTCTGAGTCAGAGTCTTCTAAATCTGGTATTCAGCTTCTGATCTTTCAAAATCTAGATCTTTAGCTTCTATTTAAATGTCCATTCTCAGTACCAATACTAAGTTCTCTTCATAATTTTTTTAGTCTATGGTCCTTCACACTTGAACATTTATAAGTATACCCTATTGTTCTTTAAATACTTTTTTATCATCAAAACCTTAGAGATATGGTAAACCCAATTTTGTTCCAACAATCCTCCGTTTTGATGATAACAAACACAAGTATTTAAGAACAATAGTTGTTAATTTAATTACCTAGTTGATGTTTGTAAGCTCCCCCTAAGTTCTACACAAGTTAATTAAATTTTATCATTAAAGTACAATTAAAATAATCTTCTGAATTTAACCAAAAATACTTCTTAACTATCATATTCAAGCGCTTAAATACTTATATATCTACTCCCCCTTTTGTCATCAACAAAAATAACAAAGAGTAAAGGATGCATAAAAAGATACCAAAGAAAAATAATATTAAACCAAACAAAAGAGTTGTCATATTGCACAGAAAAATGTCACAAAAGGTTAGCAGTAAAGGACAATCAAATGTTATTAAGCCTAAAGTCTAGGGTATTTTCTTTAAAATCTCCAAGATGGCTTTGATGTCATACCCCATAACATCTTGCTTGGCAACCACAGACTGCAGTTGATTATCAATCTTGTCCTGCTTATCTGCCAATGCAGCTAGTTCTCCTCTGATTGCTCCTGCCTCTGACTGGTAGAAGAAACAGTCTTAAAAGTGAGGGACTTCAAGTTTTGGAGAACTAGATGCACTGAGGTTCTGCGAGAATCCCACTTAGCAGCATAAGCAACTAGTTTAAATGTAGTGAGTCTCTCAGAACTAATTCTTGTATCTTATCATAGAAAACAGTTCCATTTGATTTTGGATAATTGGTGGAGGGTTTATATTGAAAGATTGTGGAAAAGGTGAATGGGTAAGTGATGTCATTTCTTTTGAGAAAGAAATAGGTATTGTGCCAGAACCTGACACAATATCTGCATCGGATGGTTGAGGTTGGGGGTTAGTTTGTGTTTCTGGTACAGTTTGGTCTGTGGCTTCAAGTTATGGTTGGTCTTCTTGTTGAATGGATTGTGGGTCATATATTTTTATTTCAGGATGAGGTTCAGATTGAGCTTCAATTTCTGGTTGTGGTTGAACAAGGTTTGGTTAAGGTTCAGAAAATTGAGGTTGATATTCATAAGGTGATTTTTCAAGAGGTATGACTTGAATTGGTGTGACATTTATAGGGTTAAAGTTTGATTCATCAGAATTAGAGCTTGAACTTGAGATAAAAGACATGGAAGGTATGGTTTTGTTAGAATCTTCTGGTATGTTTATGGGTTGGTTAGGTTTAGTGATGGTGTTTAGGGGGGTAGGTTGTCCATATTCATAGATACACATTAGATGTTTATTTTCAGATGGATGTTATGAAGAGAACTCACCATCTAGGTGTCTTGATAGTACATCTATAATAGATGATGCTTGGAAAAAGTGTAGAATCTGAGAAATTATTTGAGAATTAGAATCATTAGAAGGTTTGGGGGAAGACATGAGAGGTCCTAAAGGTAGAACCATGTCTTGTTTTGGTGAGGGAGTGTGTTTAGAGGATTGGGTTGGTGAATTATAAGGGGTTGGTGTTTTGGTATTAGGATGAGGATTGGAATAATTTAAAACTGACTCGGAGATAGGATCGAAAATCATACATATGGTTTTAGTTTCTACAACATCTCAAGCTTCTGCACCGACTCTAGATTCAACACATATGTCTTCTTCCATAGCAGCTTTTAAAGCCAAAGTCTTCGTAGCTTTATCATCAACACTCTTCAGAAAGATTTTGCATTAGCTTGTACTTGTAGAGCTTGTTCCTTCAAAGCTTCGGCTTCAGAGGGATTTTCCAAAGCTTTATTCCTCAAAGAAGATGATATTAGCTTTTCTCATTCTTTAATAGATTCATTCATCAAAGCACGGTCTAACTTCTTCACTTTCTTTGACTTCATGAATAAAGGGTGATTATCTTCCTCTTCCTCTTCATCTTATACTACTTCTTCTTCTTATAATTATACAGAAAGAATCATCTTACTTAATTTCCTACCATGTGATGGTTTGACAGAAGAAGAAGTTGTCTTTTGAGGAGTTTTCCTAGTGGCACCACTTCTGGTCTTGGTAGGCATCGAGACACCATAAGATACCATTTCCTTTACCTCCTTCTGAATGGATGCAAAATTATTTTTTCTTTGGTGGCTTCTGAACCTCTTTATAAGTTTCCGAAACAGTCTATTTCCTCTTCCTTAAAGGCTTGTAAGCATTTTTAGGAACATCTAAAATGTCATCCAAAGTCAAAAGGACATCAGTTTGTTCTTTTGTCAGCTTGATATACTCCAAAATCACCTACGGATTGTCCATTTTAGAAATAAAAGGAAAATCCTCAAGGTAAGCAATCTTGACACTTCTGAAGCTAAGACTTGATTCAGGCTTCACCACATCCTTCTTCTTGATGATGTTCATATTATCAAGAAAACCAACTGAGAGAATGTTACCATATATTTCTTCTAATCATGATTGGCAGAAACTTTCTTTAGAGCATCAATCAGTTTGCTCCGATGGAACATTTTAGATAAGAGTCTGATCAGAACTTCCTTATCTAGGAATCAGACACCCAATCAGAATCTTGAACAAAAGCTTGTTGCAAACCTTAATGTTCTTCACTTTTTCAAAGTCACTAGGCTTATTGAATTAGTATGACTTGATCATATTAGAGTGTTTATTGCTATCTTTGGTGTTTAAAGCACATCTTCCTTCATTCACTACACAAATCAACTTGGCAATATCCCTTTGAGTAATGATAACATCAACACCCATCATAGTTAATCTGGTTTCAACTTCCTTGAACTCTTTCAGACACATCATTTACTCTTGACTTTCCTTTAATAGCTTCATCTTCAACAATCTGCCCATTTTCTTTAAAAGATGCATCAATTTCATCATAGACTTCAGTACTAACCTATACACCTTTAACCAAATAGGGATTTGTTAAACCATTAAGTATATCAAAGAAATGCATCCATCCTTGAACTTCAAAATTTTCTTTTATAGGATACTCATTTACCTCAAAATATTTGAAATCAACGATCTATTCCACAATTAACTTGAGATCATTCTCTCTGATCTTCATTATTTTGGGATTGACATGAAATCCCTTTCCAGTTTTGACAGTCAATGGAGTTTGTTCAGAGGTATATATAGATGCCATTACAATGGAGTTTTTAGGGTTCTAAAGGGCTTTTGTGAAAACTAGGTTGTTTTTCAGATAAAGCTTTAGAATGAAAGTGTGAGTTGTGAAGTGAGAGAAGTGTGTGAAAAATGAAATGTTTAAGTGAAAATAGATCTTTGTTTTGATTAAAACAAAAAATCAATGACAAACAGGCGCGAGAGACGGTGTTTAAAACAAATTCATAATTATCCAACAGTTATTACCCATTAGCTAATATTCACATTAGAAAGCTTTTCAAATGCGTGTCATTTAAGTGGGCATATGTCACTAGGAAGATAAAAAGGTTTTCCATTTAAATTATATCAGAGGAAAATAATCAGATTTAGAGCATCAGAGGCTGAGATGCTTTAGAGGCTACTATTTATTAGAGGATGTGATAGACTCTGATCATAGTGACTTCTGATCATCATCAAACTCTGATCCTTCATTCAGAAGCAAGCATTATTCTTTAAAAAAAGCATGTTCAGTTTCTTTTTAATAAAATCAAATCTTTCAATAGCTAGAGGTTTAGTAAATATATCATCCAATTGATGATCAATATTAATGATTTGTATATCTATTATACCTCTCCAAAAATAATCTCTAATGAAATGATGTTTAATTTCAATGTGCTTGGTTCTTGAATGTTGAATAGGATTTCTTATCAAGCAGATAGCAACAATATTATCACAGAAAATTGAAATACTTATTCCACTTATTTGATAATATTCTAACTGATATTTCATCCAGAGAAGTTGTGTTTAACACTTAACAACTAAGATGTATTATGCTTCTGCTATATACAAAGCAATAATTACTTGTCTTTTACTAGCCTAAGATATTAGGTTTTCATCTACGAATTGACAGTTTCCACTCGTGGATTTTCTCTAAATTCTATCCCCAGCATAGTCGAGATCACAGAATCCAACTAGCTTGTAATCTAGGGATTTTTTTATATAAATTAATCCTAGATTAGTAGATCCCCTCATATACCTAAAAATTCTATTAATAGCAGTTAAGTGGGTATCTCTAGGATCTGAATAGAATCTTGCACACATACATACACTGAATAAAATATATGGTCTAGAAGTTGTTAGGTAAAGTAAACAACCAATCATACATCTGTAACACTTCTAATACACTTTGATGCTACTTTCCTTTTTGCTCAGATTGCGGGCTGGATGCATTGAAGTAGTCATGATCATACAGTCATCTAGCTTGAATTTCTTCAGAAGCTCCTTTGTGTATTTTGACTGATCAAGATATACTTCATCCTTGCATTGATTAATTTGAATTCCAAGGAAAAACTTCAGCTCTCGCATCATGCTTATTTCAAACTCAGTCTACATTGGCTCAAAGAACTCTTTGCAAAGAGTAGCATTAGCAGAACAAAAAATAATATCATCAACATAAACTTGAACGATTAAGATGTCATTTTTCAAAGTCTTTCTGAATAGTATAGTGTTAACTTGCCCTTTTTGAAAAGCATTTTCTAAAATAAAATTACTTAGTCTCTCATACTAAGCTCAGGGACCTTGTTTGAGGCCATAGAGTGATTTCTTAAGTTTTAAAACATGATCTGGTTAGACAGAATCCTCTAACCCAGATGGTTGTTTGACATACACATCTTTAGAAATGACACCATTTAAAATGAACTATACTTCTATAATATGTTGAGAGATGATTGACATTTTCCACTTGAATGTTGATACGTGCTTGTGAGAAGATCCAATTAAAAGTTCTCCATGTCAAGATGATGTAAATGCTCATTTCCTCATACTTGTGGGTAGTAAATTGAGTTTTTTTTTCACTCAAATATGACAACATGTCTTTTCAATTAAAATCAATCAACAAGCAACCCAGCTTTTTATAAACACAAATTTGCATAAGGTTTCTATGGAGTACCATAGATGTGACAGGTGCTAATACCTTCACATTGCACAACCAACCCCCGTATCCAGATCTCTCTTTTTGTTTTTTTTTCCTTTTGTGGGTTTCGTTTGACCTTTTCCATTTTCCCTTTGGAAACAATAAAGTTTGGTGGCGACTCTTGCTTTTCGAGTTAAGTTAATAAATAACTTAATCTCAATAATTTTTCCCGCTGCGACAGGATGTTACAAGTATCCCTTACACGTGTTGGGATACCACACACACCTGTACTTTTTTACCACTACAAACTTATTATAACGTTTCAATTTACAAATCATCAAAGTTGTTGACAAATTCTGAATCTTCCTCCTCCCCCTCTTCATTATCATCATCATCAACAACAACAACAAATAAACAAAATCAATAGAATCATTAAACATTAAATATCAACAAAAAAAAAAAAAAACAATAAAATTGTTAAACATAAAATCTCAATCACAACAACAAATGATCAAAATCAATAAAATCGTTAAACATTAAATCTCAACAACAACACCAACAACATCATTAAATATTTTACTTGACACAACAACAACTAATATTATAACCTACATCCGTGTTTTCTAACTAACATTAAACATTTTAACAAGCAATTACAAGAGAATATATTACATAAAGAAACCAACCTTGAAACACTTTCCTTTTCTTACAATCCATCCCAGAGAATAGTATTGTACTTCATGCAACTACTTTCATTATCAATATTACATTATTTTAAGTTTGCATTTCAACATTTTACATTCAATATGGATCGTTGTGGCATTCACGTTTTGATTGGCTGGTGAGTGTTTATTGAACTTCACCCTCAAAACACACCACACCTCACCCTCAAAAGAGGATCTATTGGACTTCAAGTCTTCCTAAATGACCAACTTTTCTAACAACAAACACTTATATTAGATATTAATCACAAAACACATAAATGTAGACGCTATCCACAACAAACAAATACTAAGGTGCCCAAAACACGATAAGGAAGAAAGAGAAAAGCCCTTAAAACTAAACTTAATTAGGAAGAGTCCTCTCCGCCACTATTTTAAATCAACCGAAATAAGCACCACTTACAAAAATATATTACACTAAATTATAAATTTGTATTTATGTATAAAATTTAATGTCGAGAGTATTTTAAATTTTCTTAAAGCATTAACTTTTATATTTAAAGTATATTTTTTTTATGTTTCTCCTTTCTTAAAAAGATTTTGCTAACTAACTTTGAATTTAAAAAAAATCCTTTTAATAAAATAGATTTTGGATTATTAATAAGTCGGGCCAAACGGATTTGTAGGTTGAAGAGACAATAACAAAAATTTGATATACTTCAAAATTATGTAAAAATACTTATTTTAGAAAATATGTTTTACAATTCTCAAAGGGCTATAAAAAATTTAATATGTAAATAGAACATGGGCTTTATAAGCTAAGCTATACATAGGTAAAATCATATTCCACTTAATACATCAAAAGTAAAAATTATGAGTGAAATTATCAAGTTCGTTTATATCATGATTATCTTTATTTTCCTATTTTCTGTTGCAGTGAAAGTTGATGGTAAACTTGTTATTTATTTTCAAAATTTTATTTTTTATTTCCTACCTAATATTTTGTACTATTTTATTAGTATTCATTATTATTATTTATTTTTTTGGTTTCAGCTGTTGTTATAGAATGTACTAAAGAATCCGTTGTCCAATAACTTATTGCCCGGCACCTCTTCAAGCAAGCTGTGTTAGGAGCAAGTGTAAATGTATCATATGGTAAAAAAGGAAAAAGAAAAAAAGATATACATTTATTTTTTTATGATTGGTAAGTTTTTTATTTAATGTTTTTACTAAGTGTGTTGAAAGAGACACGTTTATATATTTACAAGACGTGTAATATTGAAGCTTATTTTAAGAACTTATTTGTTTTATAATGATTTATTCTACTTTCAAGATTATCATAAGAATGATATGTGGTATAAAAGGAATATATATTGTTATTTGTTAAAGAAGCATGGTAAAAAGTATATTGATGATGATAAATAAAATGTTAAGAAATAAATCTTCATCTTTTTTGAAAGGTCAAAAGAATTTTTTTATGAGGTGGAGAAACTTATAGTCATATTGTTTTTGGAGTATCACCATTTAATCATTGAGCCAATAATTCTACTTTTTGTGAGATTATAAATTTTGTGAAACTTCAAGAACTTCATTTATCCAATCATCTATTCTAGTTTCACATTTTTAAATTAATTTTTAGATAATCTTAGAGAAGTCTAATATATACTACCACAACCATAAATTATGAGAAAAATTAATTAATTATTTCCGTTATAACAGAATGAATGATTTTAATATTACTCTTTCTTATTTCTTACTCTAAAGTACAAAAAATTTATTTTTTAGATTTATTAAAAAAATAAATTTATCTGAACTATATATAAATAAGATACGTTAATTTTTTAATGAATTAAAACCTAAACTTTTTTTATATTAAAAATCAGAGATAGTAATTATATTACATGAGAATAATTAAAGTATTAAAATAAGCTGTCACATAAGTGTAAAAATGACTATCAATATAGCGAATGAAAAATTTAAAAGAAAAGTTTAACAACTAACCGAAACAACAAAGCATTAAATTAGAGAAATTCTATAGAAAAAATACCAAACAGTGTCGCAAAATATGTGACATAAGATAAACTCAAATAAGTTCAAATAAATGTCAAATCAAACATGCGGTTCTGTGAGATCTAGGCAAGAATTTGAAAGTATCTTTAAGTTCCTTTGATTAGTTGTTCCTCTCATAAGAATTTCTTTAGCCATTTGGTAAAGGAGGTGAGTAACAAAATTTCTAAGTGGAATAATAATTTTTTTTGTAGGGAAGGTGATTCATTCAAAATTTACCGCACAAACTATCTCAATCATCAACTATTTACCTAAAAAAGTTAGAGCCTATAGATCTTCTCAAATTGTCCTTTTATTAGAAAAAAATTACTTTAACAAAAACCTAAATAACTAATTGGCAAATGCTTCGATGCTAACATATCAAAAACTCCTCATTCAATTGTTTGTCCCTATTAATAAAATAAATAATGTTAGTTGTTAGGGTTCAAATCAATGATCATTTAATTTTTTTTCCAAGTTAGATGTTCAACCTTAAGGAAAAGTGGCACACTTTTTGTGTCATGTTTCTTTACTTCTCTCATTAACTCTAAATATTGTTGGAATTCAACCACGATCTATGAAGAATTTCTTTTCAATCTTGATCTCAAGATTGTTATCTCACTCACGCAATGACAATGAAAGAAAATGTTAAGAAAGAGAAAAGAAAATAATGTTGGAGAAGAAGATGAAAATCTACAGAGTTTTTCTCTGCCCACAACTGTGGAATTTTATTATCACTTTGCAACTACAAAATCGTGATTATCAAACTTGATGATTACAATGATAAGGGGTTCCTCTCTATTTATAGATTTAGGTTAACTTGCATCTCAAGCTAAAATCCAAACTATAAAAGCCCAAAAATATATAATCTAATCTTTCTAAATCAAATCTGATCTTTCTAAATCAAATCTGATCTTTCTAAATCAAATCAAATCTTTCTAAAACAATGAATTACACATTTAACACACCACCTAATTCATCGTGTCCAAACTATCTACATTCATCATAGACCTTAGCTTCTTGAACACTTCGACTGACACTCCCTTTGTCATGATATCTGCAATCTGATTCTCAATTTTGTAGTGTTCCAAGTTCATCTTCCCTTCTGCTACCTGTTCTCGAAGATAATGGAACCTCATTTTGATGTGTTTGCTTCGACCGTGTGCTATTGGATTCTTCGCCAAGTTGATAGATGACACGCTGTCGATCTTCATGGTAATTGCTGCATGAATCTTCGTTGTGATCTCTTCGACCAGGTTCACCATCCAGGCTGCTTGACATGCAGAAAGAGAAACAACTATATATCATGCTTCGCATGATGACAATGTCACTACTGTCTCCTTTCTCGAACTCCAAGCAACTGGTGCACCACCTAACATAAACACATAGCCAGCTGTGGATTTTCTATCCTCAACATCACTACACCAACTAGAGTCGGTGTATCCCACTAACTTGCATTATTTTCCTTCATCAACTGTAGGAAACAAAATGTCGTAGTCGAGAGTCCCTTTCAGATACCTCAGTATCCTCTTCGTTAATGCTAGGTGTAATACCTTTGGGTTCTGCATGAATCTACTTACCATACCCACACTATATGCTAAGTTAGGCCTTGTGTAACAAAGGTACCGAAGTGACCTAATAAGTCTTATGTATTGGGTTGGGTCGACATCATCTTCATCTGACTGCTTCAACAGTTGCAATCTGCTCTCAGCTGGAGTCGAAGTTGGGTTGCAATCTTGCATCTCAAATCTCTTGAGAATTTCACCTGCATATCTTCTTTGGTGCATCATCAAACCTCTAATAGTCTTGTAGAATTCAATGCCAAGGAAATATGAGAGGTATCCCCAAGTCTAACATTTTAAACTCCTCACTTAGGTTATGTTTGAAGTCTTCGATCTCCTTCTCGCAACTTCCTATTATCAACAGGTCATCAACATAGAGGCATAGTATAAGCAATTCATTACTGCTTCTTCTTACATACACTCCATGCTCAGTCATACACTTCACAAATTCCTTCTCCCTTAAGAAATTGTCGATTTTCTTATTCCAAGCTCATGGAGCTTGCTAAGTCCATACAGGGCTTTATGCAGTCTGTACACCTTTCTTTCTTCGCCTCGTTTCATAACCAGCTGGTTATGCGACATAAACTTCTTCGTCTAAGGGGCCATTAAGGAATGCACACTTCACGCCCATCTGACATGTGTGCCAATTTTTCATGTTTGCTAGACCAACAACCAACCTGATTGTTTCGATCCTAGCAACAGGTGCAAACACTTCGTCAAAGTCGATTCCTTCCTTCTGTAGAAATCCTTTCGCCACAAGTCTCGCCTTGTGCCGAGTTACCTCTCCTTTAAGATTAACTTTCACCTTGTAAACCCATTTCACATCAATTTCCTTCTTTCCTTGAGGAAATTCGACAAATGACCAAGTGTTATTGACTTCGATGGACTCTAACTCTTCATTAATTGCTTTTACCCACTTCGAATCTTTCAATGCCTCAGCTGCATTAACTGGTTGGACATCTGCGTAGAAAGCATAATGTACCAACTCACCCTCTTCATCAACCACATCATATGATGTAACCACACATTCTTGCAACCTTATAGGAATGTGTCTTATTCGTCGAGGTCTGCTTGGACCTGCTTCATCTCTGACTTGTTCCTGTCCAACTTCTCTTTCGACTTCAGTGGTTGGTTCTTCACAAGAGATTCTTACTGATTCCTTCTTGGCATTCTCAGTCCAATCCCATTCTTTAAGCTTATCTATGATCACGTCCCTGCTGATCACTACCTATTTATTCACTGGATCGAACATCTTGTAACCTCCAGTCGAATGATATCCTATCAAGATCATCTAATTCAACTTGTCATCAAGCTTCCTTCTCAATTGATCTGGCACATGTCTATGTGATATAGATCCAAACACCTTCAAGTGATTGAGGTTAGGCATGACACCAGACCAACATTCTTCTGGTGTGATTCCTTCAAGCTTCTTTGTCAGACATCTGCTTAATATGTATGTTGCTGTCGAAACCGTTTCTCCCCATAATTCTTTGGGTAGATTCTTTCCATTCAACATACTTCTCACCATGTTCATGATGGTTATGTTCTTTCTTTCGGCAATTTCATTTTGCTGTAGAGTGTAGGGTGGCACCACCTCATGCACAATCCTTTCTTTTTCACATAATGCATCAAACTTTTTTGACACATACTCTCCACCACCATCAGTCCTCAGAATTTTTAGCTTTCGACCACTCTGTCTTTCAACCATATATTTGAATATGGAAAATACCTTGATCACATCACTTTTTTCTTGATGAGGTAAGCCCATAGCTTTCAACTGTAATCATCTATGAACGTGATAAAGTATTTGTTGCCTTCAATCGAATCCACCTGGATTGGACTACATACATCAGAGTATATGACTTCCAGAATTGCCTTCGACTCCCTTCCTGCATCCTTGCTGAAGTTATTCTTGTGTTGTTTCGATTGAACACACTCTTCACAGATTTCACTTGGAATGTCAATTTCTGGTAATCCTGAAGCCATATTTCTTCTCTTTATCTCTTTGATGTCATTGAAGTTGAGATGACCTAGTCGAAAATGCAATAACCATTCATCTCTGCTGGCTGCAGTTGCTAGGCACTTGTGCTCCATCACACTGTGTTCAATCTTGAAGGTCCTATTCTGAGACATTGGAGCCTTCAAGATCAACCTACTACCTACGTCGAGAACTCTCATCATCTTGTCTTCGACAACTACCTTGTAGTTCTTTTCGACAAGCTGTCTTATACTGAGCATGTTACTTTTCATGCCTGGTATGTATAACACATTGGAAATTATAGATTTCTTACCATCCTCCCTCACGATATAAACATCACCAACACCTTTAGCTGCTAGAGTGTTGTCATTTGCAAACTTCATAGTGTTCTTCAACGAGGGCTTCATGTTGACAAACCAATCTTTCCTTCCAGTCATGTGTGATGATCATCCTGAGTCCAAGTACTACTGGTCCTGGAATCTCTCATCGTCTCTTGTTGTGACCATCAGCAACATCTCTTCTTCTTCATGTTTTGCCAACTTCGCATCAGTTTCTTGATTCTTCTTATTTTTTGGACAATCACTAAAATAAAGACCATACTTTTGGCAATTGAAACACTGAATGTGACTTTTGTCAGGATTTCGACCACCACCTCTTCCTCTACCTACAGCACCACCTCTTTGGTTGCCTTGGTTCTAGGATTTTCTTTAATTCGATCAGTTTCCTTCCTGCTGATTTCGACCAGTCGAATTGTTGTAGCCTCCTCTACCTTTGTTGTCATTCCAGCTTCCTTTGCCTTTCTTTTCTTTTTCCGAATGCGCCTGCAAAGCCATATTACTCTTCAACTTTCCTGCAGCTCTTTTAGCCATCTTTTGTTCATGAGACTCAAGCGTCCCTTGAAGCTCTTCCTTCGTCAATACTGACAAGTCTTTCAACTCTTCTATGGCTACTACCACGTGGTCGAATTTTGGAGCCAATGACCTCAAGATCTTTGACACAACTGATCTTGATGTCAACATTTCTCCACATACCTTGATTTGATTCACCAGCTTTGTAACTCTGGTGAAGAAATCTGTTATAGTTTCATTGTCTTCCATCTGAAGCAATTCATAAGTCCTTTGTGAGTTTTTAACCTCACCTCTTTCACCTTCTCTGCGCTTCCAAATGATTTTTCAAGAATCTCCCAAACTTCTTTTGCTGATTCTACATCACTAACCTTTTCAAAGTTATCTGGATCAACACATTGATGGATTATAAAGAGAGCTTTATAATCTTTCTTCTTCAATTCTTTATATGCTTCTTTCTCCTGATCTGTCGCAGTTTCTGCAAACGATGATAATCCCTCTTTCACAAGATCCCAGAGATCTTGGTAACAGAAAACCACCTTAATCTACTTGCACCAATTCTCATAATTATCTTTCTTGAGAATTGGAAGATTTGCTGGAAAGTGACCGTTTGGGTGATTCATCGTCATCACAATTGTTATTCCCTTGAATCAAAATCGGAGCACTAGATACTAGATGTTGGAATTCAACCATGATCTATGGTGAATTCTTCTCATTCTTGATCTCAAGATTGTTATGTAATGACAATGAACAAAATAAGAACACATTTAAAGAAGATGAGTATTAACTGCAGAGTTTCTCTTTGCCCACAACTGTGGAATTTTATTATCACTTTGCAACTGCAAAACCGTGATTATCAAACTTGATTATTACAATGATAAGGGTTCCTCCCTATTTATAGATTTAGGTTAACTTTCATCTCAAGCTAAAGTGCAAATTATAAGAACCAAAAAATATCTAATCTAATCTTTCTAAATCAAATATGATCATTCTAAATCAAATCTAATCTTTCTAAAATAATGAATTACATATTTAACAAATATAACTGAGGGAAAATAACTTCTCCATAATAATGGTGATTTACAAATTCATGATTATGAAGACCCTAGTCCAAATACATTTTTTATTTAATGTATTTGAAATTTCTTTTATAAATAGGATTAGATGTTAGGTTTTGATATCTAATAATAATTAGTCCTTTAATCGGAAAAATATATCTAAAGTGTAAGAGAGGATTCGAAAATTAAGGTAGATCTATTGGTTTTTTATGAGATTAAAGTTAATATTTGGAAGGATAAGTGGTTAGATGACAACACTACGCTCCCGAAGATAGTGAACATTCTCCACGGTGAAACAATTTATTGGACAAGCATGTCAAATGGAGATTGGAATAGACCGTGGTTTCATGTCCTTAGAGACGGTTCCCTCGCTGCTTTTGTTTGGCCTCATTTGATCCCAATTGAGTCTTGTCATGTGTCCTTAGTGGGAAATTATTTGGTATATGAGTTGTTTTATTTTTAATTTAAAATTTGGTTCCCTCGCTGCTTTCATGAGATTTATGCTTTTAGCCACAAACTTAATATTATATTAATTAGACCCCTTTAAGTCTTGACTAATTAAAATTATGGCACTAACACCTTAAATGTTAAATTTGTGAATCAAATTTCTAACATTTTGTTCTCCATTGCAAGATAAATTGAATGACTATTAAAGTTTGAACGGAGGAACAATGATGACAGGTTGTCTTGATGATCAAAAATTGATTTTTTCGTGAATAGTTTTTGGTAAAAACGTTTTGGAAACTGAATTTATTTGAAAAAATTATGGATTTGCAGTAGCCATGGTGACCATCCCAAAAATCAACGATTGGTTGTTCACGATGTTGCCCTATAACTGTTGGTTTATAGCTTGTATGTATGGGTATCACCCGATCTCTGTTTCATGGTGGGCCTAACGACAACTAAGCTATCATTGGCATTCTTTATCGCAATCTTGTGCTGGCTTTTTCTTCCGTCTCATGCCAGTTTTGCATTGTAACACAAACGATGGCGGATCTGAGGTGACTAGATGTTCGCCAAGGACTAGAGTTATCAAAGTTTGGAAGTGGATTTCTGGGATCGAGACCTGCTAAACCACCACATAAGTGTTTCAGCCATAAATAAATCATGAAGATGGTAGCTTGAGATAAAGAATCCACAATTTTGGAGGTTCTCCTTTTAGTTCTCATTGACTAAACATGAGGTTTAAGTCAATTTTATAGGATTCCAAAGGAGGCGTCAATTGTATTTGCCAAAAGTACAATAGAGTAATGACCACATTACGTGAGACAAAATAGTCTATATGTTCGTGTATTGGAAATTTGTGAATATATTTTAACCTCGAGACTTCGAAGGTTATGCGATGTGGTATTTGGATCGAACTCTAGTGTCGACGAAGGTAACTTCTTGGTTCGACAAGAGTTGCGCATGTTGTAGTTGAAGTCTGTTCTAACATGTTGAAATATGTTAGCTTTGTGTTTAAGTTAGCATGTCAAATTGGGTCTTGCTTGTAAGCCCAATTTTAAAGTTAGCTTGTAGCCTAAGTTAGCTTAGTAGTCTATAAATGTACTAGTTCTCTCAGGTTGTGGAGAGAGGTTAATCGTTGGTATTCACTTCTAATCTTTGAATCCTTTTTGAGTAAGTGAATAGTAAAACAACTTTAACCAATTCTTATTCTTCTTCTTCCTTCTTCTCTATCTTTTGTAAAACCTAATAGGATTTCTTGTATTTGTTCAAGAAACTTAATCTTTTTTTTTCATATTTTGGTTTGTTCTTGACGACATCAATTCACAACATGAGACTTATATATGACTATATGGGCTAGATCTAGTCAAAGAATCATTCCTCTCCATCTTTTGAATACCAAGTGATATTAGAGAGGATCAATTTCCTCTTCTCTTGGAGTAGTGGTTCCTTCTTCCACGACATTGTCAAAACTGTTAATTCACTTTACGTTTTAACTGCCACATATGACCTGAGGTGGATAAGTGAATATATGTTCAGTTAAGGAGACCCCGTGCTATGATCGCACACCTGCACAATTTCCATCATGTATTAGTTCACCTCTTATAGATCTTTGGGCCAAGTATTTTTAACCCAATTAATCTGTAACAAATATTTTCTTCAATATGGTCATTTTAGTGATTGTCACTCTTCTGTTTATATCTCTCAGGTTCTCACTAGATCTAATTACTGTAGTTAGGTGTTATCTGTTGAGATATTGTTTTATTATTATTCTTTGTCTATTGTTTTTATTAGTAGTATCAGTTAGGATATTATTTATGATATCATTGTATCAAATCTTTTCTTAATTAGCAGGGTTGATTAGAAGGCTTAGACCTATATGTGTGTACGTCTTTGTTTGTGTGTGTATGTGTGTGTGTGCGCGCATATGTGTGTGTGTATGTATGCGCATATGTGTGTGCGTGTGTGTGTGTGCGTGCGTGCGTGCGTGCGTGCGTGTGTGTGTGTGTGCGTGCGTGTGTGTGTATATGTGTGTGTGTGTGTGTATTTTTCTCCGCAATGAGCATCGGGCTTATACCACCACGACAAATCTTTTGGAGCAATAGGTGGTGCATGAGTCTGAACAAGATTCTTTTGAATTAAAATAGGAAGCAATTCTGAGTAGGTCATCGGAATTGGATCAAAGTCCTTCTGAAAACAGCCCCGTTGACTATTCTGTTGGTGAGAGCGTTGTTGGGCAGGAGTTGCATGAATAACTGGATTTGAATTGATAACAGGCGTAACAGATGCAACATGTTGCTGATGACTGTTTCTATTGTGAGGTCTTCTATATTTCTCTCGAGAAACGACATTGTTCTCCCCTTCTTTCTTCTTGGTAAATCCTCCACCATATTTCTTGGAACTTCCAGCAGAATTACCATCTTTTGACAAACGTCCTTCACTGGCACCTTCTTCCAATCTCATCCCCATATTCACCATCTCAGTGAAGTCATTCGGGGCACTAGAAATCATACGCTCATAATAAAAAGGACTCAGAGTTTTCAAGAAGATTTTGGTCATCTCTTTTTCTCCCAAAGGAGGATTAATCTGAGCAACAATCTCGCGCCACCTTTCCGTGTATTCTTTGAATGTCTCTTTATCTTTCTGAGCCATTGCTTGAAGTTGATCAAGATCAGGAGCCATATCCACATTATACTTATAGTGCTTTACAAAATCCTTTCCCAAATCTTTGAAAGTGCGAATTCGAGTGTTGTTGAGTCCCATGTACCATTTCAAGGCTGAACCAGACAAACTATCTTGAAAGTAGTGAATGAGAAGCTGATGATTATCGGTATGAGTCGACATCTTGCGAGCATACATAGTCAAATGGCTCAACGGACAAGAATTACCCTTATACTTTTCAAATTCAGGGACCTTGAACTTATGTGGGATATTCACATTAGGAACCAGGCATAACTCATGGGCATTCTTCCAAAACAGTTCTTTACCCCTCAAAGCTTTGATTTCTTTCTGCATTTCAACAAATTGATCTTGAATCTCTTCTAATTTCTCATAAGCACCAACACTCTCGCTCGGAGCAATTTGGAAAATATGTTCTTCACCAAAAGGAATGGTATGAACCACAGGCTGCGGTATAGACATCACAGGCTAGAAGGTGGGAATATCTGGAACTTCAGGAGGTGGTGGTGGTTGATAACCTTCAGGAACAAAGTTAAGAGGTAAGCCCTAGGGGAAACTAGGAGGCATGGAGTGTTGAGGAACACTAGCAGGCGCCACAGAGATAGGCGTAGAGACAATCTTAGAAATGATTGTCCTTTGCACATGAGTCGAAGACGGAGTATGAGGGGGTGACTGATTGTGAGCAGCCACCAATGCTTCCATCATAGCAGTGAGTCTTTCCAAACTATCCTTCAGAGTTGTTACTTCCTCACGAAGCTCATGGTTCTCTTGTTGCAATTGATCCATCTTTTTATATAGATTAGCTCGAGTATTATATTGGTGCGACAACTTGGCTGAATGAAGACCAAAGGGAAACATAAGATACATGGAAAAAAGCAAAACACAATTCACAATGATGCGAATGCAAATGAAATATGTAAATGTTTCATTCAGCTCTCTTAATCTCTCTCTCATAGTTGTACTTCATGGCGATCTTCTCTAACATGAGCTAATCCACAGTACCCTTCCTAGCACCGGAAGTAGGAGGATGCGATGATTAAGTAGTAGAGGAAAATAAATCCTCTCCATGTCTCTTCATAGCACGTCGTTCAAGCAACTCAATCAAGTCATCTTTCTCCTTCATCTGGTTTTCCAATTCTAACTTCTTAAGGTTTGAAGCACGAAACTTGGATTCCCAAAGATCTTTTTCTTCCTTTATCTTGCCCAAAGTATCTTGAAGAGTCTTCACATCATCATAAGGAATAGGGAGCAGTGCAGCTATCATTGTAGACATGGGTTTCTCAAAAGGATAAGACATCTTGAGCTCCTTAGCTCTCTCCTTCACCCAAAGTGTATAATGTACCAAGGCAATGCAAACTTGACTTCCAAGTTGTCCTCTATCCATCCTATGAATCTTAGTCCAAGCATGAGCCATTCTTCCTCTCAAACCAAGAGAGTCATCCCCTCCTTGGAAAAATAAACCTTCTAATAGAATATTTTTAGGCTTATCCTTCAACATATAACCAAGCTGACGGCGAGCTAAGCTCGAGTTGTAGTTAATTCCACTTTCTGTGCCAAGAAGAGGCACATTGGAGAATTCCCCAGAACTATCAATAATCTGGACATTCTCATAAACAGAAGAAGACCAAGTAATGTCAGCATAATTAAGGGACATGATCCTCTGAGACCACCTTAAACAACCCTTGTTCTCCTTGAAAGCAGATGATTGTGGCAAGTGTGAAATAAACCACTTGTACATCAGAGTTGTGCAACAAACAATGGTACCATTCCCCTTAGAAGTCCTATGATGGATGGAGAAGTAAGTTTCACCAAGTAAAGTCGGAACAGGGGACCCAATCAAGAAAATCCTAATAGCGTTAACATCCACAAAGTTGTCAACATTAGGGAATAAGACCAATCTGTAGATAAGCAAAGAAAATATAGCCTCAAACGCCAATGTGCTACCAACATTAGCAAATGAAGTGGCTTTCCCAATCAAGAACTTAGAAGTCAAACCCTTGATGCCCCCTTAACCATAAGGTTAATATTTATATTAGATTTCGTCAAATGGGTGGCTGCAACAATGTCTTGGGGCTTAAGAACTTCCTCCAAATCGGTATAAGGAGCCTTATTCGAAACTGGTATACCCAATAGATAAGCATACTCTTCCAAGGTAGGCATAAGCTAATAATCAGGAAAAGTAAAGCATCGGTTGACAGGATCATAGAATTGCACAAGGGTGTTCATAATTCCGTCTTCAATGTAGCTAGAAAGAACAAATAGAAGTCTTCCATGATGAGATCTGAAGTCTTCACGATCAACTACCAAAGACGCTAGCCTTTTCAAATATGTAACATCAGGAGCTCGAAAACCGTACTTCTGAGTGTTTCTCCTTCCAATGTCCATGATCATAATATCTGCGATGTTTGCAAAGGAAAATCTCTAAGATCCTTGAAAACTGATTGAAACAAAATGTCTATGAATGCATGAGTGCATGATGCAACACCCACAAACAAGATCACACAAAGCACATGGGTTCAAAGGTTCTGACTCACGAGCATGGAGTCAAGGTTAAGAACCAACCCACAATGGTATGTACTAAGGTTATATCAGCACCTGTAGAACAAGGTTCTAAAAAGTTCCCGGAGTCATAATTCCATCTTTTGGATATTATCGGCTTAAACGACTACTCGTCAGCCAACAATATTCTTCAGAGAAACTCATCTGAGTGTGGTATCACGTAACAACTGATTCAAGTCTACACCTGAACAGCCACCGCACCACGTCCTAATAAGGCCAAGATGGGTTAAAGGGTTCTAAGGTCCTCAGCTTCTCGGTCTCCTAGGTCGGAAAAACTAATGCCAAATATGACTACTCGTATGTCATCAATAATCCCAAAGGGGCCTCCACTGAGCAGGGAATCTCAAGTCAGATTAGTAAGGACTACTCCACATGAGCCGAACAAGACTATAACACCCTGTAGCGAGCGATTTTTTGGACGTGCTTGCGAGGCACAATCGCTCTTCGGTGTTACTACTACAGCTCGATTCATTTTTTATCCTATTAAAGCTGATGAAGGAAGGGAAATAGATGTCTCCAACTAACCCTGCTTGCATACTGAGTTTAAACAGCGGTCTGTTCGGTTACAGATGCCTCAAAGATTCGGGGACTTACTCATGTTATCTGTTCAATGAGATGTTTAGGATGTTAGGACTGATTGCTTTTCTGATAGATACGTGAAAGTATGGGATTTTGGGTTTTTGTTTAGTGTGCTCGATAAGATCTTTTCTTTCGATCTTATGCTTACGTATTCCCGTTTGCCGAAACAGGGAAATCAGAGCGTTCGTAGTTCCTCCCATAGAATAGGAGGAAATGGTTTTTGGTGTCTTGTTCAAAGCCCAAGACGTGAAGCGAAAAGGTTGTTTGTATCTTGTTCAAAGCCCAAGATATGAAGCTGAAAGGTCTCGACTTTAGAGAGAGTTTGTCATCTCTAAATAGGGGAGAAGGAGAATTACTTTAACTGGGATACGCGGATCCGAGCAATGCCATAATTTCCGAAGAAGGGGTTTTAACCTGAAGGAGAAGACTTTAACTCTGTGTATAGAGCAACGCCATCTTTCCTTAGGAATTCCTCATGCTAAAAGAAGGACAGTGGCATGGATGTAGATGATCTAGAGGCTTGCCGCTTACAGCAATTAGATGAAAGGGAAGGAGTTGTTGATGTTTGTGTACTGTGAACGAGGCACAGGTTTGATGCTAAAAGGTTAATTGGATCAACCAGTAGTTTTCTTATACAAAGCCTAAGAGGAGGCTAATTTCTGCTAGGGAAAATCATTATACAAAGCCTAAGAGGAGGCTAATATGTGTCTCGTACGAAGCCCGAGAGAGAGGCTAAAAGGGTTCGACCCAGTGGGGGATATCATTATACAAAGCCCAAGAGGAGGCTATCAAGGTTGACTCAGCTGGAGAATCTTTTATAGCTCGTATGAAGCCTGAGATGGAGGCTGAAAAAGAGTTTGACTCCTGCTTATGGAATTTGTATCTCGTACGAGGCCCGAGATGGAGGCAAAAGGATGATTGACTCAATGGGGGAGTCTTTTATACTCAACAAGAGAGTGTTTTTTGTATCTCGTACAAAGCCCGAGATGGATGGCTGAAATTTGTTTGGCTCAATAAGAACCTTTTTGTATCTCGTATAAGGCCTGAGATGGAGGCTAAAAAAGGTTTGCTCCGCTGGGGAGAATCATTTGTACAAAGCCCAAGAGGAGGCTATCTGCTGGTGACTGTTTTAGTTAAGTGACAGGTCCAGTATACTGATTTTTAAAGAGAAAATCAGATCTTATATGAGCAACACTGTACTCATGGGTTTGATCTGAGGATCGGGATTGTTTCCTATTCTTTAAGGAAAGGGGAAATCCAAAGGGTATTGAGACTGTCCGAGTCTACGAGTTTCTTCCTATCTAACGGAAGGGTCACTTGAGAATGTCTTTGAGACTCAAGGAAAACAGACTGTCCAAGTCTAGAGTTTTATCTTTTGTACCATGTTTTGAGAAACAGTAGTAGACTCTGGAAAGGACTGCTCTATGAAGATTACTAAGTTCTGTTCCTATACCTGTAGGAGGTCGTCGGGACAATTTGTACGAAGCCCAAGAGGAGGCTGGAAGCTTTGAAGAAGCCGATCGGTCCTTGTACGAAGCCCAAGAGGAGGCTATCATTCCCGGAGGAAGAGATCATTATACAAAGCCTAAGAGGAGGCGGGGTTGCTTATAGAAAGCCTGAGGGTCCTTGTACGATGCCCAAGAGGAGGCCGATGCTTTTAAGAAGCCCGTGGGTCCATTATCTCCTTTCCATTAGGAGATATAACTCTTTTAAAGATAAAAACCACTGGTAAACGTGCGAGGTTTACTATCCAGCGACTTTTAACTTTTAAAGAGGGTTCCTTAGTTAAGGTCCAAGATTATGACCGTAGTGGGTCCCCAAACCCCGAGACATTCAAGGCAAGCTATTCACAAGGAATAGATCGAGTCAGGAACGTTCGAGAATTTGGAAGAAACTCAAAGATGCCATTCACGGAGAATACATTCATCTTGGGGAGTAGAGTTTCTTGACGATTCCTAAGGAGGACAGCCGAAGAGAAGACTGTATCTGGTGCTCCTATTGGGGATCTAGGTGTCTATTTCTACGACTAAACGAAACGGCTTTACCTAGTTCTAGACGTAGTTGCCGGGGAAACTCGAAATATCTATACTATTATTACATAGTTGATATGAGTTTATGAAAGGAGACTTACAGTGAGCAGCCCCACAATACAGTTTATATATATGAAAGCAGTAAATGAAAGCGATAACCACTTACTCGGTTGTAGAGCTTCCATGCTGTTTGGTTAGTTGTTCAACAAAGAAAGATTAAAAACAACAGTATATTCAAAATCAAAGGAGAAAGTGCTTTGAAAAAGAAAGATTTGGGGCTTACAGCTCAAGGAGAGGCCCAAGGTTTTACCAGTGATTGCACTGTTGAATTTGTACAAAGGGACTTATACAAGTGATTGTGGCCCAAAAAGGTTTCTGTACAAAAGGGATGGGTCTTACACTCTCTCAAGAGGCCCAAAAAGTTTTAAAGAAAAAGAATGGGGCTATAACACGAGGGTAGGCCCAGTTGATTTTTCGTTTAAAATGGCGATCGCGCCGAGGTTTTCTTTTAACGCAGAGGGACTTATACAATAAGCGAGGCCCAAAATGTTTTGGTTAAAAGGGGATTGGATCTTACACTCTAATAGAGGCCCAAAAAGTTTTTAATGGGTCTTCTAGCTCAAGGAGAGGCCCAGATTTGGTTTATTTTTAAACGGGCGACGATCGTGCCGTTTACTTGTACAGATGGACTTATACAATAGGTGAAGCCCAAAAAAGTTTTGTACAAGGGGGGAATGGGTCTTACACTCTCTCAAGAGGCCCAAAAGTGTTTGACAAAGTTTGTTGAAAGGAAAAATCAACAAAACCCTAATTTCATCATTTTAAAATAATTATTTAATGAAAAATTAATTAAAATGATACAAAATCCCACATAAGTTTGAATAAACAACTTGTGATTTTGGTTTTAGGTTTGAAAAATGAGGTATAAATCACAAGAGATATTAAAACTCATTTGGTCTTGATTTTTCAACATGTATATTTATTTTTAAATGGTTTAAAAACAAATAAAAGGCATTTATTCACAAAAATACTAACTATATTAAATAAATAATATAAATCTAATTTTTTTGCGGAAATAAATATTTCAATATTTTTTTGATTTTTTGCAAAAAGAACCAATAAAAAATAATTAAAATTGAGGGAGTTATTAATATTCCAAATAATTAACAAAACATGAAAATAATTGGAAAAATAGCAAAAATGTGAAAAATCACAAAATGGCATGGGTGGGGTTTGAACCCATGACCTCAAGCATACAAGGCGCGCGCCTTACCACTGGGGTGGTGATACATCCATTGTTAAAACTGAACCAACAAATATACAAGGCATGGCTTGGTTTTGGCTTGCCCAAGGCAAGTTTTGGCTCAAAAACGTGAAGGTCATAACTTTCTCAATTCTTAATGGTTTGAGACAAAATTTATATGTATCTGGGCCAGAATTTCACAAGGAATCCAATGGTGGTGGTTTTTTTTTCATATCACACTCCCTCCTCAAAACCCGATAGTGGTTTCAAAAAGGACCTATAATTGCATTTTCTGTGCTACAACTCAATACAGGCATGAATTACATGATCAAATGGCACAAACACAACACATATGACATGTATAAGAGATGCATAATCAATGGACTTCAAATGCACACATGTTTTGGTGACTGCAAGTTGAGATGCTTACCCTCCTTTGAGCTTTTGGAGTTTTCTTTGCAATCTGTCAACTCCCTTGCTCCAGATATGATTTTATGCTTTGAACAACCTCAAATGATCCCTCAGATGCTTTGAGGATGGTTGGAATCAGCTGGTACCTGCAAAAACACAAACTGTCCCTTTCTTGCAAATGGGGTTAAAAGTAACCAAAATAGCAACTCCCTCAAATGGTGTTCCAGATGGTGGGAACCATTTGGGACAGTTCAAGGATGATATTTGGATTGTGTTTGAGGTTTTATCTGGTTTGGAAAGTGACTGAATCAAGATATGGCTTGAAAAATGGAAAAAAATGTTATTTTGAGGTTTTGAGAGGTGACTTTGTGATGTTGTGATTACAGGTCACTTTTGATGGTTTGCACAGCTTACATATGATATATATGAGGTGTGTGTGTGATTGGTTTGAGTGGAATTGCTCTCTAGCTCAAAACCCGATAGTAGCTTGCTTTTGAAGGCAAAATTGGAGTGAAAGAAGAGATTTTGAGGAAAGCATCTGTTTGATGGCTTTGGTGTACTCAAACTGATCACAAGTGAGCTCTATTTATAGTAGAGCAAGTTTGTTTTGGCTGCAATAGTGAATGGCAATTGCAGCAGGTGTTTCCTTAATGTTGGCCAATGAAAATGCAAGTCTCCTCTAGCCATTGACTAGAGGTTAGGGCACAGAGTTGTGGTTCCCTTGGTCTTGGATAAGTCTTGACTGATTTCAGATGAGAATGGCTCAGTCCATGCCACCTTGATGGTTCCATTGAATGCCTCATTCCAAATTTGGAGTCTTGTCCCTATTTTGGCAACTCTAGGTTCAACATGCTATTCCTTGTTCCTTGGACCTTGGAGGCTTGGCTCAGTGATTGTCCCCTTTGGATTCAATCCTCAGAGGTGTCCAAGTGGATAGAAGCATTTGAAATTGGCTGATTTTGGCAAATCGAGTCAAAATGCAAATTTTGCCTTGCCTTGACAAATTTCAGCAAGGCAACTTGACAATGTTGTATCTCATGATGTAGGTTGAATTTGGCAATGTTCTTCGCCATTTTGGAAAGCCCCTACATGATACAACAACTGTTTGAACAAGTTTGGTTTTGATCTCTTTTGATTCCAAGTGAAAAATCCCCCTACATTTGGCAAAAAGTGAAGGCAAATTCTGACTTAGTGAAAATTTCACTAAGTGTTGGAAAAAGTGACATTTTCACTTTTCAGCCACTTTGATCACTCCATAACTCAAAATCCTTAATGAATTGGAATAACTTGTAGTTGAAGCTTTTGTAGATGATAATGGGTCTACAAATCAAGCTTTGGATGGAAAAAATTGGCCTTGTGGTTTAGGAGTTATGGTCCTCCAAAGTTGGTACCCTAGCCACTTTATTTTTTAACTTAGAATTTTTCTAAGTTTTTATGGTTACCCCTTTTACAAGTTATCTCACTTTCTTTGATTTTTCTTGATGAATGATGATTCAAATCATACATTAACATCATTTTAGGGTTAAAAATCCATTTTGGTGAAAAATCTCAAAAAGTCAAGGTTGACTTTTTGTGCACAGTTGACTTTTTGTCAGATGAATTCCAAACTGTGCAATTCTTCAGGAAATCATGTCCTTGACCTAAATCAAACTTGATGGACATGTTCCATGGGTGTCATAGGGTATAGTCATTCATGTATTAGGGCTTGGGAGCATGTCCAGGTCAAAAGTCAAAGTTACAGTTGACTTTTCTCGCGAAACCCTAATTGTGGTGCAGATGAAATTGAAACTTGTTGCTCAAGCTTCTTGGATCAATCCATTGTTCCAAATGGATCAATATGGTATATCAAAGACCCTCAAATCATGTCTTGAGGTCTTGGCTCATGGTTTGTCCCAAAAGTCAACTTAGGGGTGAATTAGGTCAAGAAACCCTAATTCCTGATTTTGGATATATGCATCCCCTGAGGCAAAATTGACGTGATGATTGTGTCCATGAAGTTCCATGGAGTATATTAGGTTATGTTTTGGATCATTGGCTTGTACCTTGATGAAATTTTTCATCTGGAGGCCCTGGGCGATCAAAACCCTAATTTGGTGACACAGTCGATCTGGAGGCTTGATCCACCTAGAAGGGAGCAGTATTGTGCTTAATCCTTGAAGTAGGAGTCCTTTTGATCCATTGTGGATGTTTGAGAGGTTAGACAAGTTGAAGATCAAGTCATTCCTTGATTGATCTTTTGTCTAAGCTCTGAGAGGGCTTGAAACCCTAATCATGATTGCAGTCAATGCTCAACAATTCCTTGAGGAGATTGATGAGGCATGATGATTCATCCATATTGTGATGATGATTTGCACAATGATGGGAAACTTTTAGTGGTCAAAATTTGGGGTATTACATACCCTCCTATCATAAGTGCACTCAAGTCTGGGTATAGGACTTATCTCACCACAAAGATCACCAAGCACCCAAACAGAACAGGCAATAACAAACAAATCAGTGCAAATAAGATAAAATAGGCTGAACCCACTAAGAACCAGAGGTCCCCAGCAGAGTCACCACTTTTCTGTAGCGGGGAAATTTGTGAGTGTAAGCTATTGATTAACTTAACTAAAAAAATGCAAGAGTCGCCACCGCACTTTTATTTTATCCAAAAGGAAAGGAAAAAGAGAGAACAAAATCTAAACAAGTTCTAAAACAAGAACAAATAAACAGAGACTTGGTAAAGGGGTTGGTTACGCTAAGGGAGGGTGTTAACACCCAAAACGTCTATAGTACTCTATAGGAACCCTTTGAAATATCTACGCTTTTTGGTTTGAAAAGGTTTGTTTGAAATAAAATTGGGGAGGCGAGAAGAGAAATATTTTTTAGATTTTTGCGTTTGGAGAGACTCATCGCCTCATGCATACGTACCCACAAAGTGCAATATAAGATCAAAACCTTGTAGTTCGTGGTACAAATAACAAAAGTTGTTGTTATGATTGATTTTAAATGTAAAAACAAATCGTCATTTTAAGGAGAAAACTATGACTAGTCGCCCATAAGTATAAGAAAATAACATTTGCATCATCTTAAGATGGAGGATTTTTGCTTGGATTAAAATAAAAAAGTCTATCACTCAACATCTAAGTGGAAAATGTCAACATCTTAAATACTATAGGGAATAGAAGAATTACATCTCAACTGAAATTCTGGAAATGCAGACAGTAGATGTCCTAACACATGTCAAGACATTGTTCTGCATAAACATTTAAACACAGAGGCACAACAACAGACTGATACCTTGAATATCAGAACTGCAGAATCACAGATGTTACGACATTTGATCCAACATGTTTATCATGAACCCTAACAGAAAAGTAAATCAGCAGAATGATAAAGAACACAACAATTGTTAACCCAGTTCGGTGTAATTCACCTACATCTGGGGGATACCAATCCAGGAAGAAAACTCCACTATCTGTAGAACTGTTACAAAGCTAAACTCCCCTGTTTGCAACTTTATATCCTAATATCTACCCAATGAAGACTTTATCAATGAACAACCTCTTTGATACGAGATATGTAACACCCCACTTTCCTATTTTGAAAATAAACAGAATATTAACGATAAATCAGAGTTTTCACCAAGAGTGGAATGCCACATTAAGAGCCAACAAAACAAATCTCCTCTATTTTAATAAAATCAAACAGCGGAAAATTTATTCAATTATTCGATTTACGGCCATCTGCCAATAACACTAAAACTCCATATAAAATCGCGGTTCACCATAATGTTCATCAAAAATAAAGATACGTAACAAAAAGAATAACAATTAACAAAATGAATGAAATCCCCAAAATCCCGTGTTACGTATCAGAGCACTCCTATGGACTCGATCAGCAACACCAATATCCAAGCTATCTAAGTACCTAGATTACTACATGTATTACAGGTCTATAATCTCAAATCGTTCTCCCAATTTGAATAAAAAACAACAGATCTGTAACAAATGTTCATACAACAGCAACAACACAAAAAATTATGAAAACACACATCAATTCATGCACGATTTAAGAATCATAACAGGTATATACAACAGATCAACAACACAACAGTTTGCATACAAATTCCTACGGGGTTAAGGATTCCCCACTACCTTATCATGAATAAATCACCAATATTAAATCCGTTTCTCCCCCTTACCTCGAATTCTTGATTAATTTCTGCGAAAATTGATGAAGATCTTGCCCTAGCACACCCTTTGTTCTTCCTCTCCTTAGCTTTTCTCTTTCTATCTCTAAAAATCTGATTATGCTGAACCCTCTCAATTTTCACTAATCATTACTTAATTACCAAACTACCCTCATTAGTTCTATTTTCCCATAATTCAATTAATTCAAAAATCTGATTTTTAATTCAATAATAAAATAATACTAATGTCAATAATAATAATACTAACCATAAAATAATAATAATAATAATAATAATAATATGAAATGTATTATTAGTAGTACCAAAATAATAATGATAATAATAATACTAATACTAATAATATTTCCATATTACTAACATTACCCCCCACGCACTCAGACACGCACCCTAAACAAGGCCAACAATTAAAAATATAACCAGACGATTAAATAATAAAAATGGGGTGTTACAACTCTCCCCCACTTAAATTATTTTCGTCCTCGAAAATGTACCTGATGGAAACAGTTCTGGATACGACTCCCGCATCCTGCTCTCCAATTCCCAGGTCACACTTCCGCCAGCAGCTCCTCCCCAAGTTACTCTCACCAGAGGTATCTCCTTTCCTCTGAGTTGCTTCATCTTGCGATCCTCGATCCTCAAAGGCATCGTCTCCACTGTAAGATTCTCCCAAATTTGCACTTCATCCCTCTAAATGACATGAGACGGATCTGAAACATACTTCCGAAGTTGCGACACGTGAAACACATCATGCAAGTTCGAAAGTTCAGGCGGCAGCGCCACCCTATAAGCAATTGTACCAATCCTCGGCAAGATCTGATACGGTCCAATAAACTTAGGATCCAATTTCTTTGATTTCAAAGCACGACCCACATCGGTCACTGGGTTAACTCTCAGGAACACGTGATCACCTTCACTGAATTCCAAATCCTTTTTCCGGTTATCATGATAACTTTTCTGTCTACTCTGAGACGCTTTCATCTTCTCACAGATCATCTGAATTATCTTAGTTGTTTGTTGCACAATTTTCGGTCCAAGTACTACATTCTCACCTATTTCATACCAACACATAGGTGTCCTACACTTCCTACCATACAACGCTTCGAAAAGCGCCATTCCAATACTAGAATGGTAGCTATTGTTATACGTGAACTCAATCAAAGGCAAATGAGTATCCCACGTACCACCTTTTTCCAATACACAGGCTCTCAGCAAATCCTCCAACGATTGGATAGTCCTCTCTGACTGACCATCAGTCTGTGGATGATAAGCCGAGCTCAACTTCAACTTAGAACCCAAGGCTTTCTGCAGACTCCTCCAAAATTCTGAAGTAAACCTCGGATCTCTATCCGACACTATGCTCGACGGAACACCATGTAACTTCACAATTATCCTGATATAAATCTCCGCCAGCTTCGACAATAGAAAACTGATGTTAATTGGTATAAAATGTGCAGATTTCGTAAGTCGATCCACCACTACCCAAATAGCATCAAAGCCCCTCGCCGTATTTGACAAACCAGTCACAAAGTCCATCACAATACTGTCCCATTTCCATTCAGGAATCTCTAACGGTTGCATCAGTCCCGAAGGCTTCTGGTGTTCTACTTTTGACTTCTGACATTTCAAACAAGTGTAGAAAAACTGAGCTATGTCCCTCTTTATACTGGACCACCAAAAACAACTTCTTCAAATCATGGTACATCTTCGTAGCTCCCGGATGAATACTCAAGCTACTCCGATGACTTTCCTCTAAGATTGATGTCGCTCCCAGGATTTTCATCCAGGTACAAACGCGAGAGTGGCGCGGAAAAAACAGAGTCGCCAGCCGTGTAAATTTATCCCAAGAGAGGGAGAGGGAACACCGCATAAACCTTAGGAAGAGAGAAAGGAATGGTCATCACAACCATAACCTGGGTTCGGGAGCCGGTTACGCGAGGGGAAGGTGCTAGCACCCCACGCGTCCATCGTACTCGATGGGATCCACGCTTGTTATCTATTCTAAGGGTAAGTCATACTATCATCTAGGGATGTACTAAATGGGGGAGGAAAAAACTAAGACAGACTCGGTAGGACGTCGACGTCCTAGGCCTACGTACCCCCTTTGTGCAATGGGGAATTTAGAGTCAACGTAGTTCGGACCAAGTTCTTTTTGTGTTTTTTATGAGCGACGTTAAGTTCGCGTCCGGCAGTTAAGGTCGATGCCTGTTTGCGACTCAGACGGAAGGTAACGTGCCCTTTTTGAAAATAGCCTTTAAGTTGAAGGTCCCGAAGGACAAAAAAGTTTGAAGTTGGTTTGTGTTTTTTAGGACAGAAGTGGCTTAAGTTAGTTCCTAAGTTGCATTGCACCAAAGTCTAGGGCACAGGGGCGAATACTTAACGCATCGTCCCAAGACAGGACGCTCGCTAAGCACTCTAGAAAGATGAGAGGAAGCCCCTCATTTCTCATTCCCCACGCTTAAGGCGCGTGCGCAATACACCTTATTATTATTAAGTGTTTTAAAGAAATTTGAGATGAGAAGAGAGAAGACACAAGGGTAACTCTAAGGGGAGACTATGAATCCTAAAGTTGTCATGCATGGGTGACCTACGGTTAGTGAGGTTTGAAGACAACCTAAATCCTAAAGGAAGAATATGAGGGAAGGAAAAAGTAAGGGTGGCCATGGATACCTATCCATACCCTTAAAGAACTTACCTTAGTCCCTGCATAAAAGATTAGTATAAAGTAGATACAAGTAAGAGAAAGGAGGTGAATGAAAATCACACAATGACAAACAATGATAATAATAATCCAAACATGAATCAAAGAAACAAAGAAACAGCCCCCAAAGCAAATGGCACAAGTGCCTTTTCAAACAGATAATCATATAAGGTCAAAGATGCGCCTGCAAGAAAATCTCAAGTGAAAACAACTCAGATAATTAGAAAGGTGACTCCTAAAATTCCCAAATTAAACATTAGGGTTCCTCAACCAGAGGCAAACAACATATATAAAATCCCGGCAAAAATTCAAAGTGTTAGCCATTCAAATAATCGCACAAAATTCAAAAAAGGGATAGGGTTCAATGTGCCAAAGAGAAGGACCCAAATGCAATGTGAAATAAATTTAAAAATGAAAGAAAAATATTTTTATGCAATTTAGGATGTTAGTGAACAAATGCAAAAAGAACGGATCAAAAATATTTTATGGTTGTGGAGAAATAAAATAAATAAATTCATGTATGCATGAGATGTGTAATTGAAAAAGAAAATAGATCAAACAATTAATTTAAATGGTAAGAATAAAATAAAAATAAAAAATAAAATTTGTAAAAATTTTATAAATTAATAAAGATGATGTATGAATTTTTTAGGATTTTTAAAATGCAATTAGGTATTTTTAAAATTAAAATATGAAAATGTAATTGAAATAAAATAAAATAAGATGAATTAAAAGTGTGTTGGGGGTACGTGTAGAAAAAAAATGAAGAGGAATAATGGTTGGGCCAAAAGGGAATGGTGCGAATAGCAGCCCAAGTGTTAAGTCCGTCAAAAACAAAAAAAAATAAAAAACAAAATAAAACGTGGGGGGGTGTGGTCAGCAAGGAAAGTGCGTTGGAATTGTGGTTGGGCCAAAGGGGAAGGGGTGCGCGTAGCAACCCAGCCCACCCAACTATCAGAAAAAAAATAAAAAGGCTGGGGAGTTTACCGTGTTCTCCCATGTGCACGGCGCATGACATTTTTAATGTGTTGGCTCAATGATAGTCGTGTGATTCATCAGACGTACATGGTTAGGTCACCAAGTCAACAGTCAACAAAAAGTAGTCAAAACGAAATAACCTTATTGGAGGCACACGGTAACTGCTGTGAGGTAATATCATGCAACCACTAAATAAAAATTCAGAAAAAAAAATAAGAACATCACACGTGGCCGGCTTTGGACGGTGCGATCAAAGGCATGAACGGTGAGGATTACGCCTTCCTCCCACGAACCCTAGACTGGCCGGAAATTCACAGATCGCCAGAGCCCTAGCTCCGGCCGCCCTAGCTCCACCTGCAATTCTTAAAAAGTGCCCAGAAAATATGCACGAATACACTATTCCAACCGGTTTTTCACGAGGATTAAGATTATGCACTCGACATTCACAAATAATTAACACATAATTCAAATCGAAGGGATTAGTGTTAGGGCAAAAAATTTCAAATCAACATTACAAGCAATATACGCATCCAATCACCAAACCAATTATACCAGCATGATCAGTGACAACAACACAACAATATTTACGTAAAAAAAAAGAGTTCCATGAGCACGAAAAAAAAATCCACCTGAGATGGCACAGCTCCAATCCTTGTTTTTGGCTGCGAATGGAGGTTGATTTCTACTCTGTGGATCCCCAGGAAGAGGTTTGTGGAAGTACTTTTTGCAAAGACCTTGTGGATCGTGAGTTTTGATGAAAAATCCTCTTTTAGGGTTTTCTTGAGAACTCCTCCAACTTCACGTGCATGAACCCTAACCAATGCATGATTGAGTTTATATAGACTAGGGTTTTCTACTGAATATGAATTGGGGTTGGGTAATCCATTGTTTAATGATTTTTGACTTATTTTGGAATTTGGCATTATGTTGAATAAGTGAAAAATACATTCCATCCATGCCCTTAAATTCATGATGGATCACTTGCCTCTGAATTGCTAATCACACCACATTTAACTTGGGCCTTGAGAACAAATGATTTGTGAGTTTTAGACATTTTGGGAAATTTGAATAATGGAAAATAGGTGAAAAATAAACCATGGAAATACTTCATTCTTGGGCCCAAAATAATCCTCAAGGAATGTCTTTTAATATTGGAATGTGGCATGAAGCAATGGAATTGATTATAGGTCATTATGCCCAAAATTGTGAAAATGGCATCATGAGAAACCCTAAAAACCACTTTGCCTTCCTTTGATCATAACTGGAGTTTCACAATTGATATGGAGACCCACTAGTACTTGTTGGAAAGAGGAGAAAAAGATCTTCAACTTTAATGTTGGAGAAAAATTCATCTGAAGCTTCCTTGATGGTGTAAAGTTAAGTTGAAGGTGGTGTAGAAACATGCCAAAAATGGAAACTTTTCATTATAGGTCACTTTCCAAATTTGGAAACTTTGCACCAACTCCTGATTCCTGACAAATATGTATGAAACTTGACCCCTGGAGACCATATGAGGGTGTGAGACCTTAAAATCCCTGAAGAGAACCTCAAAATTTCACAGTTGACTTTTCTCCTTTCACTGTTGACTTTTCCCCAAATTCAACTGATTTTCAACCTCCTGACCAATTGAACTTCTCCTGAACCAAACGAATGGACAATCTTCCACTCCTAGATACTTAGGGACCCAAGGAATACCATAGAATCAAGACTTGCCCAAAAAATCAGAAATAAACTGACTTTATAGCAAACCCTAGTTTGGCACCCTCAGTCTAGGAGGAAATAGCACAGGCTCCAAATCCCAATTCCTCTGAATATGATGTGTATCATCTCCAACAAAGATAAGATATGCCATTTGTTGATGATAAAAACCCAAGGAGCTTGCCCATTGGAGCAACAAACCCAAGAATCTCAAAACCCTAATTCATGCACTGGTTAGGAGAGAGTGATCCACTTGAGATCCCTTGCCACTTGTGAACTCTTGATGATGTGATAGACCAGATAGGACCTTCTTGAACTGCCTCAAGTACCTTGACCCCATGCTGATGATATGCATACATGATAATGAAATGAAACATAAGCCAGTTAGTAAAAAAGTAAGGAGGGCAAATTTTGGGGTGCAACAGCTGCCCCTATTCAATCAACTTGGTCCTGAGTGGTATGATAGCAACGGCTCTCAGACATTCCAGGATACACGGGGATTGAATAATGAAAGAACTCCAGAAATTTGCTAATGAGAATAACGAGACGGAGCGTGCTGGAAAAAAGGAATATGACCACAAGAAAAACGAATACGACCTCGATCGCACCCAAAACGAATACAACCCCAATTATACACACAAAACGAACACAACCTCAATTGCACCCGCAAAGGAAGACTGACCTCAATCACTCCCACAAATAAAATACGAATACGACCTCAATCGCACCCACAAAACGAACACAACCTCAATTGCACCCGCAAAGGAAAACTGACCTCAATCACTCTACCCATAAAGAAAATAAGAATACGACCTCGATCGCACCCACAAAACGAATACAACCTCAATTATACCCGCGAAGGAAGACTGACCTCAATCACTCTACCCACAAAGAAAATAAGAATACGACCTCGATCGCACCCACAAAACGAATACAACCTCAATTATACCCGCGTAGGAAGACTGACCTCAATCACTCTACCCATAAAGAAAATACGAATACGACCTCAATCGCACCCACAAAATGAACACAACCTCAATTGCACCCGCAAAGGAAGACTGGCCTCAATCACTCCCACAAAGAAAATACGAATACGGCCTCAATCGCACCCACAAAATGAACACAACCTCAATTGCACCCGCAAAGGAAAACTGACCTCAATCACTCTACCCACAAAGAAAATAAGAATACGACCTCGATCGCACCCACAAAATGAATATAACCTTAATTATACCCGCAAAGGAAGACTGACCTCAATCACTCTACCCACAAAGAAAATAAGAATACGACCTCGATCGCACCCACAAAACGAATACAACCTCAATTATACCCGCGAAGGAAGACTGACCTCAATCACTCTACCCACAAAGAAAATAAGAATACGACCACGATCGCATCCACAAAACGAATACAACCTCAATTATACCCGCAAAGGAAGACTAACCTCAATGACTCTACCCACAAAGAAAATAAGAATACGACCACAATCGCATCCACAAAGGATAACCAACATAAAGTGGACTTCACTGGGGATAACGTGAAACACGACTCACAAAAGAAAAAGGCCAAAAAGGAGGCAAACAAAGACAAACTTCTAACGGACTCCTGTTCCATAGATAAGATGACTCCGTTGAGGAAATGAGAAGTCTAAATAAAAGACTCTGCCGGGGAGCACAAGTATGAGGAATGCATCCCTCCAAAAAAATCTCCTGAGTTACGCCATCTCTATTGAGAAAGAGAAATAGCAAAGAAAGTATCAGACCTGGCTTATGCTTCGAATGCAAATGTTGAATTTTGCCGTAATGCTCCACACGAAGTGGAAATGCTACGCGTTTGAGGATGTAATGCAAATGCTTATGATATGCAAAAGGGGTCCCTCCCGCAAAATAAATGCTGGAGAGCAAAGACCGATTCCACCGGGGATGACAAAAGTAAATTGTCCTCTGAATCCAAGAACTCTGCTGAGAAGGATCACTCCGACCGAATATTTGGATCAACAACTTCTGCTGAGGGTGAAATTCCAAAAGAACATCCGCTCTACTGGGGATTATTCATAACTCTTTGAAAAGGAGGACATGGCCTGAATCAGAAGAGTGCCAATATCACTTGGACTTAAAACCTGCTGGGGATGTCAACCACGGTTGGACAAACTGCTGCGAGGATTACCACCAAACTCTGCTTGGGGGAACGGTAAATGCTGACATCCACCCTGCTAGCGGATAACATCAAGTTTACTTATTTGTTGAGGATCAGATTGCACCGTTGCTGCTGAGAAAAACATTTCTGACTGGCTGAGGAAAATAAGTGTTCAGACTCTGTGGGGAAATAATGTCTTGCTCCTAGAGAAGATACTTCTGCTCTGCTGAGGAAAGTGCAATCTTAATGCTGGGGAGAGCAAGTTGCTGGGGAAGTGTGATCCTGTTGCCCTGTAAGTCAAATAACAACAAATAAAATATGCCACAACATGACTACCACCGTTAACGCCTGAGTAATCTCTACTGCTTTTCGTTATGCTTTGCAACGCTCAAAATTTTATATGCAATGTTTATCAAAAATATCGGACGTTTTTGCAAACAAAACAGTAAAAGTAAAAGTAAAACAAGCAATAGAAAGCTCTTTGAGTGAAATGAATATTTTATTGAAGAGTGGCCTGTAAATAGGCATTTACAATAGGAAGTTATTCCTAAAAAGAGGTAATTGCGCAAAAGCAAAAAGAAAATACACATGTCGGCAATGTGGGAACAGATATCCACCATGATTTGACTCAGCTATGACCCATATGACTTGCTTATCCACAAATGTCTTGACCTTTGAAGAGACTAACTGTATTGATTCCTTTCTTTCAGAACTTCCAGGTATGCAGACCGTAGCCTTTCGCTTATAAATCCCTAACTTTTGCCTGGATCGCCCTTTTCGGGTTTTCAATCCACCGGGTAACCCATTTTTTCCAAAGTCGCCTTTTCAGGTTTTCAACTTTGCGGGTTTACACATTTCTTTTTACATTTTATCCCTAATTTTTGCCCGAACCTTTTCCTTTTTATGGTTCGCCGGGATGCCCCCTTTTTTGCCTGGACTTTCTTTTTGTGTGCAGCGGGTCTCTTTTATGCGAAGTATTTTTTGACTACGTCTGCATTCACAGGGGAAGTAAAATCTTCGCCAACCATTGTTGAAAGTAGTAAGGCTCCACCAGAGAAAACCTTTCCGACTACATACGGCCCTTCGTAGTTTGGAGTCCATTTGCCCCTGTGATCTGTCTGAGGAGGAAGGATCCTTTTCAAAACCAATTCGCCTGTCTGGAAAATCCGAGGACGCACTTTCTGATCAAAGGTGTGCTTCATCCTGCTCTGATACAAATGACCATGTGCGATGGCTGCCAATCTCTTTTCTTTAATAAGGTTCAACTGATCCAACCTGGAAACCACCCACTCAGCTTCCTCAAGCTTCACATCTGCCAGAACTCTCAAAGACGGAATCTCGACTTCTAAAGGTAAAACTGCTACCATACCATATACCAATGAGAAAGGGGTTGCCCCAGTCGACGTACGCACCGAGGTACGATAACCATGTAGGGCATAAGGTAACATCTTATGCCAGTCCTTATATGTCACTACCATCTTCTGCACAATCTTTTTGATATTCTTATTTGCCGCCTTAACAGCACCATTCATCTTCGGACGATACGGAGAAGAATTGTGATGCTCGATCTTGAAACTCTGTCATAGTTCCTTCATCATCTTGTTGTTCAAATTCGAGCCATTATCAGTAATGATTCTCTTTGGGACCCCATAGCGACAGATGATGTCCTTCTTTATAAACCGGGCTACCACTTGCTTGGTGACGTTGGCGTACGAGGCTGCCTCCACCCACTTTGTGAAATAGTCAATGGCAACCAAAATGAAATGATGCCCATTGGAAGCAGTAGGCTCAATCTTTCCAATCATATATATACCCCACATTGCAAACAGCCAAGGAGATGACAACACATTTAGAGGCGTAGGCGGTACGTGCATCTTATCTGCATAAATCTGGCATTTATGGCACTTCCGAGCGTACTTGAAACAATCAGACTCCATAGTCATCCAATAATATCCTGCTCTCAACAACTTCCTAGCCATGGTGTGACCACTGTAATGAGTACCAAAAGAACCCTCGTGAACTTCCTCCATCAATGAGCCTGCCTCGTGTTCATCAACACAACGTAGCAAGACCATGTCGAAGTTCCTCTTATATAACACATCATCCTTGTTCAAAAAGAAATTTCCTGCCAACCTCCTCAGAGTCTTCTTATCTTTGGTGGAGGCACCCTCTGGATACTCTTGTCTCTTCAGAAAAACCTTAATATCATGGTACCACGGCCTGCCATCTGACACATCTTCAATTGCAAACACAAAAGCCGGTCTGTCCAGACGCATAATTCTAATCGAAGGTGTTTCATTCCAACGGTTCACCTTATACATGGATGCCAATGTCGCCAACGCATCAACCATCTGATTCTCAGCTCGTGGCACATGATGAAAATCCACCCTGTCGAAGAAAGGTAACAACCTTCTGGCATAGTTGTTATAAGGTACCAAATTTGCCTGACGAGTCTCCCACTCTCCAGTAATCTGATTAACTACCAACGCAGAATCACCATAGACATCGAGGTTCTTAATTCTCAAATCAATTGCTTCCTCTAACCCCATGATGCATGCTTCATACTCCGTCTCGTTGTTGGTACACACGAATGCTAACTGGGCAGTGAAAGGTATATGAGAACCCTTCGGAGTTGTAATGATTGCCCCAATTCCATTACCATATGAGTTGACAGCCCCATCAAAGATCATCTTCCATTGAGACCCAATCTCTGGTCCTTCGTCAGGTAAAGGCTCTTCACAGTCCTTCATTTTCAGAAACATAACATGCTCGTCCAGAAACTCAAACTTCATAGGCTGATAATCCTCGACCGGCTGTTCAACAAGATATTCTGACAGAACACTCCCTTTAATGGCCTTCTGAGAAACATACTGAATATCGTACTCTGTCAAAACCATCTGCCAACGGGCTATCCTTCCAGAAAGTGCTTGCTTCTCGAACACATACTTAATCGGATCCATCTTCGAAATCAACAAGGTTGTGTGATTTAACATATACTGCCTTAGGCGCTTGGCTGCCCAAGCAAGTGCACAACATGTCTTTTCCAACATAGAATATCTTGATTCGCAATCAGTGAACTTCTTACTCAGGTAGTAAATGGCATGCTCTTTCCTACCTGTCTCATCGTGTTGACCGAGCACACAACCCATCGAATTCTCAAGAACCGTGAGGTACATAATCCATGGTCTCCCAGACACTGGTGGCATAAGGACTGGAGGTTCCTGCAAATACGTCTTTATCCTTTCAAACGCCTCTCTACAATTTTCATTCCACCTGACTTCTTGATCTTTTCTCAACAACTTGAAAATAGGTTCACATGTAGCTGTCAGATGAGAGATAAACCTGGCAATGTAATTCAACCTCCCCAAGAAACCGCGAACCTCTTTCTCTGTCCTTGGCTCAGGCATCTCCTGTATGGCTCTTATCTTTGCAGGATCAACCTCTATACCTCTTTCACTAACAATGAAACCCAACAATTTACCAGACCTCACGCCGAAAGTGCACTTGTTCGGATTCAATCTCAATCTGAACTTCCTCAACCTTTCAAACAACTTCTGAAGGTTCGCCAAGTGTTCTTCCTCTGTCTGTGACTTCGCGATCATGTCATCAACATAGACTTCAATCTCCTTGTGAATCATATCATGAAAGAGAGTCACCATTGCCCGCTGATAGGTTGCCCCAACATTCTTCAATCCAAAGGGAATTACCTTGTAGCAAAATGTTCCCCACGGTGTTATGAAAGTAGTCTTCTCCATATCCTCTGGGGCCATTTTGATTTGGTTATACCCAGAGAAACCATCCATGAAGGAAAACACAGAATATTGAGCAGTATTGTCCACTAGCACATCAATGTGGGGGAGCGGGAAATCATCCTTCGGGCTCGCCCTATTCAAATCTCGGTAATCAACACACATCCTGACCTTTCCATCCTTCTTAGGTACAGGTACAATATTAGCAACCCACAGAGGATAATTTGTCACAGTAAGAAATCTGGCGTCCAACTGTTTCTGAACCTCTTCCTTGATCTTGACAGACATCTCTGGTTTAGTCCTTCTCAATTTCTGCTTGACTGGAGTACAACCCTCTTTAAGCGGTAACCGGTGTGAAACAATGTCAATGTCAAGCCCAGGCATGTCTTGGTAAGACCAGGCGAAGATATCCACATACTCTCGAAGTAACTCAACCAATCTCCTCTTAACAGTGTCTTCCAAAGCAGCCCCAACCTTTACTTCTCGTTTGACGTCCTCGGTTCCCAGATTAACAGTCTCAACTTCCTCCTGGTGAGGTAGAATGACCCTCTCCTCCTGTTTCAGTAACCTAGCTAATTCTTCTGGTAAGTCACAGTCTTCGTCAGCCTCTTCTTCAGCCTGATAGATGGGGTTGTCGAAGTCATATCGAGCCATAGCTAAGTCATGGGTGGAATCTGAACAAAGGAACCAGCATGATGGATGTTTTATGTTCATTATGAGTGCAACAAACAAGAAAACACATTGCCATTTTGATGTGGGTTAATGCATAAAGTAAAAATAGAAAGACAGGGATCAAAACATTTGAATGAAAAACGTCATTTATTGATGATAAAAGTAGCAAATAAACATCTAAGCCCTACAAATAAGTATCACTACGTCTTGGGCAGAACGTAGGACTCAACATAATAGAAAACAAAAGTAAATTACTCCGGGCGCGTCACTTGGATAACTTTCTCGGAGGACCAGTTGCCTAAACTCTGACCAGGGGTGCAGGGACGAATCCATCCATCCATGTCACAATCACTATCTCCTTCATCCTCAATAGCATTGACTCTGTCGAAAAACACGCCGGCACTGGTGAAACGGACTGGACCATAGAACTTGGGAGGCTCTTCAGCATGCCTAGGTGGCTTGTACCCTAGCCCATAGGTATCATGCTTCTTTTGAACACTAATAACACTGCCCCACTTCTGAGAACCACCAGCTTCAACTATAGCACGTGCTTCCTTGAAAGAGGACATTGGAACCTCTGGTTGTCTGACAATTTCTGGTTGGGCAACCCCCTCAGGCTGATTGACTGCCTTTGGGGGTTCCCCGGGAATCTTCACAGCTTCAAAGGCTTGGCACAAAGTTTCCTGTACTTCACCATCCACCTCTACATACTTGAAGGTTGATAGGTGACTCACCATAATATCTTCTTTGCCACAAACAGTCACAACGTGGCCATCCACCATATACTTCAATTTCTGGTGCAGCGTAGAAGTTACTGCCCCAGCACCATGGATCCAAGGACAACCCAACAAACAACTATAGGCAGGCTGAATATCCATTATGTAGAAAGTGGTGTTGAAAACCTCAGGACCCACCTTGATTGGCAGGACTAATTCCCCAAAAACTGACCTCTTGGAGCCATCAAAGCGCGTACCACTAAGTCACTTGGTGTACAAATCAACCCACGAGTATCCAACTTCATCAAAGCCTTCTTTGGTAACACATTCAAAGATGACCCAGTATCAACCAATACATGCGACATTAAAGAACCACGGCATTCCACTGAAATATGCAGAGCGTTGTTGTGATTCCTCCCTGCTGGAGTCAGATCTAAATCGGTGAAGCCCAAACCATTACCAGCATTCACATGAGCCACAACCCCTTCTAACTGATTGACGGATATTTCCTGTGGTACATAAGCCATATTCAGAACCTTCAGCAATGCATTTCGGTGTGCCTTAGAGCACAACAGTAAGGATAGGATGGAAATCTTCGATGGAGTTTGGTGAAGTTGGTCAACAATCTTGTAATCACTTTTTCTGATCAACCTCATAAACTCTTCTACGTCTTCTGAGAAGGTATCCCCACCTGGCTTCGTCATAGAGTTGTTAGCTTCCTGCCTCTGTACAGACTCATCCATCATCTGTTTACCCTTGTCTTGACTTGAACTACCAGCCTGATTCTCAGACGGAATAAAGACTCTACCACTCCTAGTGATAGCCCCAGCTTCGACAAGATTTCCAACCCCTGTATTCACGACTGACGTGTCTTCCAATTCATGCTTCTTACCATTAACAAACACCTCGGCCCCATAGTTCCATGGGATGGCCTTGGTAGTCTCATACGGGACTGGTCCAGGAACAGTGATAGTAACCGGCGCTGGTCTCGCCGGCGCTGATATGGTTATCGTCTTGAATGGAATTATTATCATGGCAACATCAACCTCTCTGTCAGTAACATTACTCTGCTTGCAACCTCTGTCAAACTGTAATACCCCTTCGCTGATCATTCTCTGAATACCTGCTTTCAATAAATCACAACCGCCAGATTGCGATACACATCCTACACAACCTTCATCACAGCCTGGAAATACCCCTCCTTTCAACAGTCTTTCCTTCACCACACCCAAGGGAGTTTGGACTTCATTCACATCTGAAATCAAACTCAAGTCTTCATAGTCTTCGATAATAGCATTGATCTTCGGCCCACCGTGATTTGGCATCGGGTTCTGATTCACATTTGGAACATCATTGGAGAAATTGATGGCTTTTGAATCCACTAAATCTTGCACCTGATGCTTAAAAGCTTTACAGTTTTCAATATAATGTCCGGGCGCCCCAGAATGAAACTCACAGTGGGCGTTGGCGTCATAACCGGGAGGCGGATTACCAGTAGGGGGAGCCAGTGTTCTTGTCTGAACCAACTTCAGATTTAACAAATGCTGGAATAGTTGAGCGTAGGACATAGGTGGAGTGTCAAAATGCCTATTCTGCTTAGTCAGAGGTTGCGACCGGCAAGGAGTCTGATTCTATTGTTGAGAGGCTGCAGGCTGCTGAGGTGCTGCTGGGATGGTCACAGAAGCCACCTGCTGGTTGTAGTTCCTACCACTATATGATGATACAGAGTTTGTATCTCCCTCCTTCTTCTTATAACCACTGGCATAAGGCTTCTTACTTCCTCCAGATGAGGACCCATCACCGCCTGATATTTTTCCCGCCTTAATTCCGCTTTCTACCATCTCTCCTACCAAGATCAAATCAGCAAACTTTCCAGACATACACGGAACCAATTTTTCAAAGTAATGACCCTGCAAGGTGGCCATAAACATAGTTATCATTTCCCGTTCCAATATGGGAGGCTGAACTCTCGCTGCCAGTTCACGCCACCTCTGGGCGTACTCTTTGAAGCTCTCATTATTTTTCTGTGACAAATTCTGCAATTGCGTTCTGTTAGGAGCCATATCAGTGTTATATTGGTAATGTCTGATAAATGCCCCTGCCAGATCTCTCCAACTACGCACATCCCTCCTTTCCATTTGCATGTACCACTCCAGGGATGCCCCAGATAGGCTATCCTGGAAGCAGTACATCATCAGCTTTTCATTCTTTGCGTGTGCAGCCATCTTGCTCGCATATGCTCTGACATGGGTCCTTGGACAAGACATACCATTATACTTCTCGAAAGTGGGAGTCTGAAACTTGTGCGGGATCACAATGCCTGGAACCAGTCCCAAATCCTCTAAATCCATTCCCACAGAATCCTGATTCATAACACCCTTTAGTTGTTCCTCAATCAACTTGATCCTCTGATCATTGTCAGCCTGGGGACCAGCATCCCCATCTGGCAGAGAAAATGCATCATCTTGAACATCATCATACTGACGGCCATGATTTGCGCCAGCACCATCACCTCCTCCCCCAGCCTTAGGAATCACAACACTTTCTCCTCCGCCAGGAGGAATCACAACACCAGAAACGGGAATACCCCCGCCAGTAGGGCCATTCTGATCATTATTACTGTTTTCCTCATTTCTTGCAATCAGTGGCTGAACGAGAGTCCTCAAATGCTCTTGGCCTTGAGCAACACCTTGCATTAGTTCCATGAATTGATTCATGCGAGTCCGCATCTCAATGATCTCATTCTGTAGCTGATCCATGAGTCTCCTCTGATTCTGTCTGGTAGAATACTGGTGAATGTGCTGATCTGCAATTCTGAGATTAGAATAATATAAGAACTCTGAAGATAAACACCTGTCATGCAAAATGATTATGAATATGCAGATGCAAATGGACATGTTTGAAAATTCACAAGGCGATCCACCCCTTGATTCCGGTTTAATAACAAGATATAATGGAACTTCTGCTCATATAATAAGAAAACCAGAGAAAAGTCAAATGTCAATAATCACAAATCCGAGATAACAAATCTGAATATAAAAACCATAGGTCCCAACCAACAAGCCTGGTGGTGATCCTCATACAATAAAAGAGAGAAGAAAACTAAGGCATGTCATCAAAATTCACAAGTGTCAATTCCCCCCATCCATTATGCTTTCTACACTAGTCTTGAATTTCCTCGAACAGCTTTCTGGTGTCGGGATGCTTCGGTCTCTGAATCAGTCCCTGAATGAGAAGGTTTCTCCTGTGTATGATCCCATCCAAATATCGGCAATGTAACTCCCAAGCGTCTTCTTTAGTAGCACCATCTATGCTAGGACCTTCATGTCTAGGTTTCTTCACTTCACCTTGGACTTTCAGTTCTTCCACGGAGGCTATGGCTTCATTGAATCGACCCTCGACTACTTGTCTCTTGAATATCCCTGATAAGATCTCGGCGTCTTTCTTCTTGAGCATCGACTTCAACTGATCAATCTTAGCTAGGTAAGCGTCTTCCTTTCTTCTATTCTCATCCATGGCAGTTTCTTGGTGATCATTGAACCTGTGAATCTTCAACAAAGCCTTGCCTAATTCCTTCTCCTTGGTCCTGAGAACGTTACTGATACCGTCCAAAGCTTGTTTCATCCTTTCTCTGGATGCGACCATGTCAGCAAGCTCTTTTTCTACTTTAGCAAGGAGCTCTGTCTTCAACTTGGCGGTATGAACAGCTTCACCCCGCTCATGCTTCCACTGATAAATCTCTCTCTTTAGCTCACTATTTTCTTCCCGCAACCTTTCTTTTTCAGCCCACAACTGGTCAAACTTCTCTATCTCAACCGTGGTAGGAGGCTCGATCACCAAAGGATACAAAGGCGGTTCCACCGAGAATGGAAGAAGCTCCTCTTCTGCTCTCTTCTTGATCCACTCTTTATAGGGAGGAAAAGCCCGGTTATTACACTTTCCGAATGACATTTTACCCTTCTTGGTTACCTGTCTCCAAGCATTCACAACCTTCTTTATCATCTCTTGATCCTTAATACCATTGAAGAATAAGGATTCCCTGATGTCTCTCTCATCCGGTGGACTTCTCAAAGGATAACCAAACTGTCTGATAACTAGGGAAGGATTATAGTTAATTCCACCTTTCCTCCCTATCAAGGGAACATTAGGGAATTCCCCGCACTTGTAAACAATCTCCATTCCTAGCAAGTCACGATTGATCCAAACGATGTTGTCAGCGGTCAAGCCCATAACCCTCTTCGACCACTTCAGAGAATCTTTTGTATTGACGAAAGCGCCAGATTCGGGGAGACGACTCAGAAACCAAGTAGATATGAGTGGTGCACAGCAACTCACAGTTTTCCCACGTCTATTCTCATTCTTGTAGTGGACTGAGTGATACACATCACCTAGCATGGTAGGTATAGGGTTCTTCAAAATAAAGATTCTGACAGCATGCATATCCACCAGATCAGGAACATTCGGAAATAGAACAATCCCATAGATACACATAGCTAGGATAGCTTGGAAAGCAGTCCAGTTCTTCTCTTTGACACGTATGCAGACTTGATTAAACAGGAACTTTAATAGGAAACCCTTAACTCCTTGTTTTTCTTCAATATTACTGTTCAGGACGGATTCACTAATATGAAGAGCCACAGCCATTTCTCTTATACCGGGGTGTTCCTCAGAAAAGAAAACTATATCATGACTGATAGGAATTCCCAAAATAAATGAGAACTCCTCCAACGTTGGAGCCAAGATGTAGTCCGGGAAAGTGAAGCAACGCAGAGACGGATCGTAAAACTGAAGAAGTGTGTGAATGACATCCTTCTCATACTTGGAGATATTATAGACAAATTTCAGAAGTCTTCCATACCTTCCACTGAACTCTGTACGAACTCCGGAACCAACCATATTAATCAGTTTGTGAATCAGTGTCAAAGTCGGTTCTGGGAACGAATAGGCAACAGTCTTCTTTCTCTGAACATCCATACTAACCTCAGAAAACCGGAATCAAGAGTAAGATGCAAGCCCTGAAAAATGTCAAACACGTCAGAATGCAAGAAAAATGATATGCTCATGCAAACATGGGGTCAAGGCACACTGCTGGATGTGCTGTGCTGTTAGCTGAACGAGAAACCAGAAAACCATAACTCTGAACCACTGAGGAACCCACACAATCAGACATTGATGAGAAATCCAGAAAACCGGGTAGGTTGAAAGTTTTGGTTACCTACAAACCTGCAAACGCCCATCCCCTCTCACATGTGGGTACTAGGATGTTCAGTATCCCGGGCTCTCAGGTCGAGAAATGATGATACGTTCACCATTTCTGGTTTGGCATCATCATCAATCGAGGAGGCCTCCACTGATTCTCCAAAGCGGAAGGTCCTCAGCTTTGGCACTGAGGTCGAGAAACAATAGTACATTCATCCTTCGGGGTACAGTACTAAATTCAATCGAGGAGTGCCTCCACTGATTCACTTCAAAGCGTAGGGGCCATCCTATACGAGTTCCAAAGCGGGCCCTCGGGTGCGAATGGGTTTGCCACAGGATGTGGTCTGCCACTGTCACCACTAAAGAGGGATGTTTCCACTAAGGTCCTCAATGATCGGTCACCAGAGTCGACAGCTCTCTAGATCAACACCCCAACATGCGCAAGACACACACGTTAGAATGCGTCCCAAGATAGCCTCATCTGGTTGTGAATTTCGTGAACACGCAAATGTACCAAGCGGGCACGTAGGTCCCACTACTTTCCAATCTAGTCCTAGGGTATTCTCAAGCCTTGGTATTGGGCTTATCTCTCAGACCCACCCAACCTGCAAAACAAGAAAGCCAGCACAACACAGCAGTATAACAGTAATAAAAATGGAATGCAATGCAGAAAAGCTGTAAAAATAAAATACAACACATAAGGCAAAACAAAAACAAGAACACCCAAAGAGAGCAAAGACAAGCAAGCGTTAGGATTGACTCGCTTAGGGATGGACCAGCATAGGTCAACCAGTGATCCCCAGCAGAGTCGCCAGCTGTCGCTCCCAGGATTTTCATCCAGGTACAAACGCGAGAGTGGCGCGGAAAAAACAGAGTCGCCAGCCGTGTAAATTTATCCCAAGAGAGGGAAAGGGAACACCACATAAACCTTAGGAAGAGGGAAAGGAATGGTCATCGCAACCATAACCCAGGTTCGGGAGCCGGTTACGCGAGGGGAAGGTGCTAGCACCCCACGCGTCCATCGTAATCGATGGGATCCACGCTTGTTGTCTATTCTAAGGGTAAGTCATACTATCATCTAGGGCTGTACTAAACGGGGGAGGAAAAAACTAAGACAGACTCGGTAGGACGTCGACGTCCTAGGTCTACGTACCCCCTTTGTGCAATGGGGAATTCAGAGTCAACGTAGTTCGGACCAAGTTCTTTTTGTGTTTTTTATGAGCGACGTTAAGTTCGCGTCCAGCAGTTAGGGTCGATGCCTGTTTGCGACTCAGACGGAAGGCAACGTGCCCTTTTTGAAAATAGCCTTTAAGTTGGACAAAAAAGTTTGAAGTTGGTTTGTGTTTTTTAGGACAGAAGTGGCTTAAGTTAGTTCCTAAGCTGCATTGCACCAAAGTCTAGGGCACATGGGCGAATACTTAACGCATCGTCCCAAGACAGGACGCTCGCTAAGCACTCTAGAAAGATGAGAGGAAGCCCCTCATTTCTCATTCCCCACGCTTAAGGCTCGTGCGCAATACACCTTATTATTATTAAGTGTTTTAAAGAAATTTGAGATGAGAAGAGAGAAGACACAAGGGTAACTCTAAGGGGAGACTATGAATCCTAAAGTTGTCATGCATGGGTGACCTACGGTTAGTGAGGTTTGAAGACAACCTAAATCCTAAAGGAAGAAGATGAGGGAAGGAAAAAGTAAGGGTGGCCATGGATACCTATCCACACCCTTAAAGAACTTACCTTAGTCCCTGCATAAAAGATTAGTATAAAGTAGATACAAGTAAGAGAAAGGAGGTGAATGAAAATCACACAATGACAAACAATGATAATAATAATCCAAACATGAATCAAAGAAATAAAGAAACAGCCCCCAAAGCAAATGGCACAAGTGCCTTTTCAAACAGATAATCATATAAGGTCAAAGATGCGCCTGCAAGAAAATCTCAAGTGAAAACAACTCAAATAATTATAAAGGTGACTCCTAAAATTCCCAAATTAAACATTAGGGTTCCTCAACCAGAGGCAAACAACATATAAAAAATCCCTGCAAAAATTCAAAGTGTTAGCCATTCAAATAATCGCACAAAATTCAAATAAAGGATAGGGTTCAATGTGCCAAAGAGAAGGACCCAAATGCAATGTGAAATAAATTTAAAAATGAAAGAAAAATATTTTTATGCAATTTAGGATGTTAGTGAACAAATGCAAAAAGAACGGATCAAAAATATTTTATGGTTGTGGAGAAATAAAATAAATAAATTCATGTATGCATGAGATGTGTAATTGAAAAAGAAAATAGATCAAACAATTAATTTAAATGGTTAGAATAAAATAAAAATAAAGAATAAAATTTGTAAAACTTTTATAAATTAATAAAGATGATGTATGAATTTTTTAGGATTTTTTAAATGTAATTAGGTATTTTTAAAATTAAAATATGAAAATGTAATTGAAATAAAATAAAATAAGATGAATTAAAAGTGTGTTGGGGGTACGTGTAGAAAAAAAATGAAGAAGAATAATGGTTGGGCCAAAAGGGAAGGGTGCGAATAGCAGCCCAAGTGTTAAGTCCGTCAAAATAAATAAATAAATAAAAATAAAAAACAAAATAAAACGTCGGGGGGGGGGGGGGGGGGGGGGATGGGGTCAGCAAGGAAAGTGCGTTGGAATTGTGGTTGGGCCAAAGGGGAAGGGGTGCGCGTAGCAACCCAGCCCACCCAACTATCAGAAAAAAATAAAAAGGCTGGGGAGTTTACCGTGTTCTCCCATGTGCACGGCGCATGACATTTTTAATGTGTTGGCTCAATGATAGCCGTGTGATTCATCAGACTCACATGGTTAGGTCACCAAGTCAACAGTCAACAAAAAGTAGTCAAAACGAAATAACCTTATTGGAGGCACACGGTAACTGCTGTGAGGTAATAACATGCAACCACTAGATAAAAATTCAGAAAAAAAAATAAGAACATCACATGTGGCCAGCTTTGGACCGTGCGATCAAAGGCATGAACGGTGAGGATTACGTCTTCCTCCCACGAACCCTAGACTGGCCGGAAATTCACAGATCGCCGGAGCCCTAGCTCCGGCCGCCCTAGCTCCACCTGAAATTCTTAGAAAGTGCCCAGAAAATACGCACGAATACACTATTCCAACCGGTTTTTCACGAGGATTAAGATTATGCACTCCACATTCACAAATAATTAACACATAATTCAAATCGAAGGGATTAGTGTTAGGGCGAAAAATTTCAAATCAACATTACAAGAAATATACGCATCCAATCACCAAACCAATCATACCAGCATGATCAGTGACAACAACACAACAATATTTACGTAAAAAAAAGAGTTCCATGAGCACGAAAAAAAACATCCACCTGAGATGGCACAGCTCCAATCCTTGCTTTTGGCTGCGAATGGAGGTTGATTTCTACTCTGTGGATCCCCAGGAAGAGGTTTGTGGAAGTACTTTTTGCAAAGACCTTGTGGATCGTGAGTTTTGATGAAAAATCCTCTTTTAGGGTTTTCTTGAGAACTCCTCCAACTTCACGTGCATAAACCCTAACCAATGCATGATTGAGTTTATATAGACTAGGGTTTTCTACTGAATATGAATTGGGGTTGGGTAATCCATTGTTTAATGATTTTTGACTTATTTTGGAATTTGGCATTATGTTGAATAAGTGAAAAATACATTCCATCCATGCCCTTAAATTCATGATGGATCACTTGCCTCTGAATTGCTAATCACACCACATTTAACTTGGGCCTTGAGAACAAATGATTTGTGAGTTTTAGACATTTTGGGAAATTTGAATAATGGAAAATAGGTGAAAAATAAACCATGGAAATACTTCATTCTTGGGCCCAAAATAATCCTCAAGGAATTTCTTTTAATATTGGAATGTGGCATGAAGCAATGGAATTGATTATAGGTCATTAAGCCCAAAATTGTGAAAATGGCATCATGAGAAACCCTAAAAACCGCTTTGCCTTCCTTTGATCATAACTGGAGTTTCACAAATGATATGGAGACCCACTAGTACTTGTTGGAAAGAGGAGAAAAATATATTCAACTTTCATGTTGGAGAAAAATTCATCTGAAGCTTCCTTAATGGTGTAAAGTTAAGTTGAAGGTGGTGTAGAAACTTGCCAAAAATGGAAACTTTTCATTATAGGTCACTTTCCAAATTTGGAAACTTTGCATCAACTCCTGATTCCTGACAAATATGTATAAAACTTGACCCCTGGAGACCATATAAGGGTGTGAGACCTTAAAATCCCTGAAGAGAACCTCAAAATTTCACAGTTGACTTTTCTCCTTTCACTGTTGACTTTTCCCCAAATTCAACTGATTTTCAACCTCCTGACCAATTGAACTTCTCCTAAACCAAACGAATGGACAATCTTCCACTCCTAGATACTTAGGGACCCAAGGAATACCATAGAATCAAGACTTGCCCAAAAAATCAGAAATAAACTGACTTTATAGCAAACCCTAGTTTGGCACCCTCAGTCTAGGAGGAAATAACACAGGCTCCAAATCCCAATTCCTCTGAATATGATGTGTATCATCTCCAACAAAGATAAGATATGCCATTTGTTGATGATAAAAACCCAAGGAGCTTGCCCATTGGAGCAACAAACCCAAGAATCTCAAAACCCTAATTCATGCACTGGTTAGGAGAGAGTGATCCACTTGAGATCCCTTGCCACTTGTGAACTCTTGATGATGTGATAGACCAGATAGGACCTTCTTGAACTGCCTCAAGCACCTTGACCCCATGCTGATGATATGCATACATGATAATGAAATGAAACATAAGCCAATTAGTAAAAAAGTAAGGAGGGCAAATTTTGGGGTGCAACAATTGCCTTTTTCAACTCCACATTATCCGGCACACAAATCCTGCCCCGGAATCTCAACACACCAACATTATCAACTTTAAAGTCACTATCAGGACCATCTCCTCCTGTAGGCATCAAGTCTACTAATTTCACATCCAGTTTCTGATTTTCCTTAATTACATCCAAAAAGTCATTATTCACCTTCAACATACCTAATCTGATACTTCCCGGTGTAGTTTCACAAACCATACTCAAATCTCTGAACTGTTCAATTAATTCCATTTCCTTCACCATTAACGCAGACATATGGATTGACTTCCGTCTCAAAGCATCTGCCACAACATTAGCCTTCCCTGGGTGGCAACTCAAACTGAAATCATAATCCTTTAAGAACTCTAACCATCTTCTCTGCCTCATATTCAATTCCTTTTGGTCGAATAAATATTTCAAAATTTTGTGATCACTAAATACTTCAAATCTTGATCCATACAAATAATGTCTCCATATTTTTAACACGAACACCACTGCAGCTAATTCCAGATCATGAGGAGGATAGTTTCTCTCATTCACCGTCAACTGTCTTGAAGCATAAGCCACTACCTTGCCATCTTGCATCAACACACCGCCTAATCCCATCTTAGACGCATCACAATACACTACGAAAGAATCATTTGGGCTAGGTAAAGTTAACACTGGTGCTGTAGTCAATTTCTTCTTCAGTTCCTCAAAACTTTCCTCACAGGCAGCATCCCAGACAAAATCTTGATTCTTCCTGGTTAACTGAGTCAATGGCAATGACAATTTAGAAAACCCTTCAATGAATCTCCTATAGTAACCTGCCAAACCCAAAAAGCTTCTAATCTCCGTTGCTGTCTTCGGAGCCTCCCATTGAAGTACTGCGCTTACTTTAGATGGATCCACCGCTATACCATCACCAGAAATCACGTGACCCAAGAAACTCACAGTCTTCAACCAGAATTCACACTTCGAGAACTTTGCAAACAATTTATTATCTTTCAACACCTGCAATGCAATTCTCAAGTGACCTGCATGCTCTTCGTCAGACTTAGAATATATCAGTATATCATTAATAAATACCACAATAAACTGATCCAGATAAGAATGGAAAATACGATTCATATATTCCATAAATACACCCGACGCATTAGACACTCCGAAAGGCATCACCGCATATTCGTAATGTCCGTAGCGAGTTCTGAAAGCAGTTTTCTGAATATCACCTTCCTTTACTCTAATCTGATGATAACCCGACCGCAGATCAATTTTGCTGAAAACACGAGCTCCTACCAGCTGATCCATTAAGTCATCAATCCTCGGAAGTGGATATTTATTCTTAATGGTCACCTTATTCAACTGACGGTAATCGATGCACAAACGCATGCTACTATCCTTCTTTTTCACCAACAGTACTGGAACTCCCCACGGCGACACACTTGGTCTAATAAACTTCTTATCGAGTAATTCTCCGACCTGAGATTTCAACTCTGCCAATTCTGATGCAGACATCCTGTATGGTGCAATAGAGATAGGTCTGGTACCTGGTACAAGATCAATAGTCAACTCAACTTCCCTTGTCGGAGGAAACTCTGTGATGTCATCTGGAAACACTTCAGGAAATTCATTCACTACCGGTAAATCATTAACTGAAGTCTTGCTTTCCACAGATAACGAGGCAAACACCACAAACAGCTTCGCCTCGTCCTCCAACAACGCCCTCAACTCTTTGCTAGATAGCGAATCTGCTAAAGCTTCCTCTTCAGAAGTAAGAAACAGTAACGTCTTCCTGAAGCAATCAATATAAACCCGGTTGAACTCCAACCAGTTCATCCCCAAAATAACATCAAGATTACCGAGTGGCAAACAAATCAAGTCCACTCTGAAATCTCTACCAAACATGGTCAGTGGACACTTCAAACACACCAAAGAAGTAACCACGGAACCAATAGATAGAGTCTTAATCGTCATCCTCTGCTCTAGAGTAGACGACACAATTCCTAATCTCTTCACACAATCAACAGAAATAAACGAATGTGTTGCCCCCGTGTCAATGATAGCAATCAAAGGAATATCATTAATAAAGCAAGTAACTTTGACGAAACGCTCTTCATCAGTGGATGGAGCCCCCACCAAGGCAAACACTTTCCCACCAGTTTGAGACGCCTGAGACTTCTTCGGCTTCTCACAGTGAGTGTTGATGTGACCCTTCTCTCCACAATTATAACAAGTAGGCACAGTGGCTCTGCAATCTGCTATAACATGACCTGCTTTGCCACATTTAAAACACTTCTTCACCTCATTCTGACAGTTGTTAGCACGGTGACCCGCGCCACCACATCGAAAGCACTTGAGAGTATCAGCACCTGCTCCCTTCTCCTTTGGCTTTTTCCCCCCATCAGTTTTCTGTTTCCCCTTATCAGCTGGAGCACTGTAAGGAGTACCTCCAAATCTCTGCTTATTCTTCTTCTCATTCACAGCTTTGTAATGAGCAATTCTGGCTCTGTTGTCATTATCATAAATTCTGCTTCTGCTTACTAGCTATGGATAGTTTCTTATCTTTTGAAAAGCAATCCCCAATTTGATCTCGGGACGCAGCCCGTTCTCAAACTTCAAACACTTCGAAGTCATAGCTTCTTCAGTATTATAATGAGCGCAATACTGAACCAGTTCCTCAAACTTAACGGCATACTCAGCAACAGTCTTATCACCCTGCTTCAGCTCCAGAAATTCAACCTCTTTAGCACTACGAATGTCTTCCGAAAAATACTTTTCCGGAAACTCAGCTTGAAACACAGCCCAAGTAATCTCAGTACCTGCAGCTTCCAATCTCTGATGACTATTGTCCCACCAAGCCTCAACCTCTCCTTCCAGCATATGCATACCAAACTGTACCTTCTGAGCATCACTGCACTCCATGGTCCTGAAGATCTTCTCCACAGCCTTCAGCCATTTCTGTGCAGCCTCTGGATCCAAGATACCTCCCTCAAAAGTAGGCGGCTTGTTGCTCTTGAACTGTGCTAAGTCACGAAACTGAGCACCTCCAGCCTGATTGGCGTTCTCAATAGCTTGTGCCATGGCTTTCATAGCAGCAGCAAGAGCAACATCATTCCTTCCTGCCATACTGTTCAACAATTAACATATGGTCAGAACACACAACGACTCCTATACTAAGGACAAACTCAACTACAACATCTGGCCAGACGGACCGACCTGCTCTGATACCAATTGTAACACCCCACTTTCCCATTTTGAAAATAAACAGAATATTAACGATAAATCAGAGTTTTCACCAAGAGTGGAATGCCACATTAAGAGCCAACAAAACAAATCTCCTCTATTTTAATAAAATCAAACAGCGGAAAATTTATTCAATTATTCGATTTACGACCATCTGCCAATAACACTAAAACTCCACATAAAATCGTGGTTCACCATAATGTTCATCAAAAATAAAGATACGTAACAAAAAGAATAACAATTAACAAAATGAATGAAATCCCCAAAATTCCGTGTTACGTATCAGAGCACTCCTATGGACTCGATCAGCAACACCAATATCCAAGCTATCTAAGTACCTGGATTACTACATGTATTACAGGTCTATAATCTCAAATCGTTCTCCCAATTTGAATAAAAAACAACAGATCTATAACAGATGTTATACAACAGCAACAACATAAAAATTCATGAAAGCACACATCAATTCATGCCCGATTAAAGAATCATAACAGGTATATACAACAGATCAACAACACAACAGTTTGCATACAAATTTCTACGGGGTTAAGGACTCCCCACTATCCTACATTGAATAAATCACCAATATTAAATCCGTTTCTCCCCCTTACCTCGAATTCTTGATTAATTTCTGCGAAAATTGATGAAGATCTTGCCCTAGCACACCCTTTGTTCTTCCTCTCCTTAGCTTTTCTCTTTCTATCTCTAAAAATCTAATTATGCTGAACCCTCTCAATTTTCACTAATCATTACTTAATTACCAAACTACCCTCATTAGTTCTATTTTCCCGTAATTCAATTAATTCAAAAATCTGATTTTTAATTCAATAATAAAATAATACTAATGTCAATAATAATAATACTAACCATAAAATAATAATAATAATAATAATATGAAATGTATTATTAGTAGTACCAAAATAATAATGATGATAATAATACTAATGCTAATAATATATCCATATTACTAACATTACCCCCCACGCACTCAGACACGCACCCTAAACAAGGCCAATAATTAAAAATATAACCAGACGATTAAATAATAAAAATGGGGTGTTACAAGATACCCCACTCACTTCCCTTAATCATCAACTGTGATTTCTACATCATCCCTGTCAATACAGAGTTTTGTCAAGCATACTTGACAAACAAGCTAACTCGGATTTGCTTAAAAGCTTCATCCAAGAATAATACATAATCCAATACCTCAAGGCTTATGGATCTGTGCGACACCTATATTTGCCATAATGCATCAATTGATACAAAGGGAGACTTACAACCTAGAGAGCCAACGACTCTCAAAACCCTAAACCCTTGTTTCTTACGCAAGACAACTAGGTTACAAAAGGCATATAAAATCCTAGGTCTAAGTCTTCTTTTATAGGCTTCAGTTTCCTTGGGCTTTCTATCTCTGGTCTTCGATCCATTCCTAGAAAGCGCATCAAATCTTGGGCAGATTTGTTACAGATTTAAAACCTGCTAAATCAGTGCAGTACTTCAGGATGTCATGTCTTCAGATTAGGACATCTTCTTCGACATATTTGTTCTGGGTCAGATTTCTTCATCTTTATCATTAAAATTGTTTTACCAAAATTCTGTCAAACCAAAGGTGCTTTCAATCTCCCCCTTTTGACAAATTTTGGCTAAAACTACTTTTAGTTTGAATAGTGGTTATGATTAGAATACTGAGCATGTTGGATTCATGTTGGTGTACATGAGGAGGAAGATAACATAACCTTCCTCTTCGCAGGGTGAGTGAAGTTGAGAAAGGTCCAGGAGTTAAGACTCCTAAAGAAACAAGAAGAAAGTCTGAAACACCAGAATCCTGGACACTCATTTCAAACACACTCCCCCTCCAGAGATCAATTGTAGTTTTCATGAATCTGAGTACATAAAGCATGCAACTCAGGTCACAAGATACAACTTGATTCTTAACTCAAGTCACAAGACACAAGAGAAATATAAACAAGATGATAAAGTCAGCACCTTGTTGAATGTTCTTGCAAAACAACTGCAAGAACAACACACACATTCCCTTTTCCCGTGACTCATACTCCCCATTTTTATCCAAAAATTGGCAAAGGTAGCCAAGGTATTCCCATACCCAACCAATGCTAATCCAGATTTGAACAAAAGACATTTTGAACACACCACATAGTTTGATACAACCTGATCCAAGGACTCCCTTAAATATGCAAGAATTTTCCTTTGAATGTAACGAGCCTTTGAAAATAGCAATGGTTAATTCAATGACCTCATTAATCCAAGGATGTAACTTCACCAATACCAATGTGCACCGATTAAGAATGCTTCAGAACTTCACAGCTGCTAAACTGATCCACTTCCCTTTAGCATGACTTGCCAATAGGGGCGTTATCCCCTTCACAAGCTTTTCATCTGACCTTAGCAAGGTCAATCAATAGATAGACACCCAACAATCCAAGACAGTCATTCCTTCATCATTCTCCCGTATGATAACCTGGAATACTTTTGATCAACTGGTGAATATCCATATTCAGGCTTCCATGCAATCAACACATGATCCACTTCAGTCTTCTCTACACCATCCTTCCAAGACAGTTCTTCTACTCCGTCATTCTCCCGTATGACAAGATAGATACTCCATAGACACGATGTAGACGACAAGTTCCTAGACCAGAACTTAAGAATCCTCCTCCAAGGATAACCAACCCAGATAATGTTCTAACATCAGTTAGGACATCCTTCACACATCACAGACACCACACACCATGGTTCTTGATATGCTCCACCATTGGACTTACTATCTGCATAGTAACCCAACTGAAGATCTTCAAGCAACACTGCGCCACCAGCTTGAACAAAGAGAACTTCAGAAACCCATAGAGAAATAAACTCTCATCCACCAAAAGAAAGCAATCTTTCATAAACTGAGAACTTCTGCCACAAGCTCCAAAATGAACTAGATCCTCCTTACGTTTTCAACCAACCACCCTTCTGCACAAGAGCAATCAATTTCAAGCGTCCTGCTTGAATGCACACTATGAAACCAACCAAATGCCACCTTTTGATTGATCTCACTCTTCTTCAGAACTCCCACAAGATACACTGATCCACCAATGAAATCTGATCTTCAAGTCATATGAACTACTTGCTCCATAGCAAGACATCTTGGATTCACCAAGCCTCTAGGCATGTAACATCTTCTCAAACCATAGCTCCCGCAAACTGCATGAGATAGGCCTTTTTGAAGCATCCATAACTTCCATTCTCCTGTAGATCACCTTATCTTAAGCTAATATGCCACATCACCAGCTGAGATCTTGATGTTAAGCTAGATGTCAGAACATTCTGATACGACATCCAACTGCTGAATTCAGTTCCTCCTTCTGCCACTTAGAAGAACCTCCTCCATTTTACAGAACAAGAGTTCCATGCTCTCATAGACTTAATTCAACAACCAAGTTTGAGTAGACAACCTCTATCCTGCTTATCACAGATATTCCCTTCAAGCTCACACCTTGATGAATAACTGCTTTGAAACTCCAAAGACTTCATACCTGCCACGTCTGAATCTTCAGAAGATAAAGTAATCCTAGACTAAACCATACTCATACCAAAGAATGCCACTTTTCTTAGTAGAGCAGTCTGTAAAAAGTCAGAGATAACTGCCACTTAACCTTGACCTTCAAACTGAGCAAGATCCCATGCTCCCAAGTACCTAGATAAGAAATAAACTGATCCAAGCTGTTCCAACACCAGTACTCCATTCCTCCTAGATCAGAAATAAACTGATCCAAGAAGTAACTATCAAGATTATGATGTCTTCTTCTTCATCTTCAACAGCATCAAAGTCCATACCAGTTTCTTGCCAAGAAACTCTCCAGAGATCACATGCTTCTGTCACACCAGACTGAAGCCGATTCTTAGTCAACACCCAAGACTAAAACAGATGCTAAAGTGTATGCAGTACCCCTCCCATGATTCTGCACAAACTCTGATGATAAGATGTTCCAACATCTTATTGAACATCAACAATCTTGAATTTCAAGGATAACCAATTAAATACTTGTGAATTCCACAAATAGCAATTGATCTTAAATCCTTGTCCAATAACCCTTCTTCAGTGTTATAGCTAAGCTCCACAAGATCACTTCATGAACACTTCTCAAGTATTCAATCTTTTGCAAGTATCTTCTTTGACAAACAGTGTTGAGATACCAAGGCTGCCACCCTTGAATCAAGTAACTAAGATTCTCTCTGAACGAATCCTATTTACCTCAACGATTCTGAGAACTCGAATCAGATTAGATCCGCCCTTAGGGTTAAGAGAGATGAATCCTTCCTTGTTGTTTTGGATAGTGAAAATAAATCACCTCCACTTTCTTTAGGTTGTATTTCAAAGAAACACCTTCTAGTCAGAAGAATAACTAGAAAACTCCAGATGCACGACTGAGATGCCTTTATGAGTGGACTTGAGATAATTCTCAAGTATCTTTGACATCCTAGCCGATCAATAATTTATCAAACTCCCAGAGCAAGAACTTGATAAACTTAAACTCAACTCCTCTCCTCTTCAACTTACTTCAAACTGCACCATGGAACCAAGCTTCCAAGTATCAAGTCACTATAACAGACATCTTCCAACAACTCCCTTCATTCCATCGCTCCCGACTTTGGAATAAAAGGATGCAGATATCTTCACATATAGAGACCGACGATTGAAACCTTCCACCATCTGTCTTCAGTAACAAGTCCAGAATTCCATAATTCTAGAGCTCTTCCATCAGAAACACATGTAGCGGAACCACCAAGGAACAAATTCAACTTGCCCTAAGATGTCAAAACATCTTATAAGACACCCCAACAAGAGAACTAGCCACTTCTCCTGCAGTTTTTGTATAACCTCCTCAGCAACATGAACAACCTCTGGTTTGTTACCTTCGAACCAGAACATCCATCCCATCCATTAATACCCTTGAGTATGTCTGAGTTGATTGATCTGATCTTCAAAACTCCTCCTTGTTTAAATGCCAGAAAGTATCTCCCAAAGATCTCATCCAGAAACAGACAGGATGCCTCCTCTGATACCAATTGAAATTTTGACAATGCAGACAACAGATATCCTAACACATGTCAAGACATTGTTCTGCATAAACATTTAAACACAAAGCCACAACAGCAGACTGATATCTTGAATATCAGAACTGCAGAATCACAAATGTTGTGACATCTGATCCAACATGTTTATCATGAACCCTAACAGAAAAGTAAATCTGCAGAATGATAAAAAACACAACAATTGTTAACCCAGTTTGGTGCAATTCACCTACACCTGGGGGATACCAATCCAGGAAGAAGACTCCACTATCTGTAGAACTGTTACAAAGCTAAACTCCCCCGTTTACAACTTTATATCCTAATATCTACCCAATGAAGACTTTATCAAAGAACAACCTCTTTGATACGATATACCCCACTCACTTCTCTTAATCACCAACTGTGATTTCTACATCATCCATGTCAATACAGAGTTCTGTCAAGCATACTTGACAAATAAGCTAACTCGGATTTGCTTAAACGCTTCATCCCAGAATAATACACAATCCAATGCCTCAAGGCTTATGGATCTGTGCGACACCTATATCTGCAATAATGCATCAGTTGATACAAAGGGAGACTTACAACCTAGAGAGCCAACGACTCTCAAAACCCTAAACCCTTGTTTCTTACGCAAGAGAACTAGGTTACAAAAGGCATATAAAATCCTAGGTCTAAGTCTTCTTTTATAGGCTTCAGTTTTCTTGGGCTTTCTATCTCTGTTCTTCGATCCATTCCTTGAAAGCGCATCAAATCTTGGGCAGATTTGTTACTGATTTAAAACCTGCTAAATCAGTGCAGTACTTCAGGATGTCATGTCTTCAGATTAGGACATCTTCTTCGACATCTTTGTTCAGGGCCAGATTTCTTCATCTTTATCATTAAATTTTTTTTTACCAAAATTCTGCCAAACCAAAGGTGCTTTCATCAACTATGAAAATGACTCATGTCTAAACTTTTTGAAAATTTTTAAATGAAAAAGTGCACAAAGGCACAAAAAGTTTGAATGAGTTTTTGTATTTTTTAAGTCTTTTTTAAATTAGTCAAAGTATGATTAGAATTGATTGACATTTATTTAAGAAAACAAAGTTTGAAAATCACTTGACGAAAGTCAAGGTTTTTTTTATGAAAGAGTTTTAATTTTGAAAGCAAGAAGGTTTTGAAAAAGAGAGAAGATTTTGAAAATTGAAGAAGGGGTAGAGAAGAAGTGAATATCCTAAAGAAAAAAGATAAAAGCTAAGGATAAGATCGGTTTAACCACACAAGTAAGCTCCACAACATAAGCGTTCATTCCTTTAGATTAGGCCTTGATCAAGATGGGTCTTCAAAAGAGAACTCCAAGTACCTAAAAATCCAAAGGCTTACCATCACAAACTTCCAAGCATAGGTTAAGATCCTAGTTCTAAGTCCAAAGTTTCATGTCCAATGCAAAGGATAGTAACTATAGTCCAGGATTAAGAGAACAAGTTTTTTAGGGGTTTAAACCTTTATTAATGTTTTTGGTCCAAATGGACAAAAGAAAATGATCATAAACATAAACAAATGGTCCAAGTGGACAAAAGAAAAAATGGCGGAAACATAAACAAAGAATATGATATGATATGATAACATAAAGCATAAAAAAAATAAAGAGAGATAGGGAGCAAGAAGGAAGCATAAACACAAACAAATTAATATACAATATAGAGAAAAAGTGATCCAAAATGAGGGAACAGGTTTTGTTGTGTTTTTGGAAATGCTCGACTAGACATCCATGAGAATGAAAACATGGTCTCATACATTACCATGGGGAGGGCTCCAACTTGGATAAAAACAACTAGTATGCCAACTAACCCCACGGGTAACAAGAGAAATCCAATCTATTTCAAACTACGCCATGGAAAAATAGGAGACTGATAATTCACTTACAAATCACAATGGTTTTCCGATTTCAGGACAATTTGGGCTATGTTAAGTAATCGTAATCAGACTTATGTAGAAGCCACGACTATCTGAGGCCGGTCAATAACAATGTTAGTGCTAATGCATGTTAGAAAAGTGATATGTAGATCACTCCGAAAGCAGTACCGCACGAAAAGAAAAGAGGTAACGGTCTCATATTCGTCAAGAACTTAAAATAAGTTCCAATGATATGGAAGATTTTCACATTTCAAAAGAAAAAGAAAAAGAGGAGGGGAAGGTAAGCCAAATTGAATTACAACATTTGAATCATCCCATCTTTAAGTTCCATTACTCTTCTTGGTGGATTAAGGTACTAAACCTATCACTAATTCAAAGCACCTAAAATGAATCCAATGATCCACTTAAAGATAGATTTGAATCAATGAAGGTTTATCCAACCTCATCTAACACCCAAAGTCCATTGAATTTAAAGAGAAATTTGATCAACAAACATCACAATTCAAGGCAAAACCAAAAAAATGGAAGAAGAAAGGAAAGAACAAAAAACAGTCCCAAAACAGAGCCAAAAACACAATTCTGCTACTGGTTAATTTTTTTTCAAATTTTTTGTTGTCCTGTCAGGGTTAATCGATTAACCAATTTGTACTGCAGTTGGTCAATCGATTAACCTTGACAAGACAACAAAAAATTTGAAAAAAAATAAGCATTCATGATTCAATCATTTCTTCAAACACCTCATGATCATGAATGCAATTGAGCACGAAAATTCAAGTAAAACAACAACAAATAACACCAATGGAACACAATTTGCAAGATCCAAAGATCAAGCAACAAGAATAAATAAGAGATCACATTGTGGAAGATGAATCAAGCACAACAATGGTGAAACAAGTGAATTACCACTTCAAATATGAAAATGCTTCAAATCAACTGCAAGAACCACACTCCAAAGTCTTGATCTACAAAAATTGATGATGAAAATGTGTTTTGATGGAGGTTTAGCTCAAAGATTAGTAAGCTCTAATGAAGAACTTACTAACTTCCAATGGAAGAAAGAGCTTTGGTGAGTTTGGGTAGATGAAAAAAATGGAAATGAGGAAGAATTTTGACAAGGTGAATTTGGCTATCAAAAGCTTGTAGAATGAATGAAATGAGGCCTCTATTTATAAAATTTAGGCTTGGAAATTTTGGTGGCTTGGAGCTTGGTTTGGAGCCAAAGTTAGGCTTGGGATTTGAATTTGGAGGCAAAATCAAGATCAAGTGGTGATTAATGAGGGTGTATGGTGGGAATTAATTATGATTATGTAGGGGAATTAAAATGAGGTGATCTAGAATATTCTCATGATGAAACAAGTGAAAATTGGTGCCAAAATGCTGCATAATTTGAATTTGCCTCATTTTCACAATTCTGCGCGTGGTTAATCGGTTAACCATATAGTGTTAATCGATTAAGACAACAAAAATTGTAAAATTTTACCTTTTTGTTGCACTGTTGTGGCTCTGGCTCGATTCTTTTAACTTGTCAAAGAAGGCATGGACTTAAACACATGAACCATAGAGTCTCTTGAATAATAGACAATCAAATCTTGGGAAAATCTTGATCAAATGATTTTGAATTGTTTGCAGGTCAACTTTGACTTTGTTCAGATGAATTTCATTCGAGCAGAGGAACTGGTATTTGATATTCTTGAACCAAATTTCTTCCTGAAAAAGTTAGTAAAGGGAAAAAACAAACTTATTTTTGGATTTTAATTAAGGGTTAGTAAACATAAACATAAACAAATATAAAAGCAAACAAGAAAACATGGGTGCTTGGTGATCTCCCTCAAGAGCAAACCTATAGAGGAAGGCAAGAGAACCAAAACTTGTGATCTTGTTTGTGGCATGAGATGCGAATGATATATGGATCTTAGGGGTAAAAATTAGGGTATTACAGTAACCAAATAGTCCAAGGAACATTAAGAGTCTATTAATGGTTTAATCCTTTATTAATGTGTTAAAAAGAAAAATAAAGTACAAGTGGACAAAGAGAAAAATGCATAAACACAAACAATGATAATATGAAATGAAATGATAAGCATAAAATAAAGAGCAAGAAATAAAGAGCTTAAAGATAAAAGTGCATAAAAATAAATGACATAAAGTAAAAGTTAGTATAATTAAAGTTAGTGATAGTGTTAATGAAGAAGACATTTTGTCATCCAAAGTATATTACTCAACTAGTCAACCCAATAAGTATGAGAACTTTGCATCATCCTTTGAGGAGGGCTCCAACTTCGATAAAATCCATAAGTATGCCACTAGCTCTCTTAGGTGGAAAAGAATCTACACACTATGGAGATAGGAGATTTACATCTAAACTAAAAATGATTCATATTTAAAATTGGACCAAATGATCACTTTCCGATTAGGGACAAATTTAGCGTCATGCAAAGCAATCATAGAACAATCTATAAGGAAGATCATACTATGGGAGGTAGATCAACAACAATTTATGTACCATACATGTTAGAGATATGATATAAAGATCATACTCCTAAAACATGTAGCACAAGTCAAAACAAAGTGGATCAAGATCTAAGTCAAGGAAAGATGGATCCATTATATCAATCAACCTTTCATGATACTTTGGATAAACTTATGCATCAATCCAAAGTACCGCAATTGATCAAATGATCAATCAAATGGTATATTTGAAATGATGAAAGTTCATCAAGCACCACTCAATATCTCATGAACAAGATGGTCTTCACATCCTCCAATTGATCAAAAGAAATGGTGAAAAAGAAAAAAGAAAGGGATGAAGAAGAGAGGATCAAACAAGATAGAAAAACCAAATAGGATCCAAGTGATGATCAAGTTATAATCAAAATCAATCATCCATTTTGGTGAATTAGGGTATTCACCCCATCAACACCCAAGATCATCAACCAAGATCCAAGGCCAACAACAATCAACAAAGATCAAACAAATATAAGATGCAATAATATGAATTAAAATGCATTAAAATGATATTTAAAATTAATTTCAAAATGAAAATAAATATGAAAACGCAAATGATGCATCAAATCAAATTACAAATGATCAAGAAAATTCATGCAAGTCAGAAACAAGTCAAAAGTGATATATAAATTTTTTGAGAATTTTAAATGCAGAAAACTAATTTTAAATAATTTAAAATACTTCAAAATTGAGAAAAATCATGAAAAATGGAAAATGATGAAAATGAAATATTAAAAATATAAAATCAGAAAGAGAAAAATAAAAGATAATTTTAAAAATTATTTTGGGATTTTTGGGATAAAAGATGAAATTAATATAAATTTTTGAATGAAAATGCAATTTAAAAATAAAAATGAGAAAAGAAATAAAAAGGAAAAAAAGAGGAGCGTAGGATTTGACTTCATTAATTGATGTGGCAGATCCCACGCTTCTTAGATGATGGTGCACGATAAAAATAAGTTAAAAAACAAAACCAAATCATATTTGAATTAAGCCAATCAATTTAAAACAAACGGTCAGTGTGTGTAACATCTCAGAGCATTGTCCCAGCCTCTCCGGTCATCTTCTCCGGTGAGATGCTCACAGGAGATTGCTAAGTGGTAACATTAAGGCACGAAACCACCATCATTGCAATCGTCTCATCAAGGCGAACTTCACCTCACACTCCATTTTCATTTATTGAAAGAGAGTAGAGAGAATTTTGAGGAAAATCTGAAGAACACACGAACACTAAAACAAAAATTAAATGATGAACACAAGCTATCAACACTAACTAGGTTACGGGAAACAATCAGCAAGCAATGGGCTACATTATGGTAACTTGTTTGATTGAAAATGGAGCCTTAAACTACCTTGTCCAAAAACGGTCGGAGGAGCTCTGAAACTGGATATGGTCAGCACGATTCAGGGACTTTTGGAGCTTGGGAATTGTTGCATAAGCTTCAAAGGAATAGGATGGAGCTAACTTAATCAAGAAATTGGAATGACACAAGCTGGAAATCAAAACACGATAGCTCACTTTTTGAAGAAAATTTGAGAGTGGAGCAGGGGTTTTCTAGATATCAAAAGCTTGATTTTCAGTGTGGAATGAATCTTTATTTATAGCTGAAGATGATGGAATGCTGAGAGGGGTGAAATGATCAATAATTGAGAGAATTCGCGTGCACCCTCCTCGTGAAGAAAGTGTGACTTGAAATTGCTCAAAACTCAGCTAAATCATGTGTTTTATGAGTAATTTAACTTCTGGAAACTTGATTAAACATGTTTAGGTTCAATACACGTGGTAATTGGGCTTGTAAACTTGTTTTAGTTTAGGTAAAAATTCTGATCATGGTGAAAACTTGGATTCCAAGTTACCATGTTTACATCAATGGGGCATCTTGTACAAGAGGCTTTTTGATCCCTTTTTTTTTGCAATTGGTTAACATCATAACAAAGATCACAATGTGCCAAGAAAGGTTTCATTTGGACGCTCGAGTAAAAAGTTAAGTCACTTTGAAGTTGGCACACAAATCTGGCAAACCAAACTTGAAATATTCTAAGTCCAAATGGTTGAAAATGACCTATAATGTATCAATAAATTCCAAGGCATTCCAAGCACAATTTGACTTTGAGCCTTGAAGCAATCTTGTAGATAGTATCGCAAATGATATTGTGCAAAAATAATTAGCTCCATATGTTGAAAATTGAAGAAGTTGTGATTCTTGAAAGTTGAGAAAAAGTCACTTTAAAATACGCAAAATTTCACAAAGTCAACAAATGACCTATAATGTCCTCAAACTTTTGATGATCCTCCAAGCATAATTGGCTCTTATCATGTAAAGATAAGTTGAAGAGGATGTTGAGAAGAGTCATATTTTAAAAGAAGCCTTCAAAAATATTGAGAATTGAAGGAGTTGTGACCTTTGGAACTTTGACTTGAAATGTTAACTTTTTAGGTCAAACTTCCTTGAATCAACTTATAAACTTGAACTTTACTTGCATTTCAAAGCACATGGATAATCATATGAACTCAAAATAATGTGTCCTTTAATTTCCTTTGATGAAATTGACCAAATTTGAGGTAACTTGTTGATGAAGGCATGGAAATAAACACATGAACCTTTGACTTTTCTTGAGAAACAAGTTACTAGACCTTGAGATGTCTTTGATCAAAATGAGATTGAATAATGCTTGGAGCCTTGTAATTTGATATTAGAATCCATGGTTTGATGAGATACCCCTTGGGAATCCATGGTTGGCCACACTTTAACCATGAGGGAGAAAAACCCTAGCTGATGAATCATGCTTGGTGTTCTTGATATAACACCCTATCTTGCAAAGAAATAAAAGGATACAAGACATCTTTTTGGTATTTTGATTAGTAGTTAGTGAAACATAAAGCATATAAACATAAGGAAAAAGATACACAAAGAGGTGCTTGATGATCTCTGCAAAATCAAACACAAATATGAGAGGGAAAGAAAGCAATCAAGCTTGTGATCTTGTTTGTATGAAAAAATGAAAAAAGTGGATGGGATCTTAGGGTTAAAAATTAGGGTATAATACGAGTGGCTTGGGCATTAACACTCAGGAAAGACTTAGGAGTTAAGTCCCTTGGGACAAACTTTGGTCACGTCCCTCGGGCGATACTTTAAGTGGGAACATGTATGATGCTATATCAATTCCATCAGGCAGGGTGTTTAGGTGAGGTGGTCTTTAGTGGATATCACGGTCATATTACCTTTAATGACTACAAGGATCTTTTTATTTATGGGAGTGTAGCATATTCTCATTGCATTAAAAGGCGACAAGGATCTTCTTGTGGAAGTCCAACATATTAAGATTTTCTAGAGAGGCGGAAATGATCTTCCTATGAAAGTCCAACATGTTTGTATTGCCCGGAGAGGTGGAAAATATATTCCCATGTGTAGCGCGAATTTTTGCGAGGTTTCGAAGCACTATCGCTTTGGGGTACTACAGTTTGATTCATTTTTTATCCTATTGAAGCTGATGAAGGAAGGGAAATAGATGTCTCCAATTAACCCTGCTTGCATACTGAGTTTAAACAGATGACTGTTGGTTTACAGATGCTATTGAGATTGTGGGTCTCTCTTAAGTTATTTTGTTAAAATAGTGCATGGGTGATTGGTGGGAGGTTTAAGACCGATGCTTTCGATTGATTGATGGAGGTATGGGATTTTAGGTTTTTTTATTAGTGTGCTCGCTAAGATTTTTACAATCTTATGCCTACGTATTCCCGTTTAACGAAACAGGGAAATCAGAGCGATCGTAGTTCCTCCTATTCTATGGGAGGAAAATGGTTGTTTTGGTGTCTTGTTCAAAGCCCAAGACGTGAAGCTAAACGGTTTGTTTGTATCTTGTTCAAAGCCCAAGATGTGAAGCTGAAGGGTCTATTTGACTTTAGAGAGAATTTGTCATCTCTAAAGGGGAGTTGTTATTTGTATGCTATGAACAAGGCACAACTTTGATGCTAAAAGGTTGATTGACTCAACCAGGGTTTTCTTTATACAAAGCCTAAGAGGAGGCTATTGACCCAATAAGAGGGTGCTTTTATGTGTCTCGTACAAAGCCCGAGATAGAGGCTAAAAGGGATTGACTCAACAAGAGAGTCTTTTATACTCAACAAGAGAGTGTTTTTGTATGTGTCTTGTACGAAGCCCAAGATGGAGGCTAAAAGGGTGATTGACTCAACAAGAGAGTCTTTTATACTCAACAAGAGAGTAATTTTGTATCTCGTACGAGGCCCGAGATGGAGGCTGAAAATGGGTTTAACTCAACAAGAGAGTCTTTTACACTCAACAAGAGAGTGATTTTTATCTCGTACGAAGCCCGAGATGGAGGCTAAAAGGAGATTGACTCAACAAGAGAGTCTTTTATACTCAACAAGAGAGTGATTTGGGTATCTCGTACGAAGCCCGAGATGGAGGCTAAAAGTGTTCGACTCAACAAGAGAGTCTTTTATACTCAACAAGATAGTGTTTTGGTATCTCGTACGAAGCCCGAGATGGAGGCTAAAGGTGTTTGACTCAACAAGAGAGTCTTTTATACTCAACAAGAGAGTGTTCTTATCTGTCTCGTACAAAGCCCGAGATTGAGGCTGAAAGGGTTAGCTACGCAGAGGAGAATCATTGTACAAAGCCCAAGAGGAGGCTAACTTCTCTGAGGACGGATCATTATACAAAGCCTAAGAGGAGGCTAGTCTAACTGTTTCAGTCTAGCGACAGGTCCAGTATGTCGGATAAAGAGAAAATCAGTTCTTATATGGGTAATGGTGTGCTTAGGGATTGATCAGAGGATCAGGGTTATTTCCTGTTCTTTAAGGAAATAGGAAATCCAAAGGGTATTGAGGTTGTCCAAGTCTATGGGTGTTTTGAGAAATCGATTCTCGGATAAGTGAATGATCTTTGTATAATGCACAAGAGACAGCCGGTATGTTAAGGGATGAAGGTCAACCCATTAACTGGTCTGACACTTGACTCAGAAAGACAACTCTAGCAAATTGATGACTAGGTTCTGTTCCTATACCTGTAGAGTTCTCTGGGTCCTTGTACTAAGCCCAAGAGAAGGCATGAGATCTTTTAAGTATAAAAGACTCTCTTGTTGAGTCAATTATGTCATGGTGCTGAATGATGTTGGAATTGCATACGTCATGTTGACTCCACGAACTCGATGCTCTTGGATCCATCCGATATCCAATTGTTCGTGTAGAGCTGATTGCACCACATAACATCCCTGATTGTTTTTAGAGCAGATATCACACTGGTGATAGTTATGAGGTGGCACATGGCCATATCCACTCTGTATACAACGCATCTTGACCAAGTTGGCCCTTAACAAGAGTACATCGTGAATTTGATAGATGTTGTTAGACTCCCCCTCTATCAAATTGACTGCAGCTTTCTCGTGTTGAGGCAGCGGGTTTGTGAGAACATTCAGATTTGTATCTTTGAAAGATAAGACCCCGCTCCTAACAAGCTTTTGCACATCGGATTTGAAACTGAGACAGTTTTCTATGTTATGCCCTGGTCCTCCTTGATGGTAAGGACAAGTCTGGTCCGCTTTGAACCAGAAAGGCGGATTTTCTGGTACTGTCAGAGGAGACCTGGTTTGGACATGCCCCTTGACCAGTAGTAACAGAAATAGCTCTGCGTACAACATTGGTATAGGGTCAAACCCTGGTGGCCGTGTTGTACGGTTGTTGTTATATGGAGGACGAGCCTGCTGAAGAGGCTGTTGTGTCCTTTGTTGATATTGCTGTTGATTCGATTGGCTTTGTACAACCTGAGGTTGATACGTAGGAATAGGCGCGGAATTGATAGCAGGAGTTACAGCTACTACTGGTTGATAACGTCGTCTTTGTTTTCCGTGAGAGATATTCCCAATATCCTGCTTTTTTTTCTTAGGGAGAGCACTACCGTATCGCTTTGTACTACTTGATGATCCAACGTCTTTTACTTAATGTCCTTCCCGGACCGCTTCCTCAAGATGAACTCCCATGCCCACCATCTCGGTGAAGTCACTGGGCGCACTGGCGAGAGTTGCCCAACAAGAGAGTTGCCCAAAAACGCAGTGGGTCTTATACAATGACTGAGGCCCAAAAAGGTTTTGGTTTTCAAGGGGTTGGGTCTTACACTCTATTAGAGGCCCAATGATTTTGAAAAAGTTTGATGAGGGTTGAATTAATCAAAAACCATAATTTGTTTTCAAAATGTATTTTAATTGAATAAAAAATTCAATTAAAATGACCAAAATTGTTTAACATGTGGAAAACAAATTGTGATCTTGGATTAATGTTTCAAAAATCAAATTTTGACCTACAAAATGATTATAAATCATTAAAATTTGCAAAATCAAGAAGGAGAAAATATTTTAAATGTCAAAAACAATTAAAACATTAATTCTTTGCAAAAATATCAATTATATGAAATAAATAATATTTTTGGGATTTTTTAGGAAAATAAAATATTTTAACATTTTTGTGAATTATTAAAAAAAGAATCAACTCAAAATCATTAAAACTCAGAGAGAAATTAATTTTTGAATCAATTAAATAAAATCACAAAATTCAAATATTCAAATTTTTGAAAAAGGGCGCCAAGAACATGGCAAGAACACGCGCCCTTCCTCTGTTTCGGCAGATTTGCGTTTTCTATCCAATCTCACTGAATACTTGATGATATCATGCAATCTACATATCAATCTACTCGTTTTAACCTCACGATCATGTCTATGGTCTTTAATTTCATATATTTTAAGCATGGAATAAGAAATCAAAGAGAAACCTCAAGAAACCTAAAATTTGCATGAAGGTTCAGAAATTCCACACACGATTTAAACAATGCAATTGATTGAGGGAAAACACTCCATGTATGATTATGAACATATGGCCAAATTATTGTGCAGCAAAAAATGCATGGATCATAGAGTTAGAAGAGCTCATGCTTACCTCTTGCAGCTGGTGATCGTGTTTTGTGTTAGAGGTGTTACAGCTAGGTTCCAATGATGTGGATAGCTTCCCTAGGTGCCATAGAGTGTGTCTGGATGCTTGGAGTGGATTGAAATGATCTGGAAATTGAGATGGTACCCCAACTGCAAATCTGTCAAGAACTTGAGCAATTGGCTGGTGATTTTGTGATTTTGGTGTTCCAGATGTTATGTGAGTGTTTGGATCACTTCTATATGATGTTTATGAGGTGTGTGTGTGATTGGAATAGCTCTCAAACTCAAAACCCGATAGTGACTTGCCTTAGAAGGCAAAATTGGAGTGAAGAAGGAGATTTTGAGGAAAGCATCTGTTTGATGGCTTTGGTGTACTCAAACTGATCACAAATGAGCTCTATTTATAGTAGAGCAAGTTTGTTTTGCAAGGAATAGTGAATGTCAACTGCTGCATAGGTTTGGCCAATGTTGATTAATGAGAATCCAAGTCTCCTCTAGCCATTGACTAGAGGTTAGGGCACAGGCTGCTGGTCCCCTTGGTATTAGATAAGTCTTGACTGAATTCAGTTGCAAATAGCTCAATCCATGCCACCTTGGTGTATGCATTGAATGCTCCAATCCAAAATTGGAGTCTTGTCCCTCTTTTAGGCAATTCTAGGTTTGGCATGCTATTTTTGGTTCCAAAGACTTGGGAGGCTTGGGATCAGAGTTGGTTCCTCCTTGGTCCCACCTTGAGGTGTTCAGATGGATAGAGTTGCTTGTCATTTGCAAATTTTGGGCAAATCGAGCAAAACTCCAAAATCTTCCTTGCTTTGGCAGTTTTCAGCAAGGCATGTTGCCATTGTCATATCTCATGGCTCAAGTTGAGTTTGGTGATGTTCTTGGCTATTTTGGAAAGCCCTCATATGATACAACAACTGTTTGATCATAGTTGGTTTTGATACTTTTTGGATCCAAGTGAAAAATGCCCCTACATTTGGGAAAAAGTGAAGGCAGATTCTGACTTAGTGAAAATTTCACTAAGTGTTGGAAAAAGTGGCATTTCATGTTTTCAGCCACTTTGATCATTCCATAACTCAAAATCCATAATGAATTGGAATGAGGTGTAGTTGAAGCTTTTGTAAAGGGCCATGAGGGTTACAAATCCAGCTTTGAATGGGGAAAAATGGCTTTGTGGTTTAGGAGTTATGATCCTCCAAAGTTGGTACCCTAGCCACTTTGTTCCATAACTTAGAAAAATTTCTAAGTTTTTATGGTTACCCCTTTTACAAGTTATCCCACTTTTCTTGATTTTTCTTGATGAATGATGATTCAAATCACACATTAACATCATTTTAGGGTTAAAAACCCATTTTTGTGAAAAATCTCAAAAAGTCAAAGTTGACTTTTATGCACAGTTGACTTTTTGTCAGATAAATTCCAAACTGTGTGATCCTTTATGAAATAAAGTCTTTGACCTAAATAAAACTTGATGGATTGATTTCATAGGTGTTATAGGGTGTATTTAATCATGTCCCAAGGTTTGGGAGCATGTCTTGGTCAAAAGTCAAAGCTAAAGTTGACTTTTCCCGCGAAACCCTAACTGTGGTTCAGATGAACTTGAAACTTGGGAATCAAGCTTCTTGGATCAATCCATTATTGTAAATGGATCAATGTAGTATGTTAGAGACCCTCAAATCCTCTCTTGAGGTCTTAGCTCATGTTTTGTCCCAAAAGTCAACTTAGGGGTGAATTAGGTCAAGAAACCCTAATTCCTGATTTTTAGTGAATGCATCCCCTGAGGCTAAATTGACTTGATGATTGGGTCCATGATGTTCCATGGAGTATATTAGGTCATGCTTTGAAGCATTGGCTCATGCCCAAAGGAAATTTTCCATTTGGAGGCCCTGGTCGACCAAAACCCTAATTTGGTGACACTGTCGATCTTAAGGCTTAATCCACCTAGAAGGGAGCAGCCTTGTGCTTAATCCTTGAAGTGGGAGTCCTCTTGATCCTTTATGGATATTTGAGAGGTTAGACAAGTTGAAGATCATGTCATTCCTTGATTGATCTTTTGCCTAAGGCTCAGAGAGGGCTTGAAACCCTAAGTTTGATAGTAGTAAATGCTCACCCATCTTTGGGGAGACTGATGACGCATGATGGTTCCTCCATATTATGATGATGATTTGCACAATGATGGGAAATATTACTGGGCAAAATTTGGGGTATGACACCATGGAAGTCTAGCATGTTCATATTGCCTTAAGTGGCGGCAAGGATCTTCCTATGGAAGTCAAGTATACATCCAAGTAAAAACCAAAACATTCTCATTGGACATAAATATTCAAATGTTTGTAGATAGGTGGGCGACATGTATCTTCTAAAAAATTCATAATAAATTTAATTGTAATAATTTTTTAAACGGATGGAGTTCCATGTTCTAGGGACTAGTCACCTATCCAATTCATGCAGCTTATAAGCTCCATGTGGCAACTTATGGAATACGTGATAAGGTCCTTTCCAATTGGGCTGTAAATTTCCATGTTGCATAGGCAAAATCATTTGTCTCAACATCAGGCAGCCTCCCTGCATTTCTCATATCGTTACCTTAGAATCATGTCTCTAATCTCAATGATTTCGAAATTTCCAAATATATTAGACTATTGAGTATAATATTTTTTTATAAGCAACTTAAATAATTTAGAGTACAAGGGGTACTCTTTACCTTACAAAGATATATAGTAATCCCCACATTACAAGGATAATTGAAGTTCAAATCTATCTAGAGGAGCTATATAAAAGTCATAAAAATTACAAGAACCACTAGATTTTGTTCCTATTATACTCCACATCTATATATCGATAATCACTACCCAACTTTTGATGCCTGACTTTGACTTCATCTTCTTGAGCAACAACACATGTTGAGAGACTTGAGTCTTGTGACACCCATAGATAACAGTTATCCTTAGACCTAGCACCCTTCATGATGACTTCACCTTTCTCATTTGTGACAATGCACTCAGTTTTTGTAAAGTCAACTTTGAGCCCTTGATCACATAGTTGGCTAATACTGATCAAATTTGCTGTCAACCCTTTGACCAGTAGTACATCATCCAGCCTAGGAACACCAGCACAATTCAGCTTTCCCATACCCTTGATTTCTCCTTTGACACCATCACCAAAAGTTACATGTCCAGAAGAATGTAGCTTAACATCCACCAACAAATTCTTCACTCCTGTCATGCGTCTTGAACACCCACTATCAAAGTACCAGTCTTCTTTAGTAGAAACCCTAAGAGAAGTGTGAGCTATTAAGCTGGTAACTTTTCCTTTTGGAACCCATTGCTTTGTTGGTTTGATGACCTGATTACCTTTGTGAATGCTCTGTCTGGGAGCCAACTGATGTACCTTCTGAGGATACCCATGTAGCTTATAACAATAAGCCTTTATGTGTCCAAAACGCCCACAATGATGACATCTCCAACGCCTGAATTTCTTCCTAGAGGGTGTCCTGTCAGGATGTTTAAACATCTGTTTTAACATCACTGGCTTGGAAATAGGAATAACATTATTTGAAGCTGAAACATTGTTGAATCCCAAACCACTTTTGTCTCCAGCAGTTTTTCCAATATTAAGAATATTGTCTAGAACATCAGTTCCATTATTCAACATTCTGACAGATTTTGACATAGATTCCAGTTTAGAATTTAGCATACTGACTTCCTTCTCAAGCTCAGTCTTTTTAGCCTTTAACTGCATTATGATTTTCTTTTGTTTCTCTCCTTCTAGACAGACTTGTTCACTTCTAGTGCACAGCTTTCTATAAGAGGCAGCAAGCTCTTCATAAGTAACCTCATCATCACTTGAATCATTTTCAGACTCACAAATCCCAATCATTGCTCTAACAAGCTTAGATGATTCTTCTTCAGTTTCACTATCAGTATCCTCATCAGACCAGGAAACAGATAACCCCTTTTTCTGCTTCTTGAGATATGTAGGACATTCTTTTCTGATATGACCATAACCTTCACACTCATAGCATTGAATTCCTTTGTCATCATTGGACTTTTCTTCATCTCTTGATTTCTTCCCCTGATCACCTGACCTGTTTGTGTCAGATGTGATGTTCTTGACATTAGGTTTGTAACTCCTGTCTATCCTTTTTAGAACCTTATTAAACTGTCTTCCCAGCAGAACAATGGCATTTAAAAGCTCCTCCTGAGTTTTAGGACCACACTCTTTCCTTTCATCTTTAGACACCAATGCTATGCTTTTGGTCTTCTTTTTAGGTTCCTCATCCATCCCTAATTCAAAAGTTTGAAGAGAACCAATCAACTCATCCACCCTCATCTTGCTGATGTCTTGAGCTTCTTCTATAGCAGTCACCTTCATTTTATATCTCTTGGGAAGGGATCTAAGAATCTTCCTTACCAGCTTCTCTTCAGTCATTTTCTCTCCAAGGGCACTAGAAGCATTTGACAGCTCGAGAATATTCATGTGAAAATCATGAATGGTCTCATCATCCTTCATCTTCAGATTTTCAAACTTTGTTGTCAGCAGTTGAAGTCTTGACATCTTGACTTTGGAGGTTCCTTCATGAGTAGTTTTCAAGACATCCCAAGCTTCCTTAGCCACTTCACAAGTGTTGACCAGCCTAAAGATGTTCTTGTCAATACCATTAAAAATGGCATTCAAAGCCTTAGAATTTCCAAGCGCAAGTTCATATTCTTCCTTGGTCCACTCTTCCTCAGGTTTCAGCTTTGATGTTCCATCTTTTTCAACAATAACAGGATGTTTCCATTCTTTTAAAACAGTCTTCCAAGCCCTGCTGTCCAAGGACTTCAAGAAGGTAACCATGCGAGGTTTCCAATAATCATAATTTGAGCCATCTAGAATAGGGGGTCTATTCACAAATCCACCACTCTCCTTGTCCATAGTACCAGAAAGTAACAACCCTAGATCTCACCCAGATGCAGAGCATGATGCCTGCTCTGATACCAATTGAAATTCTGGTATCAGATGTGTGATGTTAAGTGTGATGTCACAACAACACAATCTGCTATATGAAATAAGGCAATAAAATAGTCAATCAACACAATGAATTGTTCACCCAGTTCGGTCTAACTACCTACGTCTAGGGGCTACCAAGCCAGGGAGGAAATTCACTATTAGTAGTATTAAATTACAGACTCAACAATCCGAGTTGACAATCCACTAACTTAATCACTACCCAATGACACTTCTACCTAAGATACACTTAGATATGAGAAACCACTCACTCCCCCTAAATCACCACAATGATACAATTCAAAGATTACAAAGTATATAAGTCACACTTCCAAAACACAACTTGATCTTGCTTAAAAGCTTTGATCAAGAACAATTAATAACTCAAAACTATTACACCAATTCAAACATGAATGGCTTACAATACATAGATAAAACACACACTTGACTCTCAGTCCTTTATCTCTTCCATTCGTCACTTCCAAGTAGGGTTGAGGCTGCTTTAAATAGAAACTCAGACTTGGGCTTGGACTCCTTGAAAATCTCTGATTTGATTTGAAATTAAAACAAATTTTATCTTCAAATCTTTTCATATCATTCAGCCCTAAAAATAGCAACAAGATCTGCTCCATAACATGAATGCAACAGAAGGAATCTAATCCAAGATCTTCGCCTGCAATCTCTCAATCGGATCTTCTAATAACTAATTAAAACACGCGCAGCCCTAAAAACACACCAACTGATGTTCTGTTACTCAATGTCAAGACATCGTTTTTGACATCAGTACACACAACTGCAACCCTAAATAACTTAACATAAACTGAATGTTAAGAACTCATGTTAAGACATCAGACAAATGACATCTTCAACAACAACATTGTTTTACCAAAATTCTAGCCAATAACAAGAACTAACAAACATTATTTCATTTGTTATTTAAATGTCCCAAATCACGAGGGTTTGTCAAGGGGTGGAAGTGTAGACAAGTATTAATGTAGAGGAAATATGCTTTATTTAGTATAATATATTAAATATAGACATAATGCATATTTTTATCACTTAACTTAAGTTAAGCTTTCACATTAGTCCTTTAATTTATTCATGTTTGTTTTTAGTCCCTTAAAACTCGTTATGTTAGTCACATCGATAATTTTTGTTAAATTTTGTGTAAAATTATTACAATTACGCATATGTGGCACTCCTACTGCTATTATTTTAGTTGAAATGGAATTATTTTATTTGACATGGATTTTCTAGTTATTTACAATTTATTATGCCTCAGTTCCATTCCAAACCTTTCACGCTGAAGTTGAAACATTTCTAGCTCTGGTCCTATTTTCATTTCATTCCAAAGTTGAAATAAGAACACAAGAGAAGCCTAACTACATATGAAGATAATAAGAAACCCAAAATACGAAGACGATTGAAGACAAAAGATCTTTCCATAAGACATTTGAAGAGGAGCGAATACTCACCTATATTATTCGTCTTTCCTCACGTTTGAAGATGAAAACTTATTTTCATTTCTTCAAAAGGTATGAATTCTCACTTATAAACTTAATTAAAGTGACTCATATTAGGTTGTGAAATTCTGGCATAGCAGATAGCAGATGTCCTAACACATGTCAAGACATTGTTCTGCATAATTAGTAAACAAGGAACAGAACAAAAAACTAATATCTAGAATATCAGAAACTGCAGAACGACAGATGTTTCGACATCTGTTACAACATTTTTAACCAAAAATGAACTGTAAATTGCAGAATGATAAACAACACAGAATATGATTACCCAGTTCGGTGCAAATCACCTACATCTGGGGGCATACCAATCCAGGAAGAAGAACCCACTATCAGTAGTATAGTTTTATGTAAACAACCTCTGGTTTACAGTAAACACCCACGTTTACCTATCATTACCCAATGAAAGCTTTATATAAGAACTCCATCCTAGATAAGATAAACCCATCTCACTCCATAAATCATAACCTGTGATTATCTAACAGTTACAACAATTGTATCATCCTATTGAAAGACACCCCTTTCAATACAAAGTTTAGTCAAGCATTCTTGACTAACAAGTTAACTTGGAATTGTTTAAAAGCTTCATTCAAGAACAATACACGATTTATTACCTACGAGTTTCTGAATCTGTACAAGATTTTATATCTACCACAATGTATCAAATCAATACAGAGGGAGACTTACAAGAGAAACCTGCGACTCTCAAAATCTAAACCCTACTTTACAAAATAGGATTCCTAAGTCCATGTCGTTCCCTCTCCCTTTTCTGGCTAGGTCTTGATATTCTTTTTATAGCCTTTTTCTGTCTTGGGCCTCATATATTTGTTCCTTGATCCACTGCCAATCCCGCCTTGAATCTTGAAACAAATTTAAAAACAAACCTGCTGTAATAGTCATAATGTCGAGTCTTCATGCTAGGATATTTCACTCGACATCTTTGGTCTGGGGCAGAAACCTTCATGTTGGAACATCTTTCACAACATTATGTTTTACCAAAATTTAGTCAAACTCTTGGAGCTTTCAATCTCCCCCCTTTGACAAATTTTGGCTAAAACATTCTTTAGTTTGATGGTGCATGCAGTGGGAAAACCTGAAACAAGTGTCAAGGAAGAGAGAGAAGATAATTTCAAGTTCCCCTCCTCATTCACCTTGTGATACTGAGTACTTAGAGAATGTAACTCAGATCACAAAACACAACTTGCTTCCTAACTCTGATCACAAAACATAATCTACCCAAGATGTTAGAACCCAAAACGTTAGAACATTCTTTGAGACATTTTTGCAGATCAACATCTAAAATGCACACATACAGTTCATAGCAACAACATAACCATTCTCCCCCTTTTTAGCCAAAAGTTGGCAAAAATGATCCATGCAAACCCATACCCAGACTGTGTTGACCCAAACACGGACAAAGCCCATTTTCTCTCAATTTAACAAAAATGATGTTTTACAATTCAAGCATCACGATCCTCCTTAAATATTGAAGAAGCTATATAGGTAGAGCCAATCCATTTGAAAGAAACAGAAGACTGGTCAATGAATGTGATAACTGCTGGTCAAGTTAGTTTTGAAGGATTCTACTTTTTCTGACTTGTCCTTGAAACCACCGTCCCTTTGATTGTCTTTTTCTGAAATAGATTCTAAGCAAAGTCCTGATACCTAATCTGACTTTGTTAGTTTTTCCCATAAATGATCCGTAGACTCCCACAACATTGATTCATTTCACACAGACAGAACTATAATTACATCCTTCTTCTCTTTATTCTAAATCAATTCCTTAATCCAAAATTAGCATACTTGATCACTACAAAATGCTTCCATTGATTTTTCCATCAACAGAGAAAACTAATTTCTTCCACACAGCAACAAAGACTCCCAAGATACCTATACGACTTTTGATTCAATCCATTGACACCCAATGACAAAATCAGAATAACTTGATAAGTCCACCTAGAACTTATACCAGTAGAGCAATGTCACGACATCTCGTCTGACATATCATCCTTAACTGAGGCAATATATCACAAACTACTTGAAACCATAAACAATCTTGATATCTAATCTGCACTACTACATCAATATATCCATAACAGAAGTCTAACTCCCCCTGTCGTAGATAACCAGTGCTCTTTTGCAAGAAGAACACCCTGAATGAATGGAAAACATAAAACACATCTTCATGTCTTCAAGAGCGCACCCTCTGTTCAACACACCTGCTAAACACATTCACCTAATGCTTGATCCTCAAGCACTCCATGTACCATACTAGTACATTTAACAGACAGAAGTTTCCCCCCTATCTTTCTCAAAAGATGCTTCTTCAACAAGAAACACCCAAAATCACCACATGATATCCCATGACAACTTCATGATCATATAATGAGAGTACCAGGAACGCATCCTTGTATCACAACCAAAAAACTCTTGGATTGAGACCAAAACACAATTGATCCCTCTCATCCAGAAACCATCCATACACCATACGAATTCCTCCTGAATTCTCATGTATAGATATCCTTGTTCCTTGAGATTCAACCCAATTGAATATGGAATGCTTCACATTCCTCAAAGAGACATACAAAACCCCTTAGTTTGCTAGATTGCCCAGTTGTTCTTCACACTTGAAGGACCTTAAACACATGCTCCAAAAGAAACCACTTCTCCACAAGTATTCTGACTTCAGCATGAGTCAGTCTTCTAGATAAACACCCCACGATCCAAGACAATCTTTAATCTATCATTATCCCATATGATAAGATAGAATACTTCTTAGACAAGATGTGAGTGTCAAGTTCCACACACAGAACTTAGAATCCTACTCCAAGGATAACAAAGCCAGATGATGTTCTAACATCAGTTAGGACATCCTTCATATATCACAGACACCAACCAACATGGTTCTTGATATGTCCACCACTGGACTTACTACTGCATAGTAATCCAACTGAAGATCTTCAGACAACACTGCGCCACCAGCTTAATGAATAAGAACTCCAGACCATTACAGAGAGAAATAAACTCTCATCCACCAAAAGAAGGTAATCTTCCATAATAAACTTAGAACTTCTACCACAAGCTCCAAGATAGAACTGAGCCATAACCTCCTTAAGTCTTCAACCAACTACCCTTCTGCCCAAGAGTAATTAGTTCCAAGCACCCTGCTTAAATGCATGATAAAGATCAACCAAATGCCACTATTTGGTTAATCTTAGCTTTTCTTCAGAGTTTCAGAAAACCTTCTGATCCACCAATGAAACCTAAACTTCAAGTCACATAGTCCACTTACTCCATAGCAAGCCATCTTGGATCCACCAAGCCTTAGACATGTAACATCTTCTCCTTCTTGCAGCTCCCGCAAATTGCATGAGATAGACCTTTTTGAAGCATTCATTCCATTTATTTCTAAGAAGATCAATTTATCTTACGATAATGCGCCACAACATCAACTAAGACCCTGAAGTTTCTGCTTGATGTTATGACATCTGATCAGACATCCACCTGAGGAATTCATCCCTTCCTTCTGCCACTTAGAAGAACCTCATCCCTATAATAGAATAAGAGTTCCATGTTCTCATAGACTTGATTCAACAACCAAGTTTGAGTATACAACCTCCATCATGCTTAATCATATCACAGGTAATCAATTCAAGCTCACACCTTAATGAATATCTGCTTCATAACTCCAAAGAACTCAAACGTGCCAAGTCTGATTCTTCAGAAAAGAAGTAGACATAGACTACACCACATCTATACCAAAGGAATGCTACTTTCCTTAAGTAGAGCAGTTTGCAGAAAGTCAGAGATAACTGCCACTTATCCTAGACCTCCAAGATGAGCAAGATCACATGCTCTTATGTACCTAGATCATAAATAAACTGACCCAAGTTGTGCCATCACCAGCACCATATACTGGACAAGTCTCTTGCTAGGACACTTTCTAGATAAACATCATATGCTTCTAGTAATAACTGGAACACACCTGCTGCACTCCAATACTCCTAGATCATAAATAAACTTATCCATGAAATATTCAACAAGATTATGATGTCTTCTTCTTCATCTTCAACATCACCATTGTCTAGACCATTTTCTTGCCAGGAAACTCTCCAGAGATCAGATGCTTCTGCCACACCAGACTGAAGCAGATTCTTAGGTCAACACCCAAGAGAAATAGATCCAAAAGTGTATGCAGTACCCCTCCCATGATTATGCACAAACTCTGATGAAGAGATGTTTCAACATCTTGTTGAACATCAATAATCTTGAACTTCAAATACAAGGATAATCAATTAAATACTTGTGAATATCACAAATAGCAATTGATCTTAAATCCTTGTTCAATAACCCTGTTTCACTGTCGAATCCATACTCCAACAGATCACTCCATGAACACTTATCAAGTATTCAATATGTGCAAGTGTCTTCAAAGTGTTGAGATACCAAGGCTGCCACCCTTGACTTAAGTAACTAAGATTCTCTCTGAATGAACCCTATTTACCTCAACAGTTCTGAAATCTCCATTTAGATTGGATTCATCCTTAGGATTAAGAAAGATGAATCCTTCCTTTCACTATTGGACGGTGAAAGTAAATCACCTCCACTTTCTTCAAGTTTATGTTTCACAGAAACACCCTCTAGTCAGAAGAGTAACTAGAAGACTCCAGATGCGCAACTAAGATGCCTTTATGAGTGGACTTGAGAGAATTTTCAAGTGTCTTTGACAACTTAGCTGACCAATAATTTATCAAATTCCTAAAGCAAGAACTTGATAAACTTAATCTCAACTCCCCTTCTCTTCAACTGACTTCAAGATACACAATAAAACCAAGCTTCCAAGTGCCAAGTCACCATAACAGACATCTACCAACAACTCTCTCCATTCCATCGCTCCTAACTTAGGAATGAAAAGATGCAGATATCTTCAAATATAGAAGCCGACGATTGAGATCTTCCACCATCTGTCTTCAGTAACAACTCCAGAATACCATAAATACCAGAGTTCTTCCATCAGAAGCATATGCAGCGGAGCCACCAAGGAACAAATTCAACATTCCCTAATAAGATGTTAGAACATCTTATAAGACACCCCAACAAGAGAACTAGCCACTTCTCCTGTAGTTTCTATAGAATCTCCTCATAAACATGAACAACCACCAAGTTATTACCTTCGATCCGGAACATCCATCCCATCCATTAATACCCGTGAGTATGTCTGAGTGAATGATCTGATCTCCAAAAATCCTCCTTGTTTAAAACGCCAGAAAGTATCTCCCAAAGATCTCATCTAGAAACAGACAGGATGCCTGCTCTAATACCAATTGAAATTTTGGCATAGCAGATATCAGATGTCCTAACACATGTCAAGACATTATTCTGCATAATTAGTAAATAAGGAACAGAACAACAAACTGATATCCAGAATATCAGAAACTACAGAACGACAGATGTTTCGACATCAGTTACAACATTGTTAACTAAAACTGAACTGTAAATTGCAGAATGATAAATAACACAGAATATGATAACTCAGTTCGGTGCAAATCACCTACATCTGGGGGCATACCAAGCCAGGAAGAAGAATCCATTATCTATAGTATAGTTTTATGTAAACAACCTCTGGTTTATAGTAAACACCCCCATTTACCTATCACTACCCAATGAAAGCTTTATCTAAGAACTTCATCCTAGATAAGGGAAACCCATCTCACTCCCTAAATCCTAACCTGTGATTATCTAACAGTTACAACAATTGTATCATCCTATTGAAAGACACCCATTTCAATACAAAGTTCAGTCAAACATTCTTGACTAACAAGTTAAATTGGATTTGCTTAAAAGCTTCATCCAAGAACAATACACGATTCATTACCTACGGGTTTCTAAATCTGTACAAATACCTATGTCTACCACAATGTATTAAATTGATATAGGGGGAGACTTAGAAGAGAAACCCACGACTCTTAAAACCTAAACCCTACTTTAAAAAAATAGGATTCCTAAGTCTATGTCATTCCCTCTCACTTTTCTGGCTAGGTCTTTATCTTCCTTTTATAGCCTTTTCTGTCTTGGGCTTCATATGTTTGTTCCTTGATCCACTGCCAATCCAACCTTGAATCTTGGAACAGATTTAAAAATAAACCTGTTGTGATAGTCATGATGTCGAGTCTTCATGATGGGACATTTCACTCGACATCTTTGGTCTGGGGCAGAAACCTTCATGTTGGAACATCTTTCACAACATTATGTTTTACCAAAATTTAGTCAAACTCTTGGAGCTTTTAGGTTGTTTCTCCGTGGTTATGTGGATCTCAACTATTTGATAAAGATTGAATGACTCATTTCTAGAGTTGTATTTTAAAGTCGATCTGGAGAAGTTAAAACATGAGTTGTCTGATCATTGATCTCTTAGGGGGGACAAAATAATGTTGTATTTATTGTGAAGGACTATGGAGAAAGCTTTGAATCCTTAACTTCAGTTACAATTCTCAAATTTGTTCAGAATGTTATGATTTTCTCCTTCCACTCTTAACCTTCTTGTCGTTTTCTTGGGGACCGCATCATATATTACTTATTACTATGAACTTTTATTTCACAAAAATATTCAATGAATTTTGATTTTAAGATTCATTGAATGGTACTTTTTCAAGAGATTGTTAGCTTATATGTGCAGTCACTATGCAAGCAACTTCAATTGAGTATTTTATCTTGATTACTGAGATGAACTTTTCAAAATATTAAACAAGTCAACTTCATATATCTCGGGCCTGTAAGATATGTTGTTGAAATGTTTCTCTAGATTATGATTTTAAGTTTAGATTATCATTAATCATCAGCGAAAAGTTTACTCATATGGATGACTACTGATGTAGTATAAGACTTTAATTGTAAAAGATGAGACACAACTGAAGCGGGTAAAATTTGGAATCAAGTGAAGTAGGTGCCATACAGATGGACACAACAAGGCTACATGCAAATTTCCAATGCCTTTTATATAAAAATCAACTCAACCTAACACAAGCCAAAAAACACCAACTAAGTCTGCACCATCGTTCTCTCACTACTACAAATACTACATTTCATGACGAAGTTTTCACCTTAGTTATTGTAAAACCGAGGTATAATTCCTTGACACACCGTATTTTTTTTACAAAAGAAATATTTTCAATATATTCCGTCAGTTATTTTGAAAGCTGATGGGTAAACTTATTTAGTGTACATGCTTCCAATCCCATCAGCCTCAGTTTATGTTTTTATCTCATTAAAAGTGGTTCCTTTTTGAACATTTTTTTAATATAAAAATACAATACTTTTCACCTCGATTTTCTTTCCAACAAAGGTAATAATGTTACTCTGGTATATGTAGCTTTAGCTAGTAACATTCAGTTTCATTTTTCTAAACAACACAAACAGAACCCTAACGAAGATCCCTAAACAACAAGGACCATAAACACATACCATCTTCAATACGAATATGCTATGTGTTTAGTTCTCTCATTTCTTCTTCAGATATCCAAATGGTTTTTCTACTTCTTCTATAAAGATCTGGTATGTCAAACATCACTATTAATATTGTTGTTGTTGTTGTTGTTGTTGTGGTGGTGGTGGTGTTATTGAGATCCAAAACTCTAGAGTTTTTCTTGTTGTTTTTCTTTTTTGATATTGATGTTATTCTTCTTGTTGTTGAGACCCTAAACCCTAAAGGTTGTTTATTGACGTTGTATTTATTGATACTGTTGTTATTTATTGACGTTGTTGTTCTTGATATTGTTGTTTTTTTCATGTTATTTTTGTTGTTGATATTGATATTGAGATTATGTTTTTTTATGATTCTTTGTGCAACTCTCATATTGTTATCGAGTTGAGTTTATTATATCTAATGTCGATTGTTTGTTTCACTAACCCCTCTTTAAACATATAACCTAGTAAATTGATTTTGGAAATAATCATATGAAAAACTATGTTGTATCTGAAACTTATCTTACAGTGCTTAATGATTTTTTAGCATTCTGCAACCCATCATTCATCTCACGTTGTTTTATCGTTAAAATCTCTCCAATACTTCTAGTTTTCATTTAACTATCTTTCATATTTGTTTATTTTTCAAAACATCAAATTTTATGCTTTCAAGAATGAATTAGGAAGTATTGAATAAATAACTTGAAACATTGTAGAGATTTTAACCATAAAACAATGTGAGATGAATGTTGAGTTGCAAGATGCTTCAAAATCACTAATCAATGTAAGTTGTTCTTCAAATATAACACAATTGTTCATATAATTATTTTCCTTATCAATTTTGAGAAGTTATATGTCCAGTATAGGATTTAGTGAAATAAGCAATCCACGTTAGATTTAATAATCTCAAAATTGTTTTACCCCTCAATTTTATGAGATAACCGAGGTGAAAATGTGGTATATCCGTCGGTGAAATTACAAAACCAAAGGGATATGTGTTTTTGCCATTTCAGAATTTCAAGAAGGTCTCGCTGAAAAGCGAACCCATGACCTTTTCACATACCCGTCGGTTTTTCTAAAACCGAGAGGTAACGTGTGCACTTTTCATGACGCCCTTCGTTACCTCGACATTGTAACCAAAGTGAAATCTATTTCGCGTCTGACATGACATGTGTTATTTGTAGCAGTGTCTTTAACTTAACCAATTCCAAATAAGAAAAGAAGACTTCAAAAAGTGTCCAAATTTATTTTGAGTGAACCATAATTGTCTTTATCTTTTGTGTACACCTTTTGTAGTAATGTTTGTGTACATCTTTTACAGTAGTATATATGTCCACCTTTTTGTAGTTATGTTTGTGTGCCTTATGCCATTTTAGAACAGAATTAATGTCATTTTTATTTGAATAAATTAATGTAACGAGATTCTAGTTTAATTCCATCCAATTCAAGATTATGTTGATATGAAATGTTTTATTTGTGTTAATCCAAAATGCTATGAAATTCTAGTATAGTAAATAACATGTTACAAATGCACTTTAATTACAGTTTTGTTAAATATTTTGGTCCAATCCTTTAACTAACTACAAAGTTTCAATTTAGTTCCTTAACAAAATTGTTGATTTATTATTTTAGCTTTTATCATGCTATCATATCACATGTGCGCAACGTAACATTTTTTCTCAAAATTTAATAAAAATGACAAACTTGACTAACAAAAACACTTTTTAAAGAACAAATATATAACATTAATTAGATAAAATACTAAAATAAAATTTTAAATTAAGTTAACAACTAATTAAGCCTTAAATATACTAATAAACAATTATCATGATCCAACAGAATATTTCATATTTTGTGATGGTCCTTTATTGTCATGATAGGTTATCACACAATAAGTTTTTGATTAAAAAAGGAATGAAAATTTATGATTGATAAGTTTTCTATGTGACCTCCTTGTGAAGTGTGCCGAAGGGACAAAGAGAACACATTGATATTCTAAAGAAGCATTTAATAATTATTTTTATTTAAAAAATTGTTCTTTACCACTCCATAAGAGCTAAAATATATTTAATCCATGTAAAGAGAACATGAACCTTATAAATTATAAATTGATAAACTCATAATCTATTTTATACAAGAATAAAAGATAATATGGTTGAAATTGTCAAATTTGTTTATGTTTTAATTATCTTTGTTTTTCTATTTTTAGTTGCAACAAACGTTGATGGTGAGCTATTCTTTTTTTAATCATTTTTAAATTTTCTAATTGACTTCTTACATGAGTTTTTTTTCATAGTAATAATATTTTATTCTCTTTGTCATTATATAGGTATTAGATGTATTCAAGATTGTGATTGTCCACATAATTTTTGCCCTCCTCCCTATACACCGAAGTGTATTATTGGCCGATGTAATTGTGTTTGAAAAATAATGAATTTTATGATTGATTAGTTTTTTTTATATGGCCTCCTTACCAAGTGTGTTGAAGGGAAAAATATAACACATTGTTGTAATTAATTTTCTTTTAATAATTATTCTTATTTAAAGAAATGATTGATACCCCATAAAGTATAACATAATATTTGTTTCATATAAGATTTATCAATAATAAAGTGATAGAATTATATTCTACTTTTTTTAAAAAGTAAATAAGAAAGTATGTTTAACCAGATGGCCCAGCAAACAACTAACCATAATAGAGCATGGTATTTTTTTTTATTGTGCAATAAAGAAGAGACCGAAAGAGCTTAATGTTAAACTTACAATTTTTAATTCACTTAAACCAATCTAACTAGAAACTTTATTTCAATAGTACATTGCAACCGGACAGCGGAAAAAATATGGGACACAGTTTCCTCTACACTAAAGTACATATCATGTTGGAGAAATTTCTAAAATATTAAATTGATAAATAATAATGGTTAAATTAACAAAATAAATGATTAAAAATTGCAACTGTCTAGAATAGAACCAGAGACTCTATAATGATTGGATGCGTAGTCAAAAGGTGCAATCACCAGATCAACACAACTTTTTATGAAAAAGTTTGTTGTTATTGGTATACAATGGTTCGTGAATGATCATGTTGGAATCAAATGAAACATTGTTTCTCCACACCAATCGGTACAAGTTTTCTTATAAATAAAGATACTTGTAAGCCATAAAAGATACGAAAATAAATATATTTCAGAGCCAATGTAATACCCCGTAAATTTATAAACGCTCTGGTTAATATTATTATGATCAACTGGGTTCCGGAGTACTCTGAGTAATTATTTGATAAAATAATTAGAGTAAACTGACGAACTCAGAGTCGATTTAATTAATAGTAGTTAACGTTGAGTTTTTATAATTTGATGTATTTGAGCTAATTTTGGACATTTAGTAGTGTTACTAATAAATGATAGTTTTCTATACTATCTATTTCCCTTCCATTTCATTTGGAAACAAACAAAAGCTAGAAAAGGAAAAAAAAAGAGAAGAAAGGAAAGGAGGAGGAAGGAAAAGGAGAGGAAAATTTCTCCAAGAGCTCAAGAACATCATCAAGCAACAATTCTTCATCTAAATCATCTCAGTATCAACCTCCTCGTCTAGTAATTCAGGTGGGTTCTAGTTAGACTCTTTAGGGTAGAGTTTTATTGAGTTAGAGTTAGATTGGAATTGTGGAAATTGATTAATTTTGCATGAAATTCGTGAATCTAACTGCTAAATGCAATGTTTGATTATATGTTATACTGGTTGTGATGTTATAACATGTTTTGATGCATTTTGATTGATGAAAATGGGATTTGGGGTTGATTTTGGATCAACCCGTAGCAGAAAAATTCTGCAGGAACTTCTGCATTTTTCTCTGCCCATACGCGTATGGAGCATGTCAATACGCGTATGGAGCTGGTCAATACGCGTACGGCAAGGGCAATACGCGTATGGATGGCCGGGCATTTGAGCAATACGCGTATCGCTTGGGGCAATACGCGTATGGCTGGGCGAGAATTTGGGCAATACGCGTACGGGGAGTGCCAATACGCGTACGGCCAGGAGAGTTACAGAATCCTGCTGTTGTGATTTATTTTTCCGATCGATTGTTTACAATGCCGTAACTTTTTGTACGTAACTCGGATTGGAACAATTTTGATATCGTTGGAAAGATAATAAAATGTACTTTCTTATTAAAATGGTTTTAAGATCGTCGGCCGATTTAATTAAGTCGGGATTCCTGAAATTGTGTCGTTTTATCGACTTTTACCTGTTAATTGTGTGTAATTATTATTGACAATATATGCATGTTAAAATATGGACTAGGCAGGGTGAGAATTATTACCAAAACTGTGTCGGAAGTGTGATTGTTCCATGTGTTGCAACGCTCGTGCATGAAGGCCGAGACGTGTGCATTTCTGTTTATCAATAACCACAGTTGTGCGGTGTAGTTCATGAGACTCGAGCACCTCCTCTGAACGTTATACACAACTACTTGGCAGGTTTGAGTCCCGTGTTAAGTACGGTTGGAGCCTACGGGTAAAGAGACTTGAGACGGCGTACGGTCCGTGAGAAGTGACGGATCACGGTGTACGGCCCGTGATCCCGAATCCAATCGTATGCCAAGTAGCTACAAGGATCCATGACTCGGATCGCCTTCTAGACGTAGAAGGGTACGGGAAAAAGGGATACCTTGGTATTGGTTATTGATATGTGAGTTCTTGAGTGTACGGACTCAGAACGTACTTCGGTACTTTGTGAATCCTTGAGTTTACAGGCTCAAGAGGTACTTCGGTACTAGTGTGAGTTTACAGGCTCACCGTGGCGGTTACTTGTGTGTGTGTACTCATGGTCTTTCCCCTTTCCCCTTGGACATGAGTTAGGATTTTGTTAGAACCTTGTAAAGCCGAGAGGACTTTAAGATAGGGAACTCACTGAGATTTGATGTATCTCACCCCACTGTTGTTGTTTACATCACAGGTTCTGCAGGTTTGGCGAAGGGTAAGGACAAGGTTACTTGACTTTCCTTACGGATCGTGGTTTTGTGATGGCATGGCTTCCGCTATGGCGTTATGTTTTGAGATCATTGTTTTGATCTAGTTCTTAGTTTTTATCATTTTGGGAACATCTTGTATATGTAATGCCTTAGACTTTTAGGTGTTTTGTATTAAAGGCATTTATGTGTACAATGTGTTAACTAGGAACTTATTATGTTTCAGTACCAAAAGTGAAACTCATGTATAATATATGATTTGAGGCATGTATTATTATGTGGGTCTTTACAGTTGGTATCAGAGCAGGTCGTATCCTCGACCTAGCCATGAAATAGAATAAGTGTTTCTTTCCGTTTCATATGCGGCGTGTCGCCATGGGTCTTGTCTGTTATATTTATGGTATTGAGTCTGATCAACTTAATCCTATTGATATGGAATTCAGGAGCATGGCTGATAGACGCAGAAACAACCGTGGAAGACCAAGGACTACTCCAGCTGGGACAGTTCCACAAGGTGATGAAGGGAATTCCCCGTTGTACCAATTTATGCAACAGATGCAGCAACAGCAGAATCAGTTCATGCAAGGAATGATGCAACAAATGGCTGATGGTCTGCATCCTACAGTGGTTGTTCCAGAGATTATAGGTGGGAGTTTTCGGGATTTTCTCCGCATGAATCCTCCAGAATTTCATGGCGGAATGGATCCTGTGAGAGCTCATGACTGGATTGCTGGCATGGAGAGAATTTTTCTAGTAATTTGCTGTAGTGAGGAGAACAAGGTAGTGTTTGCTTCTCACTCACTAAGGGGTCCTGCTGAAAGATGGTGGGATGTTGCTTCAGCTTTCTTGACTATGCAAGGTGTACCTAAGGCGTGGGAGCAGTTCAGGTCTATTTTTATTGAAAAGTACCTTCCTAGTTCTTTGAGGATCCGAAGAGAGTTTGAATTCCAGCAGTTGCGGCAATACTGTGTGGCAGAGAACAGTTTGAAGGAAGTTCAGACAGAAGGGGGTTCGCGTAGGGCAAGCCAACAGTCTAATCCTAGGCAACGAGTTTTTAAAGGGAAACAAGTTCAGAGCTCTAGGACTAGTGCATGTCGACACTGTGGTAGAAATCATCGAGGAAAGTGCGGTATCGAAGGTGTGAAGTGTTATCAATGTCAGAAGGTGGGACACATTGCAAGGGATTGTCCTCAGAATAGGAATCAGACGCAAAGGAAGGAAGCAAAAGGCGATGACCTTGGAATTTCGGGTACGTGCTTCGTTAATGGTCAACCTTGTTTTGTTTTATTTGACTGTGGGGCTACACATTCTTTTGTGTCTTTAAGATGTGTGAAGCGACTTGGGTTGCAAACTATTCCTTTGTTTCCTCCTATGGTGGTTACTACTGCCATGGATGAAATGGTTGAAACACCACTGATGTGTGAAAATTGTGTGTTGTCGGTGAACGAAAGAGTCTTCCAGATTGATCTTATTTGTCTGCCGCTTAAGAAAGTGGATGTTGTTCTGGGAATGGACTGGCTTTCAGCTAATTCGGTTTTTATCGGTTGTGAGGAGAAGCTAATTATTATTCCATCTGCTGAGGCTACTCCGAAAGATGTTTTATCAACGATTTTAGAAGGTACGGTGGGAATGGTAAATTTCTTGTTTGAGAAAGAGAAATCTGTTTTATTGGTTCTTACTAAGGAGGGAGGTAGTGAACAGCAAGTTCTGAGTATTCCAATAGTGTGTGAATTTCCTGAAGTGTTTCCTGAGGATGTTTCTTCTCTTCCTCCGGAGAGAGAAGTTGAGTTCTCTATTGACCTGATACCGGGAACGGCTCCTATATCTGTTTCTCCGTATCGGATGGCACCGCTTGAATTAAGAGAATTAAAGGACCAATTGGAGGACTTGATGTCCAAGCATTTCGTTAGGCCTAGTGTTTCACCGTGGGGAGCTCCAGTGTTGTTGGTAAAGAAGAAAGATGGGGGAATGCGTTTGTGCATTGATTATCGTAAGTTGAATAAAGTTACCATTAAGAATAAGTATCCCTTACCAAGGATAGACGACTTATTAGATCAATTGAAAGGAGCCTGTGTGTTCTCGAAGATTGATTTACGGTCGGGTTATCATCAGATTCGAGTGAAGAGTTCCGATGTGCCAAAGACTGCATTTAGGACACGTTACGGTCATTATGAATTCTTAGTGATGCCTTTCGGTGTGACTAATGCTCCAGCTGTTTTCATGGATTACATGAATCGAATATTTCAGACTTACTTGGACCAATTTGTGGTAATCTTTATTGACGACATTCTTATTTATTCTCGTACTCCACAAGAGCACGGAGAACATCTGAGGATTGTCTTATCGGTCTTGCAAGAGAAGCAATTGTTTGCTAAGTTGAGCAAGTGTGAGTTTTGGATGTCGGAAGTTAATTTTCTTGGACATGTGATATCTCGAGGTGGTGTGGCAGTGGATCCATCGAAGGTAGAAGCAGTGATTAATTGGGAGAGACCGAGAAATGTTTCAGAAGTCAGAAGTTTCTTGGGATTGGCCGGTTACTATAAAAGGGTTTATTAAGGGCTTTTCTCAATTGGCCTTACCAATGACGAAACTTACTCGGAAGGATGTTACGTTTGAATGGGATTCAGGTTGCGAACAAAGTTTTATGCATTTGAAGGAAAGTTTGACGAGTGCTCCAATATTAATTATTCCTGATCCTAACAACTCTTATGAAGTTTTCTGTGATGCTTCTAAGAGGGGATTAGGGGGTGTTCTGATGCAAGGTGGTCAAGTGGTAGCTTATGCTTCTCGACAGTTAAAAGTTCATGAGAAGAATTATCCAACTCATGATTTGGAACTAGCTGCAGTGGTTTTTGCACTGAAGGTGTGGCGTCATTATTTATATGGTGTACGTTTTGAAATGTTCAGTGACCACAAAAGTTTGAAGTATTTGTTTGATCAAAAGGAGTTGAATATGCGACAAAGAAGGTGGATGGAGTACTTAAAGGATTATGACTTAGAATTGAAATATCATCCAGGAAAGGCGAATAAAGTAGCGGATGCTTTAAGTCGGAAAATGGTTCATAGTGCGGAATTGATGATTTTAGAGTATTCATTGTTGGAAAAGTTTAGAGATCTTAATCTCCAGTTTGTGTGGACTCCGACTGGTGTGATTATGGGAAATTTGAATGTCAATTCTACTTTGAGAGTTGAGATTCAACAGACACAACTGTTAGAGGAAGAGTTACAAGAGTTGTTACTTCAACCGGGTTTTACACGAGCGACAGATGGGATTGTTCTGTTTAATCAAAGGATTTGTGTTCCGAGGGATGAGGCATCGAAAAGGAAGATCTTAGACGAAGCTCATAAAGGTACTTTTACGATACATCCTGGTTCTTCAAAGATGTATCAGGATTTAAAGAAGGATTATTGGTGGCCTGGGATGAAAAAGGATATAGCGGGATATGTGTCAGAATGTGCGGTGTGCCAACAGGTGAAGATTGAACACCAAAGACCGGGCAGTTTATTACAACCTTTGGATATTCCAGTTTGGAAGTGGGATAGTATTTCTATGGATTTTGCAGTGGGTTTACCCCGTACCCAAGGTGGGTATGATTCTATTTGGGTGATTGTAGATCGACTAACGAAATCTGCACACTTCTTAGCCGTAAAGACTACTTATAAGGCAAGTCATCTTGCAAGGTTGTTTATTGCTGAGATTGTGAGATTGCATGGTATTCCTTCCAGTATTGTGTCCGATAGAGATCCGAAGTTTACTTCGAGATTTTGGAAAGTGTTCCAACAAGCGATGGGTACGAATCTGTGTTTGAGCACGTCGAATCATCCTCAAACGGATGGTCAGACTGAACGAACAATACAAACGATGGGGGATATGTTAAGAGCTTGTGTGTTAGAGAGTAGAGGGAATTGGAAAGAACTTTTGCCGTTAATTGAGTTTTCCTATAACAATAGTTATCATGCGAGCATCGGTATGGCTCCTTATGAAGCATTGTATGGGAGAAAGTGTAGGACACCTTTGTGTTGGGCTGAAATTGGCGAAGATAGGATTTTGGGACCCGAGATTATTCAAGAGACTACGGAAAAGATTCGAATGATCCGCGAGAAGGTTAAATAAGCACAAGATCGTCAAAAGAGTTATGCGGACAATCGTAGGAGACCTTTGGAATTTGAGGAAGGTGACCATGTATTTCTGAAAGTTACTCCGAGATCGAGATTGAAAGGACCGTTTAAGTCGCGTAAGTTAAGTCCGAGATACGTGGGACCGTATCAGATTTTAGAAAGGATTGGTGAAGTTGCTTATAGATTAGCCTTACCACCCTCTCTATCCGAGATGCATGACGTTTTTCACGTATCTCAGCTCCGTAAGTTCATTCCTGATCCTCTTCAGCCAATTCTACCCGAATCAGTGGAAATTGAAGCGGATTTGACTTTTGAACCACAACCGAGTTGTATTGTGGGAAGGGAAACAAAAGTGTTAAGGAACAAAGATATTCCACTTGTTAAGGTGCAATGGGATATGACGCATCCGGGCGATGCTACTTGGGAACTGGAATCGGAAATGCGAGATTCTTATCCACATCTGTTCAGGTAATATTCTAAATTCGAGGACGAATTTCTATTTAAGGGGGGGAGGATGTAATACCCCGTAAATTTATAAACGCTCTGGTTAATATTATTATGATCAACTGGGTTCCGGAGTACTCTGAGTAATTATTTGATAAAATAATTAGAGTAAACTGACGAACTCAGAGTCGATTTAATTAATAGTAGTTAACGTTGAGTTTTTATAATTTGATGTATTTGAGCTAATTTTGGACATTTAGTAGTGTTACTAATAAATGATAGTTTTCTATACTATCTATTTCCCTTCCATTTCATTTGGAAACAAACAAAAGCTAGAAAAGGAAAAAAAAAGAGAAGAAAGGAAAGGAGGAGGAAGGAAAAGGAGAGGAAAATTTCTCCAAGAGCTCAAGAACATCATCAAGCAACAATTCTTCATCTAAATCATCTCAGTATCAACCTCCTCGTCTAGTAATTCAGGTGGGTTCTAGTTAGACTCTTTAGGGTAGAGTTTTATTGAGTTAGAGTTAGATTGGAATTGTGGAAATTGATTAATTTTGCATGAAATTCGTGAATCTAACTGCTAAATGCAATGTTTGATTATATGTTATACTGGTTGTGATGTTATAACATGTTTTAATGCATTTTGATTGATGAAAATGGGATTTGGGGTTGATTTTGGATCAACCCGTAGCAGAAAAATTCTGCAGGAACTTCTGCATTTTTCTCTGCCCATACGCGTATGGAGCATGTCAATACGCGTATGGAGCTGGTCAATACGCGTACGGCAAGGGCAATACGCGTATGGATGGCCGGGCATTTGAGCAATACGCGTATCGCTTGGGGCAATACGCGTATGGCTGGGCGAGAATTTGGGCAATACGCGTACGGGGAGTGCCAATACGCGTACGGCCAGGAGAGTTACAGAATCCTGCTGTTGTGATTTATTTTTCCGATCGATTGTTTACAATGCCGTAACTTTTTGTACGTAACTCGGATTGGAACAATTTTGATATCGTTGGAAAGATAATAAAATGTACTTTCTTATTAAAATGGTTTTAAGATCGTCGGCCGATTTAATTAAGTCGGGATTCCTGAAATTGTGTCGTTTTATCGACTTTTACCTGTTAATTGTGTGTAATTATTATTGACAATATATGCATGTTAAAATATGGACTAGGCAGGGTGAGAATTATTACCAAAACTGTGTCGGAAGTGTGATTGTTCCATGTGTTGCAACGCTCGTGCATGAAGGCCGAGACGTGTGCATTTCTGTTTATCAATAACCACAGTTGTGCGGTGTAGTTCATGAGACTCGAGCACCTCCTCTGAACGTTATACACAACTACTTGGCAGGTTTGAGTCCCGTGTTAAGTACGGTTGGAGCCTACGGGTAAAGAGACTTGAGACGGCGTACGGTCCGTGAGAAGTGACGGATCACGGTGTACGGCCCGTGATCCCGAATCCAATCGTATGCCAAGTAGCTACAAGGATCCATGACTCGGATCGCCTTCTAGACGTAGAAGGGTACGAGAAAAAGGGATACCTTGGTATTGGTTATTGATATGTGAGTTCTTGAGTGTACGGACTCAGAACGTACTTCGGTACTTTGTGAATCCTTGAGTTTACAGGCTCAAGAGGTACTTCGGTACTAGTGTGAGTTTACAGGCTCGCCGTGGCGGTTACTTGTGTGTGTGTACTCATGGTCTTTCCCCTTTCCCCTTGGACATGAGTTAGGATTTTGTTAGAACCTTGTAAAGCCGAGAGGACTTTAAGATAGGGAACTCACTGAGATTTGATGTATCTCACCCCACTGTTGTTGTTTACATCACAGGTTCTGCAGGTTTGGCGAAGGGTAAGGACAAGGTTACTTGACTTTCCTTACGGATCGTGGTTTTGTGATGGCATGGCTTCCGCTATGGCGTTATGTTTTGAGATCATTGTTTTGATCTAGTTCTTAGTTTTTATCATTTTGGGAACATCTTGTATATGTAATGCCTTAGACTTTTAGGTGTTTTGTATTAGAGGCATTTATGTGTACAATGTGTTAACTAGGAACTTATTATGTTTCAGTACCAAAAGTGAAACTCATGTATAATATATGATTTGAGGCATGTATTATTATGTGGGTCTTTACAGCCAAAATTTATATCTAAGTCATTTTTTTATTTTTCTTGTGCACGAGAATAAGTGAAGGAACTTTATTCTGTAAAATATCGTTGATCGATATGCTTAATGTGAATGTGCAATTCATGTTAAAGTTTCCAAAATATCCTGAAGGGGATTCGCTGGATTACCCATTTGCATCCAATTTTCCTAAATTGGTGGGGGCGAATCGTACCTAAAGCTTAGTGTAAACACACGCTTTGGAATTTATGTTGTGCAACTTTCATCATAATATCTCCATCTTCTTCTTATTCAAGTTTTGTAGCAGACCCCCAACACAAGATCTAAAAATCTCTAGGTTCGATTTTAATTTTTGTGATTAATTTATGGTTGCAACTTTGATAGAGAAATGGATCCATCCTCTCTTATTCAGAACCATGGTGAAAGGTACATAATAATTCGATTAGATTGATATATATTCATATAATGTTTTAAATTCATGTATAATATTTTATGATGAAAATAATTTGTATATATGTTAAGTTTAACATGTGATATTAAATTTATACATGCATAATTTATAAACTATTCAAATATGTGAAATGAAATAATTATGAATATGTTTGGTTTATGTTATAAAATTGAATGTAAAATGTATGTTAAATATTTTTCTTTGGTGCAATTAATAATGCATTATTTCTGGATGAGATTACTTGGTAATAATTAAAAGAAATAAAATCATGAATTTGAATATATGGTAAATTTATTGGTAACATAAAATGATGTAAATAACATGTTAAAAATTTCAAGAACATGTTTCAATTGTATTGTTGTTTATGCAAGAATTTTAAAATGATTTATCTCATATTATATGTGTATCATAATATGAAAGTATTATTTATTATTTATCTTGATATTAAAAGTAATTTGGATATATTTTATCTTTTTGTAGGTTGATAAGTGTTCATCGAGAAACATTACAAGAAATATTAGTGATGTTGGTTTATTGTTCATTTTGTGATTTTTTATTTGGATATACCATAAAACATTGTTATCTATGAAACATAGATTTATCGTATAGAATTTGTTATGCATATATGTTGGTCATACAAGAAAATTATTTATTTTAAAAAGAATAGAAATAAATTTTATGGTGTTATTTTTTATATGGACATTACGAATCACATGTTTGAACCCACTGTATGAAATAAAAGTTAGTCATCACAAATTTGTATGATCATGATTGTCAAAATGGTTAATGCATTAAATATATTTTAGATATATTTAAGTGGAAGTAAAACTTCAAAATAAAAAAGGTTAGTAAATGAAGAATGACATAAAAGTTGTGGATATGACTAAATTATCATGGTGATAGTTTGTCAAAACTATCAAGAATATAAATATTGTTTGTATATGATCATTGTACTAATGTGCTAAAAGTATCATGTTTTGATGATATATGGTAAATACTATCAAGAGTACATAAGTAATCATATACATGATTAGTTGAAAAATTGAATATTAAAAAATTATTAAAGTTTTGAAAATCTTGCAAATCTTTGACGAAAGGTTTGACAAAGATATGATGTCTTTGGATATAATTGAAGACAATGAAGACATCATTAGGGATGTGGAACAAGCCCATATCTAATTAATCATTGATAGTGGAAACTCAACTCACATTTGATTATCATTAAGTCTTGAGTTCAATGATGAAAGTACACTATTAGAGTGATTGAAGTACTTGACAATAGATACATCCCAAGGAGTAAAAGTACTTGAACCAGAAGAATAAATGTGGAAGGATGAGGTTTTTCTCTTAATCGACAAATAACATATGTTTGCTGAAATTCATAATTATGGGTGCATTTCTGATATAGTCTACCCATATGAGAATGAAGTGGTGCCGCTTTATAGAGTTCAAGGGCTTGACTCTTAAATTCTCATGAAAATGATATAAGACACAAGGCCTTATTAAATGTGTCATAGTTATAATTCGATCAATGGTACTGAGATTTCATGTGTGAGTTATGCACGCTTGTTCTAATGAATAATTGGTTCAAAGCTTGTCTACCAATCTATTCGGAGATGAGTTAAAACTTAACTTACTAAGTATTGGTTCAAATCGTAAGATACCTTTATCTGAAACCATGAAATTTCCTGAATAATGGATTTAGATATATTTTGAAAATGGTGGGGGATTGTTGGAGAAATTTCCAAAATATTAAATTGATAAATAATAATGGTTAAATTAACAAAATAAATGGCCAAAAATTGCAACTGTCTAGAATAGAACCAGAGACCCTATAATGAATGGGTGCGTGGTTAAAAGGTGCAACCACCAGATCAACACAACTTTTTATGAAAAGGTTTGTTGTTATTGGTATACAATGGTTTGTGAATGGTTATGTTGGAATCAAATGAAACATTGTTTCTCCACACCAATCGGTACAAGTTTTCTTATAAATAGAGATACTTGTCAGCCATAAAAGATATACGAAAATAAATATATTTCAGAGCCAAAATTTATATCTAAGTCATTTATTTATTTTTCTTGTGCACGAGAATAAGTGAAGGAACTTTATTCTGTAAAATATCGTTGATCGATATGCTTAATGTGAATGTGCAATTCATGTTAAGGTTTCCAAAGTATTCTGAAGGGGATTCGCCGGATTACCCATTTGCTTCCAATTTACCTAAATTGGTGGGGGCGAATCGAACCTAAAGCTTAGTGTAAACACACGTTTTGGAATTTATGTTGTGCAACTTTCATCATAACATCTCCATCTTCTTCTTATTCAAGTTTTGTAGCAGACCCCCAACACAAGATCTAACATATGATACACTACATCATGGTTGGCATTCAGAACTCCGTGTCTTGCTAATTCAGACATTGTTGGGAGCTTGCTGAGAAGTAGTCCCCCATCCGAACACTTAATTTTTTCTTGGGATCTTAGACTTTCATAGTATGCCCAAATCCTATTCTGATAAATAAGAACTTGTAAAATTGGATCATGTAATCATCAAAAGAACTGTATATTCCCTTTTTCTTTGACATTGGAAGAAACAATTGATTTAAAGGATCCGCTTCAGTACTCAGAGTCGAGGAAATGTTCGCTATTTTGCATCCACCTAGTAATACTCCGGTGCATCTGGTTGATTCCGAAGATTTAAGTGGTCCAACACATTAGTAGTGCTAGGCTCACAACCTTCACTCTGCAGACAAAGTTGAATGAAATCTCTAGCACGTTCCCCTTCGCAAATTGACTCAAATCCTCATCTTTCTACAAGACGCAAGGGGCATGGAGACCTCAACGCGATTTATTCGTCCGCCAAATTTTGTATGAGGCTATCTAACGACCCTAAAGAAGAGGTTTTATCCTCCGAAGAATTCTCAAATACTCTTTCTAATCCAGAATCGTAAGATAGGGTTATGATCTCTAGTTTTATGTGATCACTACAAAGAGAAGAAAGATAGGGATCATGGGATGCCCCTATTGCAAAAGCATAGGAAGTTTCAAATTTAGAATCGTTTACTAAATCAATAGTATTATCACTCATCCTGACTAGAAAAAAATAGAAAGGCGTTGGACGTAAAACTTGAGTTAGAAGGATACTTTGTTATGAGAGACTGATGAAGCAGGAGGAATGGAAGAAGGAAAAATCTTTAAGGGAATCACTGATTCACTTTTGGTGATACTCTTAGGGAAGAAGGAACGCATATGTTTCTCTAGAAAGTAAATGCAAGCTTGAAAGCTAAAGGTTGCGAAAAAAAAGTCTAAATGCTCAATTCACTCTATTCACAATATCAACAATTAGATTTCAACTCATGGATACACGCCAACTCGAGTTCACTCAAGCACTATATAAGTCGCGACATACCCTAACTGGTCACATCACTACACCTGTCAAAATAGGACAACGAAGCGCTTCTTTGATGGAACCACATTAAATGTGCATGTTCCTTATTACTTTTTATAAAACTAATCTCAATCGTTTCAATTCCAATCCACACTAAGCAACATAATAAAGGTCGGTCAATGATACTTAAGGCTTCCCCCTGATTTTTCAGTGCTCGACTAAGCCTTGGGGGCAATTGTTTTGGACTGACAAAAGGCCTAATTGGCGAAGGCCGCATCCATATCAGGTCCACTCCACTTGACCCAAAGTATAAAATTAGTTCACACGCTAAGAACAAGTTACAATCTCAGATATCCAATTTTCACTATACTCATCTTGAATCATGAACTCAAGTCGGTGTTGAAGTACTAACCAAGTAGGTCCACCCTGCAACACCATAAAAGAAGATTGGAGCCACTATTCAAGATCATCAAATTTCTAACTACATCCATTTGTGGGTCCCGAACGGAACATACACACACACACACATACACGTGCGCAGGCGCACACACGTACTCATACACGTATGCACGCACACACACAGACACAGACACACACAGACACACATACACACACACACATGCGCGCACACAGACACACACACACACACACACACACACACACACACACACACGCATACACACACATACACACAAGGTTCAAACATGTTTCTAGATGAGTGGGTCGTGGTTCTTGATTGTTATTAAGAGCTTGATCAAATCCTTAACAAGATTGATCAACTTATTCTCAAATTCACACACGAACAACAACCAAAATCTCACAAACAAGATGCAACAAAAAAGATAAAGATTTGACATGGGTTCGATATCAAAAGGTTGATGTTTGGAGAATAAGAGAGAATAGTGGTGTAAATATGAACACAATAAGATGAGAAGAAAAAATTATAATTTCGTCACTATGGATCACCATATGTATTCCACACTTGTTATTTTTTACCAATAGAAACAATCATTTAAATAATTGAAGATAAATTGGATTTTTGAAGGTTTAATTCGAATCAATCTAGACATTTTCAAAAAGAGTGAATTTTTAAAGCTATTGATTTGAATAATTTTTTGTACCTGATTCGAAACAAATGAGGTTATGATTCGAATCATGTTCAATCTTTGATTCAAATAATTTGATCCAGAATTGTTTTCTAATTTTTAATAGGTGATCGATCACAATCAAATTTAGCATGTGATTCAAATTAAATACAAAATGATCAAAATTCAAATGTTCTAACTTGTGATTCAAGCTACTTATGTGGTAAGGACAAAATAATAACTTTCCTAGGCTCAAAAAAGAAAAACATTAACATGGATCAAATGAATATGATTGAGAAATGTAAAGGATTCTTAGTAGTACAATTAAGTAGTCAAAGCAATTACAATCAAAAGGAAATAATATTACAACCACACAAATTAATTGAAATAACATACAAATTACAAATACGTACTGAAACAATAATCGAGTTGTAAAACATAAAAACATAATAGATACTTAAAGCACATAAACGATACCAAATGATACTATGTGCTTTCATTCTCCCCCTTTTTGATGTTCGAAAAAATTGTTAGATTATTATTGATGAACTAATCCAAAGAGATATTTGGAATTTGATGAAAAAAATTCAATGTGATGATTGTCACATAATGCTTCCTTTGAGTCGTAAAATCTATGAAGCCCCCTGCATTAAACACTTAATGCACATAAATATTGTCAATATCTCAACTATGTATCCCCTTTTTGTTAAATATCAAAAAGAATATAACTAGAAAAAAAGAACACACAAATATAATCAAACTCACGCAAAATCCACTTAAGAAATTTCATACTCAGTGAATCATAAACACAAACCATACATATTGCACATGAGAAATAACACAAATACGCAACATGAAAAAGATAACAAGATAAAATATTAGCAAAATGAATATCAGGAACACCAAAATAACATGAATTATCATTCAATCCATATAGTACACAAAAGTTGTTCCAACAAACAAAGTATGATCAAAAGACCACAAAATTAGTTCAAACCAAAATAGACATAACAATAAACTACATATGCTAAATGACATGATATGAAACATCACACAATACAAAGAAATTAGAACATGGTGGAGGAGGTGCAGTAGCAACAACAGTGTCTTTCGGAACATGAATACTTGTTGCAGTAGTGTCGTGATAGAAAATGAAGTTGTTACTACCAAGATAGTCAATAAAGCTCTTCAACAATTTAATCTGATGATCCCGACGTTCTTTTGAAGCTTGAATCTCTTCCTTCATCTTTACTATGTTCTCCTCACCAACATTGGCAAACGCATCAATGTGTGCCATGATATGATCCTCCCTGGTCTAGTTATCTGCAAAGAGCTTCTGAAGCACATCATCCAAAAGTGCTTTCACATCAACTGATGTAGAAGCAGCAACACTAGCACCAGTAGTAGACGGACCAGTCGTCTCAGTAACTTCCTTCTCAAGAATTTTATCATCATAAATTTTCCTCCCTGAATCCTCCAAATAATAGTAATCACTATTCGAATCCATATAATACCTCATATTTTCCATGTAATCTGAACAAATAAAGGAAAATAGATAGGCATCTCAGGGTTATCCCTGCAATAGATCATTCTGTCAATGATGAATCATAATCTAGTTATTTTTGGCCTTGTGAGTTAGATACCACATCAAAAAAATATCTTTATCATCAACTCTGCTAGAATTTTCCGGTTTCCTAGCCAAAATCTTCACAACAATCTAGTGTAGCAACCTCATAACCAACAAACTTAGAAGTTTCCAAAACAAATGCAACTTTGTCATACTCAACTTCTTTTGAGTTTGACACATTAGTACCTTCATATTTTAATCCAAAATAAGTGGTGAAATATGAGTAATTAAATTTCAAAACCTGGTTCTTGAACCTACTTTCAAGACCTATATTAGTGATTTCAAGATTGCAATAGAACACCTTGACATAATCAGGGTCGTATTTTCTTTTCATACCAATGAATGAAAATAAATTGTTGCCAACAAATGCTTTAGGAATTTGGTTTTCAACTTAACTTCAGTAGAACTATCAACAAAATATCCAGGGTCTACAGGCTTGTAAAGAAACTTATCTTGGTACTTTTGGAGACTATCTTCCGGCAACAAATATGCAACTTTACTCTAAAGCATAGTAAGAGAAGATGAACCTGAAGCAAATGAATATTTGGCCCTCTTGCTCAAAACTCCATTTGTAGATGCCTTTCTACCTTGAACTTTTGTCCTTGATCTTTTTGGAATAAGGACTGGAGGATTAGAATCAATGGCTAGTTGCTTTTTCTTTTGCTTGTCAAGTCTTCCACAATAGCCAAACCCATAAGACATGATGAATGGTGGATCTATGATGATGAGTGATGATGATAATGAGATGATAAATGATGAGAATGATGAGTGAAATGATGAATTAAAGTGTTTTTTAGAAATTGCTCAGGTTAGGGTTCGAGATGATCAAAAAGGAAAATGATGCAATGAGGTTTGAAGAGATGAAAAAGTGAAAAACAAGTGAGTTTAGTATGACCTTTCAAATTTCAGATCAAGTTGAAAATTTGATTCGAATCAAATTGGACAATTTTGAAACTCAACAAAAATTATTCGAATCACGGGATTAGTGTAAAATGTTTGATTCGAATCAAAATGAAGCATCTCAAGTCCCAGGAAAATGATTCAAATGGCGGGTTTAGTTAAAAATCATTGATTCGAATCAAAATGCCAATATTTGAAAATTTTAAAAGAAATGAGACTTTACACTAAACACACAAAACACTAATGCTTATGAGGGAAAATATAATTTTATGTTACAAATGAATGAAAATTAGTTGAGTCGTTTATAATACAAATTCTCAATTGAATTTTAATGCAAATGCATTTTAATGTAAATGCAAAATTGTTTTCAATGCATAGTAATAATGAGGATGCATGAATGTATGAACGATGCTGATGAATGTAATGAACAGAGACATAAATTTCAAACCAATACGTTGAATTATTTAGCAATTAAGAGATGAATGCACATAAATGGCAGGTACACAAGCATATAAATCACAACACACATAGGCAAGAGAATAAATACTATGGAGCATACGCAAAAGAAATAAAGAATGTTTGGAACGACCATACCACTTTAGACGATCTAAGCTTAACTTGCTAATTACGATATCAGATGGAAATTAACACAAGGATAACACAATCTTTAAACACGAACAATCAATTACGAATTGGATAAAACTCATTTTACACATTTGAAGAATATTTTCAGACTCTACTTTATAAGGATTTAGATGAAATTTGAAACGACAACACCATGATCATTACTGATTGACACAACTTTTCAATCCTGAAAAACTAATTCAACTCTTGGACGGTTGATAAGAATTTCAAGTACATTCTTTGAATATTTTGTAGATGTTTGAAACTTCGAAAACTCATTGCCAATTGTCACAAAGTTGCATTCATCTTCCTTTTGTAATGACCCTGGAAGAATAGGCCACTAGAAGATGCTTTTGTTTCCATTTCCCTTTCTCATAATACTTTCCAGCATGTTGTAGTATGAATGCACGATCTTTAAATTAGGATCAATCCGAAAACAACCTTTAAAAAACAGTGTCACAAAAAAACTGCACATATCTTAGAAAAATTGTTTGTTAAATCCTGGATGAATCAACACTTAGAGAACATATTAAGTATAATTAATTCCTTTAAGAAAATTATAGTAACGTTTTACTTTGAAGTAATCTATGTAATGTATTGCAATGAATAATCAAACAAATAACTCAATGTAGTTTTATTTGGACTCATTGAATTGCACAAGCTTCCATAACTTTTAAGAAAACACATCTAGGATCGAAGGAACCATATCTTCAACTTTTGGAGTCACTAGACTTTGATCAAAAGCCGAGCTCTGATACAAATTGTTGGGTGAGATTATGGAAACAACAATGTCTAGAAGGGTGAGGGGTTGAATGTACCCAAAATCCTTTTAGGCAATTTGAAAAACATTTTAGGTCCCCATATAACGAAATCATAGATTTTTAAAAGCGTGGAAGCAATAAATAAAACGAGAGCTTGGAAGCATCTCAATGAATCAATGCCATATGAAATTATACGTAAGGTTATCATGAGATTGATTGCTTGTAGTGCAAATAATTTACATGATAACCAAAGTCACATTAAAATAAAGCAATTTAAAAACACATTACTTAGATATTCTTAACAATGCATAATTGACTTCATGATGACTCCTTAAGTTTGATACACCACTGACCTAAGCTTATACATAAAATCACTATCAGCACAACCTAACTTATATGGTATATAATCGATGCAATCTTGTAAATATAAATGAATGAATACCTGAATAGTAAAAGGATATGGAAAGGAGATGATAAACTGAGATATATAGTGCTTCGAAATTCATTCTCGTTTTTACATGCACTCTTCAACAGATGATGCGATCGTAACATAATCACGGCCTTCCACTATGATCATAGAATGATTACAATGTTCTATTACAAGAAATATCACATGAAAGTTCCTTTGTTGATGTAGATAGTGAACTGCTAACACAATACAAGATCCCTCAAGATATTGATCCAATAACATCGATATCCATAATAACTTGCTCTAATTATTCGTGTGTGGTGATCCATTTGATCCCACCGAGTTCGTGTGTGAGCGATTACAATTAACTGAGCATATATTGGATAACTCCTAACTTTGTTTGTGAGCAATCTTTCTCCAACACCACCAAAGAAGGACAATTTCAAAATACACCTTACGGACCGTTGATACTTGATTCTACCAAAGTCTTCCTTGGAGTATAACGAGAACTCTTATATTGTTAGATAATTCCTCGATACAAAAGTGCACTCAAGAAACGATACTTGTACCTGTTACAAAAAAACAGTTACACGCAAAAAACATAAGATACCCTAATGTACCACTAGTCTTCCTTACACTCAATATTTAAAGGAAGGTTCACAAACAAGGAAAAAGATTAAGGATGAAGATGGAGAGCAGTGCCAGGAACTCTCAACAACAAGTGAAATTATAAGTGATTAGTCAAGTAATTAAACTTTGATAAATGAAGAACACACACACAAGATTCAAACAAGTTTCTAGATGAGTGGTCTTTTTTCTTGATTGTTATCAAGAGCTTGATCAAATCCTGAACATGATTGATCAACACATTCTCAAAGTCACATGAAAAATAACCAAATTGCACAAACAAGATGCAACAAAAAAGATAATAAATTGATATGGGTTCAATATCAAAAGGCTGATGTTTAGAGAAGATGAGAGAAGAATAGTATAAAGATGAACACACTAAGATGAGAAGATTAAAAATAATAATATCACCATAGGTTTCCCACACTAGTTAGTTTTCACCAAAAGAATCAATCATTTAAATACTTGATGGTAAATTGGATTTTTTGAAGGTTTAAATAAAATCATGAAGGATATTTGATTCGAATCAATTTGGATGTGTCAAAAAGAGAGACTTTTTAAAGCTATTGATTCAAATTGTTTTTTGTATTTAATTCTAATCATTTTTTGTATTTGATTCTAATCAAAAGAGGTTAGGATTCAAATCATTTGATCCAGAATTGTTTTCCAATTTTCTATAGGTGATTGATCAGAATCAAATTTAGCACATGATTAAAATCAAATACCAAATCATCAAAGTTCAAAATTTCTAACTTATGATTCAACCTACACACGTGGAAAGGACCAAACAATTACCTTTGTAGGCTCTAAAAAGAGAAACATTAACATGGATCAAATGAATATGATTATGAAATTTAAAGGGTTCTCAGTAGTACAATTAAGTAACATAAACGATTACAATCAAAATGAACGAGTATTACAACCATACAAATGAATTGAAAAAACATACAAATTACAAATGTGCAATGAAACAATAATCGAATTGTAAAACGTCAAAACACATTAGATACTTAAAGCGCGTAAATGATACTAAACGATACTATGTTCTTTCAGCTTCTTCACAATCTTTTACTTGTTCTAGCTCTTTGAGTGATACAAGGATGGTTTTCAAGAAAAAAAACCTCATGTCACTAGGAGAAATAGAAATAACATTTCATCTAAAGCTATTTGTCATTATTATGGTGATAAGGTTCACATTAGGTCTCTTTGTAATATTAGGAACGTCCAATTCCCCAATGGTAAAATTACATGGAATGCTAAGTGTACCTCCTCAACTAAACCCCAAGGACCTAACTAAAATTGGGTACCTAGTTCTATCTATTGATATTTTGCGCAGGAGTGTCTAGAAATTTTAATGGATTCTCAAGATAAGTGTAGGATGATGTATCTGGTCATATTTTTGATTGTATTGTATTCTTTTTGCTAGATTAATGTTGTTATTTGCTAACATTACTTGTGCAGAAAATTTAGTCCTAGATCATCGTAATTGGTATGATTGTTTCATTCTCCTTTATGTTCATGTAGTTGCACTTTATTTATCTTATTTGTTTTAAAATTTTTTTAGCATCATAGTCAAAACTATTTTTCATATACATAAAAATAATATTTCATATGCATCAAAGTTATTTGACATCTGCATCAATATTATTTTTAGCCTGCATCAAACTTGTGTTTTTGTTCCATTATAATATTTTTTCATTAAACGGTTTTCACATTAATTTTTTTTTTTTTGCAAATCATGTTCATATTAGTTCGTATTTACATTGATGATATCATATTGGCGCCACCGATGAATTTCGTAGCAAAGTGCTTGATAAGTGTCATGCAGGGAGAATTTGATATGTCTATTATGGGAGAGCTAACATATTTCTTGGGATTGCAAATCAAGCAAGCCAAATAAGGCCCTTTTATAAGTCAAAATAAATACTTCTTAGAGCTTCTCAAGAAGTTCGATATGCAAGATTCGAAGAGTATCTCAATAACCATGGCCTCAAATGTACTTATTGACAATGATGAAAGAGGAGTGGATTTCGACATAGCCAGTGATATAGGTATAATTAGATCCTTACTCAATTTAACCGCGAGTAGGCCCAATATTATGTTTAGTGTGTGCATGTGTGCTAGATATCAAGCGTCACCTAAGGAATCTAACTATAAGATCGAAAAATGTATTTTGAGGTATCTTAACAGAACCTCCCATCACAGTCGTTGGTATCCTAAAGGTAGTGCTTGTATCTTAGTAGGTTTTTTTATTATGATTTTACGGGGTGCAAGTCATATAGGAAAAGTAATTATTGTACCTGTCACTTATTTGGAAGCTATTTAGTTTCTTGGCACAGTAAGAAGCCACATAATGTTGCTTTTTCTACCGCCAGAGATAAATATGTAGTTGCTGGTAGTTGTTGTGCACAAGTCTTATGGCTAAAGCAAAAATTACTAGATTATGATTTAAAACTTTCTCGCATTCCGATTGAGTGTGATAGTACTAGTGCAATAAGCCTCACTAAGAATCCAATATATCATTCACAGACCAAACACATTGAGATCCGACACCTATTTCTTAGAGATCAAATGGAGAAAAGGGATGTTGCTTTTGAACACGTTGATACTTGTTGCGGTGAGAATAGGATTTCAAGCTATTATATTAACTTGAATCACAGTTCTTTAAATGTTCACCACCGTCTTTGATTTATCCAAAGGAAAGGTTCAAGAACGAAAAAAACCTAAGAGATCTAAGGTTCGGGGGTTGGTTACGCCTAGGGAAGGTATTAGCATCCTAAACGTCTATAATACTCTACAGGAACCTCTTGTTAATACTTATGTTATCTATTACTCGCTTGCTAAAGGTACTATGCTAAAGGCTGAAACTCTAGGGGTTAGTATTTAAGTATACTCGGCAAGATATCGCATCTTGTGCCTACGTATCCTGACGGGAACGGAATTAGAGTATCCCTAGTTCTGAAAAAGAGGAACTTCTTGACGGGGTTAAGGTTCCAATGGGAGGTAACGTCTAAGACAAGACATTACATAGAGTACGGCACCTCTAGAGTTTAAGTTGGTTGAAAAGGGGTAGGATTGTAAATGTTCATGGAGAAGCATTTACGTGGAGTACGGCGACTCCGATCCTAAGGCCAGGGTTTAAGAGAAGGTTCTAAAAGTTAGTCCTATGACATGGCAGTCAATGTTAGGGTATACCTTTTCCTTTGGAATGGAGTTGAGGGAAATTAACTTAAATGTTAGTCATCAAGTTATCTACTAAGGCATATGAGCACAAGTAATCAAGTTAAAGCTCTAAAACAAATCAAAGAGAACAATAGACAACAATCAAATTAACAAATAGCACAAGTACGGATTGGATTAGATTATTATAAAAAATAAAAGATAGACATTTAAACAAATTTGAAAATGAAAGAAAATTTGATTAAAAAAGTAGCCATGATTTATAATTAAATAAAAGTTCTTTTTATTAAGGGTTTATCAATTTTATATAAGAAAAGAAAAAAACTGAATATTGAATAAAAAAACTGGATTTTAACAATTGACCATTAATTAAAAAAATTATTTAATAAAAGGAGTTCTTGGATGTTAATATTTGTAATTAGTAAGAAAAAAAAGATTAACTACATCCAAATCCTGCATAAGATTATTAAAAATTAAAACAGAAGTTTTAAACAGACAAAAAAACGGAATGGGCCAACGGGAAAAAAAAGGGAAGACCCCCATGATCCGGGGCGGTTTAGACAAAAAATCGGGTCCAAGGTGGACCCTCTTGAAGGAACAAACCAACAAGGACAAAGTGCAGACCTTAACGGCGAAACCTAAGTCGTCGTTCTCTCTTTCTCTCTCGTTCTCCATGAAAACCAGAAAATTTAGCTCGACCCTCCTTGCCGTCTACAATCGCACTCAGCGAGAACGAAGTTGAACGTATCTCTCTCTCGCTTTCCCTCTTAAACAAACAAATGAATCTCAAAACCCTTTCCCCCAAACATGAAACCCTAACGGCGAAGCTAAGCATACAGTGAAATCAACAAATACAGCAACAAGGTTTTCACAAATAACAATCATTTAAGCACATTCATGGTGAAAAAGGAATCAAAATGCTACAAAGAGGGAACGATATAGGATTACCTATCGGAGACACTCCGATGTTGCTTCTCGGCAGGGAAAAAGGGCGAAATTAGATAATATCCTTCCTTGCTCCTGCGTGTGTGCGTCGTAGTTATATCTCTGATGTACCCTCTTCTCCTTCTTCTATGATTGCGCCTTTCTGGTAAATGCTTGAATGCCTGGTGTGCTTTGATTGGCGATGAAGATTTTTGAAATTCCGAGCCTTTGTGTATTGCTGCGTATGGATGAGTATTTTCTGGTTTATGAGATGGTTATGATGATTTTCTGACTTTGGATGATTATGATGATTTGCAATGAAGAGCTTAGTTTCTGAGCTTCTCAAAGATTCGTGTATTGCTGCATTTTGGTTTATTCGTCGGTTATGGTGATTTTTCTGGTGATTTTCTCTTACACCAATTCGTGTGTTTTTCTTCAAGTTATATAGGCCAATGATGGCTTTTGATTTTGTGATTCTTGATTTGGAATTGTTTTGGGAAAGAAAGGATGTGGTCTGATATGTTTTGTTTGGAAACTTTGAAACTTTTACTTGTTGCCTTGAAACCGTGATTTCACACTTGATGGTTTTGATTCTTGTCCAATTCTATTTTGGGAATAAATCCTTTTTGAAATAACGTCCTTTCTGGTTTAGGAAAGAAATTTCGGTAATCACTGTGATATTATTTCAAAATTATTTTTGATAATGATGAAAACGATTTTCTGAATTGAAAATATTCTGAGGCCTAACTTTTCTTTTACGATTTTGGAAAGAAATAATGTTGGGAAATTGGTTTTGGAAACAATTAAGGTTGTTTGGACATATTTGTATCGTTTAGGAAAGTTTTGAAATTGGTCTAGACATGTTTGATTTGGTTTTGGAGTGTATGTGATGATGTCTGATGCAAGTTTGGAAGGTTTTAAAGGACTTTTGATTGGTTTTGTAGCACCGTTTTGGAACGTTTGAGATTAATGTTTTGAAGTGATGGTTGAATCCTCTCTTGTCTGTTGTGTTTAAATAAGTTTCCATCTTATTCAAATTTTGAGACAAACTTAATAAAGCTCGTGATTTGATGATGATAATGATACATGTTGTCCTGTGGGTTATACGTTTTCCTTTCTCATTCTGTGAGCTGTTCGTAACGTTGGAAAAGTTTTGTCAAAGGAAACTGAATTTAAAAACTTTCCAATTCAATACTATCTTCGGAATTTTTTACCTATATAACCATATTTAAGTATAACATATTCCAATATACCCAGCTTTTCTTCAAATTTTCCAATCTACCCATGTTTAAAAAAAAAGTGTGTTTATAGGGGGCGCCATCAGGTTTGGCTCCCCCATGTAAAATTGTAAGATGGCGCCATTGCAAAGGGAGTCTTGATATATGTTTATAGGGGAGCGCCATTCCTTTTGGAGTCACCCTTTATATTTAAAGGGGGGCGCCATTCCTTTTGGAGTCACCCTTTAAATATAAAGGGGGGCGCCATACCCATTGGAGTCCCCTTTTTAATTAATTTATTTTTTTATAATATATTATATATTAATTTTTTATGAAATATTATTTTATTTGATACAACTCTTGTATAAATAGATGACACTCTTGGACATTCATTCACAACAAAATTGTCTTTGTATCTTAAAATTTTAGCAGATTCAATCATGTATCTCAGAAGATACGGTCATGTTATTTTTTCAAGAACGAAGCCGCCGATAAGGATGCTGTTCTGGAACATCCAAAGCTTAGAGCAACTACGAAGGAATTTGAATCGATGGTTAGAAGGAGACATTGCAGATGGTGAACAAATTAGAAGTATTGAAAGACAAGTTTCTTACTTCTCGATCGAAGATGGAAATATTCGACGTGAGTGGCTACGAATTAGAAATGACAACGACGTTAGGTCTATGATGTTTGGAACTGATGATATTGTTTTGATTGTTGTAATTTCTTAGGTCTATGATGTTTCTTAATTTCTGTAACCAGTAGTTGTTATAAATATTAAAGTCAAATATTACAACTTTTCTAATGACAAAAGTAAATCTATCTAGAACTTGTTCCAACATTTGGACAATTTTTCCGTGTATGCCCGGGTAGACGACATATTCCACACAGTCTTTCCATTTTCTCATATGTGTCCATTTCAGTTCTAATTCACGTGCTTTTGGGGCGGCCCTTTTTGTTTCTTCTCATGTCTTCGTTGTGGTAAATTGTGTCCCCATGATAGGTTGGCCAATAGTCCTCACTAGCTACCACTAGAAAGCTGTTACTGTAGATACCGAATAAGTTCATAACCTTGTAAACTTCTGATAGCTGCAATAACGGATCATGACGAGCACTAGAACATGCCGCAATGACATGTGAACAAGGCATACGAAGCGCTTGAAACTTTCCGCAGTCGCACCAATATTTATGAATTTCCACCCTGTATTGTCCCATTGGCCGACCCTCATTGTGATCCTTTGTCTCTTCAACAATGAAGCTGTAATCGTGACGGTCAAACGATGTAACTCGATGTGAGGTCGCTTTATCAGTTTCGTCCTTCATAAATGTCATGCAGCTTTCGCTGAATAACTGCCCTGATTCCAAAACAGCGCTCCATTTTTTGCCTCTTGTTGCAAATAGTGACCCCAACCTGTAATAGGTTGCTCTAACTAACGCAGTGATGGGTAGGTTTCTAGTTCCCTTGAAAACGTTGTTCAGGGATTCTACAAGGTTGGTGGTCATGTGACCCCATCGACATCCTCCATCAAATTCCCTTGTCCACTTCTCCACCGAAATGTTGTCCACCCAGCTTAATGCTTCTGTGTTTGACAATTTTATTTCTTCGCGGTAATACCTGAATGATGGTTGGTTTAATGCATACCCCACGTTCACGAATTTCTTCTTGAGGTTTTTGTCTTTAAATTCCCGCATAAAATTCTGCGACATGTGTCTTATACAATAAACATGGACAGAAGGAGGATTATGCCAACCATTTGCAGGATTATTGTAAGCGCTGACAATAGAGGCGTGCCTGTCGGAAATCAGACATAAGTTGGGTTGCAGGGCTACATGTGTTCTGAGATTTTTGAGGAAGAAACTCCAAGCCTCACCTGTCTCACCTTCTACCAGAGCAAATGCAATTGGAAATATATTATTATTTCCGTCTTGTGCTACCGCCATCAGCAATGTTCCTTTGTATTTTCCATACAACCATGTGCCATCCACTTGAATAACAGGTTTGCAGAAAGAAAAACCTTTGATGCACGGTTGGAATGCCCAGAAGAGGCGAGAGAATATCCTACAGCCATCCACACTTGTTCCATCAGGAGTGTATGCTGGAAGCGATTCCAATATTACAACCGTACTAGGAACATATTTTTGAAGTGCTAGCAAATACTGTGGAAGTTGATTGTAAGACTTTTCCCAATTCCCATATACATGTTCAACCACTTTAATTCTTGCAATCTAAGCTTTTCGGTAGGATAAAGTATAGTTGAACCGTGAAACGACATGAGAGATAATCGTGCTCACCTTCATAGATGGATCTACTCCCACAAGGTGCAAAATCTCTTGGCAAATTAATTGGGAGCTTAGTTTACCATGATCTTGCCGATTAATATTGGTTGTACAAGTGTGGGGTGGATCAATTGAACCTATCTCCCAACAACCACTTCTCTTCCGATAGGACGCTGCTAACCGAAACTTACAAAGTTTGTTTCGACAAACAACGACATATCGATTTGAGTCATTGCGGTTTACCTCAAAATCAACAAAATTTTCCATGTGAAACCTTATTATAGCTTGCATGCACTCTGCTTTTGTGCGGTACTGGTTCCCCACTTTCAAGACACCTTTGACTTGTTGAGAAGGATTGTAGAACAGTTCCGAGGATGGGTCGTCTCCACTCAATTGCAAATTTGTCATGTGCTGGGGAGGACAGTAGACTTGATTTAATGGTACTACCTCTTCATCTATGTCGTCAAGTGGCGTTATCGCGGTGTAGTCCCCAGTCCCAAAAAAATTCACCATTTGATTAACAATGGCCTCTAGTTCTTCTTCCTCCTCGTCAACTGCATTAACTTCGTGTTGTTCCAACGATTGTGACTGATCTATTACCTGAGATTCACCAAACACCTGGGATTGTTGAATTTGGCAGAATAACAGATACAACTCAATATAGTCGAACCCAGAGTTCTCATGGCTTTAAAACATGCGTTGAACATCATCATCGTTCTCTATTTTCTCTTGAAAATACTTGACCTAACCATGTTAAAAAAAACGGGGCTTCTATATGTGATTTGCAATATTGGACCTGACACCTTTGACTCTATTCGCTCTTTGAAATGCAAGAAATTGGACTTCCTGCTAATTGTTAATCGGGTAACATCAGTATTTTGAAACCCGAAACTGGAAATATCGGAAATGAAGGTGTCTCCGTTACAATGAGCATGTACAACATAATTTGGTGTTCTAGGCATAGTTCTATATTTTGAAATGTAATTGAAGATGATAGTTCCCATTTCTAATGTGTAGTATAAATATAATAAAAGAATAAGAATAAAAAAATGGCAAGTGTCGTATTCCCTTCAAGAGAGGCGCCATTCAAAATGGAGTCCCCTTTATAAATTTTAAAGGAGGGCGCCATTCAAAATGGAGTCCCCTATAAATTTTAAAGGGAGGCGCCATTGAAAATGGAGTCCCCTACTTAAATTTTCAAAGGAGGGCGCCATTCAAAATGGAGTTCCCCATAAATTCAAAAAAAAGGAATCTTGCATGCATGCAGACGTACAAGTGTCATAGCTCTTCTATCATTTCATCTACAAACATTAATTTTACTACATGATCAAATTTAATTTTACTACATTAATTTTACGTACAAGTGTCATAGCTCTTCTATCATTTCACTCTATATATATTTTCACCCTCTTTTGGAAAATCCTCATCACTAGCATTTCATCATATTTCATCTAATTACTTGTTGTTGAAGTACTCCATATTTTTGTTAAAAAATGTCTCTGTTAACAATGGGAGAGGAACATCGAGGAACACCAAACAACATCGCTTCTTATGTAAGTATGATGTCTCTTTTTTTTAGTTTATGCTAACTATGTCTCTCCTAACTATGAGTTTACTAACTATTTTTTTTTGGTAGAATACAAATGACTTCCGAACTCGTAGTCATAGATATTTCCCTTATGACCCGTTGATTGAACCGTATTTGAGGCACGCGGGTTTTGGAGAGGTAATAGACATAAAAAGTTGGTCATTAGATTCGAAGTTCATTTTAGCGCTACAAGAAAGGTGGCGACCCGAGACACATACATTTCATCTACCGATAGGTGAATGTACCGTGACACTCGAAGACACGTACATGCTCATGGGTCTACCTATTGATGGTAAGGCGGTAAGGGGTGACACCAATATTGTTGGTAATGTGGTAGAAGAACTTTTAGGGGTTGCCCCTGGCGACAAACAGGTGAGGGGCAAAAAATTATTAATGTCATGGCTCAAGAGCAATTATAGCGCAATAACGTTAACAGATGACTCTCCAAAAATATTCAAAGAAAGAAAAACAAGAATTTATTTGATGCTATTATTCGGTTTATTTTTATTTCCGGATGCAAGTGGTAATGTTGTGCATCCTATGTACTTACCGTTATTAAGCGACATCGACAAAATAAAAACTTATAGTTGGGGGTCTGCAACACTCGCCCACCTATATAAGTCTCTATGTAACAACACATTTTCCGTTTTGGGTAATTTTACCGGATGTGATGTTCTTCTACAAGCTTGGGGTTGGTCAAGAATGACCAACTTAGCGCTTGTCAGCACCAATAATTTCTGTTTTCCATACGCTACAAGGTAATGTTCTAAACCAATTCTTTAAATATCTATTTTCTATTTTATAATTTAATCTATTACTAAAAAATGTTGCCTTTTCAAAATATAGGTGGTCTGCACTAGGGATGAATTACGACAAATGTCCCCATTACAGCATCACCCAGTACCGAAATCTTCTAGATCATTTGGGTGAACATGATGTATTATCACTAACCTATCTATTAATGGTTATAGTCACATTTAATATTAACACATTATTTAAAATATACTAAATATTTTTTTCCTCCTACAGTTTATTTGGCGGCCATATCTTGGTCTAGAGGTCATCCATGAAGCTAACGAACACCACTCTGCTGTGTGGACTGCAAAGGTACCGATTATCCACTTCACAACAGTTGAAATGCACAACAGTGATCGTGTCAAGCTTCAGTTTGGAATGCTACAAGATATTCCCGGTCCCCCAAAATGCGTCGACGACAGATGGCACACAAGCATCCTTTCTGACTTGTGGCACTATAAGCCATAGAAAACATATGCAAAACATGAGTGTCGTGAATGGAAGCTTCACAGGAATTTTGTTTTGACCGACAATGTTTTGCCATATGAGAGCAAACCGTCTGTCCAGTACATGACTTGGTATAGGTCGGTTTCCATTGGTTTCTTTTCCTATCCTATATATCTTGTTGACCCACGCCAGCAAGCCACATAATCACGAACTCAACAGCGAACCGATCAACCAAGCCAACATCCAACCCAACCCCCACTCACACAACCACAATTCCATGAAAATACCCCTTACCAATCCACCCCATTTCAACATGGTTATACTCAGTCCCCATACCAACAAAACCCACCACAATATCAATCATACTCCTATGACATTACAACCCAGATTAACACGGAGTATCAAACACCCAACCAAACCTTACCCACCCAGACATTTACACCCTTGACCGCTTACGACCAAGCAGGCTATCGTCCTGACATATCATCCAGCCAACCACCCCAACAAAATTATACAGGCATGGGAAACACCTTTAATGTGGACGACTTGCCTAATATTGACTCGTCTACATGGTCATTATTTCTTCAGATAACGGACGACAACCCATTAACAACATCCGCACCTGTGGACCCGACGCCGCCGCCGCCGCCGCCACCGCAAAGAAAACGAAGACACGTACGTACACGAGGATGTGGTACGGGCGGAAATTTGCCTCGACCTCGTCGACAAAATTAATGTACTGTGTTTCGCCTTTTGTCTATGTAATTTGTAATTATTAAAAAGAAATATTTAGAATGAGTAATAATTATTAAAATTATTAAATATTATTTATGAATTATGATTATTTATGTATTAATGTTTAATGTTAATTTATTTGAAAAATGTTAAAAAAAATTCGTTCATAATGGGGGCTCCAGGGGGTATGGCACCTCCCTTTAAAATCCAAGGGGGTAGCCATTACCAATGGCGCCTCCCTTTCAAATTCAATAGGGTAGCCATTTCTAATGGCGCCCCCCTGCAATGTCTTTTTTTTTTGAAACATGGGTATATTGGTATTAATGGTGAAAACATGGGTATAATGAAATTATATACTTGGAAACATGGTTATTTAGGTAAAAAAATTCCTATCTTGGCCTTTAATATTTTATTGAATATGTCAGGTCCTCTTTCTGGAAACAAAAATGATGATGATGTCCTTGTCTTACTGAATCAATACGGCTGCTTTTTAGTATATCAAAATTTCCATGCCAGCTATGCATATTTGCGAAAAGTCTGCTACTAAATTCAATTTAATTTAATAATGTCTTCTTTTGCAGGAACACAACTGAATTGGGAGATGGTATGGTGAAATGCCACGTTGACATTCAAAAGCTACAAGTACACGGTTTGAAAAGGTAATATGGAGATTCTCGTGAAGCTTCTTTGGACATAGCTTTTTTTGTAACCAAGACTTGTAGAGACTTGACCTCTTTTGAATATAATTTGTAATGACACTTATATGAACTCAAATAAAAAATAATGCCTTGCTTATTTGAACATTCGTTTTGATTCAGCTTACTTTAGAATGGCTCTACGTGATAGCCTTTAGGTTGGGAAAAGAAACTGACGCCCTGGCCCTTAATGGCATGGAGATTTTTTAGTACTTGGGAAAACAAAGTTGAAATCTCATGGATTTGTCTTGTAATGGTACTTTGTAATGCAACCCTATGTGGATGATTAGAATCTAAGAAACATGAACTCGCTAGATGAAATCCTTGGATGAATTTGAGTTGTACGGATTCCCCTACGTAGCGTCTTGTAGCTCAAAATTTCAATCTTGTGAATCTTGTATCAAAAATATATTTGGACCAACAATGAAGTTTGTAATTGGTATTTGGACTTGAAGTAATTGAAATTATAATCTATCCAAATCTTGAATCTTGTAAGGATCTTTGAAACTCAATTCGAAAGACTTGGAATTTCCATTTGAACTAAATGGCCTTTGCACTTGGGATTAATTTAAACTTTGGCTTGAAAATGATATTTGGCTTAAAATAACTACTGGATACCAAAGAGAACTTGAAGTCAAAAAGTCCAATTTGAAATCTGGGGATTAAATACTTTGTGAAATTTCAATATGTTACCACTTGTAGCATACGAATTCTCATGATTTCTTGTAGACCTCAATTCTTGAGTTTGTAGAACTAGAATTTAATATCTTATGTAGCAAACTAAGCTTTGAGTTCTCTCTTCCAATGATCCTTGGCTTGCGGCAAGAAAATGGAAATGATAAGCATGCTTTGAGGCCCTTGAAATCATCTTAAGTAACTTGGGCTATCTTGAAATATCCTTAAATCCAATGGCCCATATGTGACTGGTGGCATATGATGCAAGCAAGAATGGCTTGAAGGCATATCCTCATAGGAATTCAACACAGATTTGCAAGGACCATAGAAACTCCGCAAGCATACACACACAGCCTTCCAGACCTTGAACCTTCTGCAACCGCACCTGTCTTTACAAATGAAAACGAACAAACAAAAAGGAGTCTAGATAAAGTGGTTAGTTATGCACGAATGATTGACTTAATATGTGATGCAGACGATCAATGAATCTAAGGGAAAATTTTGGGGTATGACAGTTGCCCCTATTTAAATATCGTCACCGGATGACATGAACGATGAAAATATTCATCAGGTCATGGTGAAAGATATTTGAATACAGATAACCGAAAATTTTGCCCTTAGATGCAATGACATGCATTGCTATAGACAAAACCTATCCTATAAATGCAGACATGCCATGTACTCTAGCATGATGAGAATGATGGTATGATAAATGCAAGAATGCAGGCGAAAACAAAGACAAACTGGAGAACACAACGAGTAACAAACTCACTGGGGACGACCAGACACTCTGGGGAAAGAAACAAACTGGAGAATCTAAAGCGAGTTGACATACAAGTAGGCAATAAGATAAAAATAAAGTCCTCACTGGAGTCGGTCACCAAAAAAAATGGCCTCCACTGGGGAAAATCTGGAGTGATTCAGCAGGTTCAATCATGATCGGCTGTCACTCTAGAAAAAAAAAGTGACACATGATCCATGTAGCAGTAGGATTGTGCACAAAAATGCTGGAGTTTTCAACATGAAATAACATCCAAGCGTCTGGAAATTCCTTAAATGAAGAGATCAAACGGGATCTTCAGGAACCATAAGAAAATATACAGGGTTATCAAACTCTTCTGTATGCCAAAATAATTGGACTTCATGGGGAACATGCCCTGATGAACTTCTCAAAAGAGACTGCAGCTTATCAATTGTACGGGACATACACACCATCAATAAAGGGATAAGTTTCTCCGAAGAGACTGCAACTTATCGATCAAAAGCAAAAATGATAAACTTCTCCGAAGAGACTGCAGCTTATCGAAAAAGAAAGCAACTGATAAGTTTCTCCGAAGAGACTGCAACTTATCTAAAAAAGAAACTGAAAATGATAAGTTTCTCCGAAGAGACTGTAACTTATCTGACAAAAGCAGAAATGATAAACTTCTCCGAAGAGACTGCAGCTTATCGAAAAAGAAATTGAAAATGATAAGTTTCTCCGAAGAGACCGCAACTTATCTAACAAAAGCAGTAAAAGGATAAACTTCTCCGAAGAGACTGCACTTTATCGAAAAAAGGAACTGAAAACGATAAGTTTCTCTGAAGAGACTGCAACTTATCTAACAAAAGTAGTAAAAGGATAAACTTCTCCGAAGAGATTACAGTTTATCGAAAAAAGGAACTGAAAATGATAAGTTTCTCTGAAGAGATTGCAACTTATCGAACAAAAGCAGTGAAAGGATAAACTTCTCCGAAGAGACTGCAGTTTATCGAAAAAAGAAACTAAAAATGATAAGTTTCTCTAAAGAGACTGCAACTTATCGAAAAGGGAAACGGAAATTCTTCTTGCAAGACACAGTGCAACATAAATGCACGCTCAAACTAGGTTCGACGACCTAATAGTTTATAGGTAACACACCCAAGGACCAAAGTTCAATCTAGGAACAAGATAGAAAGAAACGGTCAAACAAGACCCACCATTGAGGACTGAACTCGAATGGGGATTTATCTTATCCAAGCATGAAAAAAGATAAATGAAGTAACCATTATCCACGAGGGTTGAACTCTGTGGGGAACTTAGAAGAGATTAGTATTTTCTGCCTAAGGTTGACGATTCTACTTGGAGAGATCAGACGAACCCAAAACTTGGCGTAAACACAACAAAAAAGAAAGCGACAAAAGACAAGCAGATAGCGAAAACGCACAAGAATCATGCATATGATGTCATGTCATGCTTATGCTTATGCTGACAAAACAGACGAAAAGGAAACTGGAGATGAAATAAACATCTCGACGAGGAAACCCGTCCATCCTCTGCATGAGAGATACATTTGTCAAGCTTTGTATATAAGTCCACAGACGGAACTAAAACCATACTTCAAAATTTCCAAACTTCTATGGGGAGATAGTAACCCACTTGGGGATATAATATCATGACTTCACTTAGGGGATCGCCAAGATGAATCTGATTATTCTGAATGAGGAAAATCAACTGGGAAATGATCAAGCTCAAAAATCGGAAAGACTTCGATGTGGATAAAATAAATATCCGCTTCATTGGGGAAGCTTGAACCGATATTGTAATTGCAGACGCCAGAGTCTAGTCTTCAATAGGGATGACATAAACATCCATTGCTGAGAAAAAAAGAAATTATGAGAAACTTGTTTGAGGAGTGAAATAAACACTCCCTTCATTCAGGGAAGATTGAAAACAAGGAAAATCACTGGGGTTCTTAGGTCACCCAACTGCTGAGTTCTTGCATTGACCCTGTCGTAACTGCTCGAAGTAGATTCACCGGGGAATCGTCATGACTTCCTGGAGTAGAGACTTGCTGGGGAACAATAATCTCTTTCGGATCTTTCCACGAGTCAAAGTAATTTTATGTTCCTTTATTTAGTTTTCAGAAAAAGTTTTTTTTTCTTCAAAGATTTTTCACTTCCAGAATTATTATAAATGAATAACATTTGAAAAGCATAAAACGTAAAAGGACAGAAATGTCAAGCAAAAGTTTGATTTTATTCACAAATGGTAGCTTGCAAATGGCAAAGCTCCATAGATTATTAAAATTGAAATTGGCAATAGGGAAAGGTTACATTGAATCCAACGACACCTACTAACCCTAAAACTAAGACTCCAGAACTATGCTCCTGTTGTAGCAGATTCTTCATGCATAATATTTTTGGACTATATCGGAATTCACTGGATGTGCAAGTTCTTCTCCATCCATTGTTGTGAGTATCAGCAATCCTCCTGAAAAGACGGTCTTCACAACAAATGGGCCTTCGTAGTTGGGAGTCCATTTTCCACGCATATCTTTATGGACTGGCGAGATCTTATTTAATACAAGCTCTCCTTCTCGGAACTCTCGGATTCAGACTTTCTTGCCAAATGCTCTCTTCATCCGCTTCTGGTACAACTGACCGTGGCACATTGCAGTTAAGCGCTTCTCGTCAATGAGATTCAGATGGTCAAATCTTTCTTGAACCCATTCTACTTCATCAAGTTTGGTCTCCATCATTACTCTCAAGGATGGTAATTCTACTTCGAAAGGGAGGACTGCATCCATTCCATATACTAGTGAAAAGGGGGTTTCCCCTGTTAAGGTTCGCACTGAGGTTCTGTATCTGTGCAAAGCAAATGGTAGCATTTCATGCCAGTCTTTGTATATCTTCACCATTTTCAGCAGAATCTTCTTGATATTCTTATTCGCTGCTTCAACAGCTCCATTCATCTTGGGACGATAGGGAGAAGAATTGATCTTGAAATTTTCACACAACTCTTTCATGGTTTTATTGTTCATATTTGTTCCATTGTCTGTTATGATCCGGCTGGGAATCCCATAACGGCAGATAATGTTGTTCTTGATAAAGCGAGCAACCACCTTCTTGGTTACATTGGCATAAGAAGCAGCTTCTACCCATTTAATGAAATAGTCGATAGCAACCATAATGAATCGGTGACCGTTGGAAGCTTTTGGTTCAATTGCCCCAATCATATCAATGCCCCACATTGAGAAAGGCCAAGGCGATGATAAACATTCAACTGCGTCGGAGGCACGTGCATCTTGTCAACATAGATTTGGCACTTATGGCACCTTCTGGCATACTGTATACAATCAGATTCCATAGTCAACCAATAATAACCAGCTCTCAGAAGTTTCTTTGACATAGCATAATTATTGGCGTGAGTTCCAAACGATCCTTCATGAGTTTCTTGAAGTAGCATGTCTGCTTCACGTCTGTCAACACATCTAAGCAGAATCATATCATAGTTTCTCTTATACAACACGTCATTGCTGATGAAGAACTTGGATGTTAACCTTCTTAGAGTCTTCTTGTCAAGGTTTGTAGCATCAGTCGGATATTCTTGATTTAACAAATAGTTCTTAATGTCATGGAACCAAGGTTTTTCATCAATTTCATCTTCAACTAACTGACAGTAAGCGGGCTCAGTCTTTCGCTCGATTCGAATGAGAGTAACTTCATTAACATATCAAACTTTCCACATTGAGGCTAACATGGTTAAAGCATCAGCAATATGGTTTTCAGACCTCGGAACATGTCGGAACGTGACTTCATCAAAGTATTGGATAATTTCCACAATGTAAGCACGGTACGGAATTAACTTTTCATCTCGGGTTTCCCATTCGCCCTTGACTTGGTATATCACCAAAGCTGAATCTCCACTCACTTCAAGAATTTTGATTTGGAGGTCAATAGCTGCTTCAAGACCTAGATCACATGCTTCATACTCAGCGACATTGTTTGTACATTCAAAATCTAACCTTGCTGTGAATGGGGTATACCCACCATCGGGATTCTCCAAAACACCACCTATGCCATGTCCATTGTAATTAGAGGAACCATCAAACATCATCTTCCAATGGGAACCTGGCTCGGGACCTTCATCAGAACCTGGTTCTTCATAATCTTTTACCAACATGATATCTTCATCAGGAAAGTCAAACTTTAGAGGCTCATAATCTTCAACCGGTTGGTCTGCAAGATAGTCTGATAAGATACTTCCTTTAATAGCTTTTTGAGTCACATACTGGATGTCATATTCGGATAACAACATATGCCAACGTGCCAGTCTTCCAGTCTGAGCAGGCTTCACAAAAATATACTTAATTGGATCCATTTTCGAGATCAACAAAGTCGTGTGATAGATCATGTATTGCCTGAGTCGCTTAGCAGCCCATGCTAAAGCACAACAAGTCTTCTCCAAAAGTGAATATCGGCTTTCATAATCAGTGAACTTCGTGCTCAGATAATAGATAACGTGTTCTTTGCGTCCAGTCTCATCATGTTGTCCCAATACGCAACCTATAGACTTCTCTAGAACAGTTAGATACATGAATAATGGTCTTCCAGGAACAGGCAGAATCAGGATAAGAGGTTCTTGTAAATAACCCTTGATCTTCTCAAATGCTTGCTGACAATCAGGATTCCATTCAATAGTCTGATCTTTGTGGAGTAATTTGGATATTGGCTCACAGGTAGCAGTCATATTGGAAATGAATCTAGAGATGTAGTTCAGGCGTCCGAAAAAACCTCTGACTTGTGATTCAGTTTGTGGAGCAGGCATCTCCTGAATGGCTCAGACTTTATCAGGATCCACTTCAACTCCTCGTTGACTAACGATAAATCCAAGTAACTTTCCAGATCTGACACCAAAAGTACACTTAGCAGGATTCAATCTCAACTGATATTTTCTGAGTCGTTCAAACAACTTCAACAAATGATCCAAATGGTCTTCCTCACTTTGGGACTTGGCAATCATATCGTCTACATACATCTCAATCTCTTTATGCATCATGTCATGGAAGAGAGCGACCATTGCTCTTTGATATGTTTCCCCTGCGTTCTTCAGACCGAAGGGCATAACTTTGTAACAATATGTTCCCCAATGAGTAATGAATGTAGTCTTTTCTCTATCTGCAAGGTCCATCTTGATCTAATTGTAACCGAAAAAACCATCCATAAAAGAGAACACTCCAAAGCGGGTTGTATTATCCACAAGTGTATCAATATGTGGCAAATGGAAATCGTCCTTCGGGCTTGCTTTGTTCGGATCCCTATAATCCACACACATTCTGACTTTACCGTCCTTTTTGGGCACTGGCACGATGTTAGCTAACCATTCAGGATACCCTGCTACTGTCAGAAAACCTGCGTCCAATTGTTTCTTAACCTCATCTCGAATCTTCAGAGCCATGTCTGGTCTAGTTTTTTGAAGCTTCTACTTTATCGGCGGGCAATCTGGTTTAAGTGGTAACTTGTGAACGACGATATCTGTGTCTAGACCGGGCATATCTTGATATGACCATGGAAATACATCAACATACTCTTTCAAAAGTTTAAATAATCTCTGTTTGACATCTTCCCCAAGTACTGTACCAATCCTGGCCTCTTTGTTTTCCTCATTAGTACCAAGATTGATCAAATCCACTTGCTCTTTATGCGGTTGAATCTCAGTGTACTCATACTCCACCATTCTTGTCATTTCAGTAGGAATCTCAAAATATTCATCACCCTCATCCTCGGCTTGATAAATGGGTGAGTCAAAGTTAGGCGTGAAAGTAGAGTCATTGGATTCAACGTGGTTTAAGTTCATTCTGCATGTTTTAAAATGACTTATCTTATTAAAGGCACAAAGAACAATGCAGAAGAAATAAAATCTTTTTAATTTTAGTTATATTACCAATTTCTTAAAGTAATAACTCGTGAATAAAATAAGAAGAAATGATAAAATGAATTTATTGATAATTATTCGAAAGTGAAAATGGTGGCCCTACAAAGTGATCCAATAGCCTTGGGCATAACTATGGAGTTATTGAAAATGACAAATAAAAGACAGCAGGTTACTTTGACATAGGAATTATCACTAGGATCTCTATTGCTTCCCAGTTATTAAGAGCAGCATCTCTTTTGAACACAAGATCACTTGAATCTTCGTCTTCATGATTGTCTTCAATAGCATTAACTTGATAACCTCTGCTGACAAATACTTCTTGAATTGTCTTCAAATGACTAGTAGCAGATGTTGATCTTTTACCTTTAGTTGGTTTGTAACCCAACCTTTGGTGATACGGATTTGCTTTGGCTTCTATAATCTTGCCCAACCTTTAGGCACACCTTCTTCAATGGTAGACTTGATACTTTTGAAAGACGCGAAAGATGGATTACCTTTACCCACTGTTTCCTCGACTTCCAATATAACAGCATTGGCGATCTCAAGCGCTTGGAATGAAGTTTCCAAAGCATCCTCATCAGCCTCAATGTAACGAAACGAAGACAGGTTGCTGACCATCAAGTCTTCTTCACCATGAACAATTATCGGTTTATCGTCAATCATAAACTTCATCTTCTGATGTAGAGTTGAAGTTACGGCACCAGCGGTATGGATCCATGGTCTTCCCAGTAAGCAGCTATAACCGAGGTTAATATCCAGCACTTGGAAAGTAATATCAAATACATGAGGTCCAACCAGAATAGGTAGTTCAACTTCTCCCATCACAGTTCTTCGGGAACCGTCGAAAGCCTTAACAATTAGAGAAGTAGGTCTCAATTCCATCTCTTTGTAAGCAAACTATTTAAGAGTCCTCTTAGGTATCACATTTAAGGAGGAACCGGTATCCACAAGCACTCTTGCCAAATTATCTTCCTGACATTTCACAAATACATGCAAAGCTCGGTTGTGATTCTGACATTCTCTTGGTAACTCCTCGTTGTCATACCCCAAATTTTGACCACTAAAGTTTCCCATCATTGTGCAAATCATCAGCACAATATGGATGAACCATCATGCCTCATCAATCTCCTCAAGGAATTGTTGAGCATTCACTACAATCAGAATTAGGGTTTCAAGCCCTCTCAGAGCCTTAGACAAAGGATCAATCAAGGAATGACTTGATCTTCAACTTGTCTAACCTCACAAGCATCCACAAAGGATCAAAAGGACTCCCACTTCAAGGATTAAGCACAAAGCTGCTCCCTTCTAGGTGGATCAAGCCTCAAGATCGACAGTGTCACCAAATTAGGGTTTTGATCGCCCAGGGCCTCCAGATGAAAAATTTCATATGGGCATAAGCCATTGATCCAAAACATAACCTAATATACTTCATGGAACCTCATGAACCCATTCATCAAGTCAATTTTGCCTCAGGGGATGCATACATCAAAAATCAGGAATTAGGGTTTCTTGACCTAATTCACCCCTAAGTTGACTTTTGGGACAAATCATGAACCAAGACCTCAAGACATGATTTGAGGGTCTCTAATATACCATATTGATCCATTTGGAACAATGGATTAATCCAAGAAGCTTAAGCAACAAGTCTCAATTTCATCTGCACCACAATTAGGGTTTCGCGAGAAAAGTCAACTGTAACTTTGACTTTTGACCGGGACATGCTCCCAAACCCTAATACATGATTCAATATACCCTATGACACCCATGGAACATGTCCGTCAAGTTTGATTTAGGTCAAGGACATGATTTCCTGAAGAATTGCACAGTTTGGAATTCATCTGATAAAAAGTCAACTGTGCACAAAAGTCAACTTTGACTTTTTGAGATTTTTCACCAAAATGGATTTTAAACCCTAAAATGATGTTAATGTATGATTTGAATCATCATTCATCAAGAAAAATCAAGAAAAGTTGGATAACTTGTAAAAGGGGTAACCATAAAAACTTAGAAAATTTTCTAAGTTAAAAAATAAAGTGGCTAGGGTACCAACTTTGGAGGACCATAACTCCTAAACCACAAGGCCATTTTTTCTCATCCAAAGATGGATTTGTAGCCCTCATTATCATCTACAAAAACTTCAACTACAAGTCATTCCAATTCATTAAGGATTTTGAGTTATGGAGTGATCAAAGTGGCTGAAAAGTGAAAATGTCACTTTTTCCAACACTTAGTGAAATTTTCACTAAGTCAGAATCTGCCTTCACTTTTTGCCAAATGTAGGGCGATTTTTCACTTGGATTCAAAAGAAATCAAAACCAAATATGTTCAAACAGTTGTTGTATCATGTAAGGGCTTTCCAAAATGGCCAAGAACATTGCCAAATTCAACTTACACCATGAGATATGACATTGTCAAGTTGCCTTGCTGAAATCTGTCAAAGCAAGGAAGATTTTGCATTTTGGCTCAATTTGCCAAAATAAGCCAATTTCAAATGCTCCTATCCACTTGGACACCTCTGAGGATTGAATCTAAAGGGGACAATCACTGAGCCAAGCCTTCAAAATCCATGGAACAAGAAATAACATGTTGAACCTAGAATGGCCAAAATAGGGACAAGAATTCAAATTTGGATTGAAGCATTCAATGGAACCATCAAGGTGGCATGGACTGAGCCATTCTCATCTGAAATCAGTTAAGACTTATCCAAGACCAAGGGGACCAAAGCTCTGTGCCCTAACCTCTAGTCAATGGCTAGAGGAGACTTGCATTTCCATTGGCCAACATTGAACAAACACCTGCTGCAGTTGCCATTCACTATTGCAGCCAAAACAAACTTGCTCTACTATAAATAGAGCTCACTTGTGTTCAGTTTGAGTACACCAAAGCCATCAAACAGATGCTTTCCTCAAAATCTCTTCTTTCACTCCAATTTTGCCTTCAAAAGCAAGTTACTATCGGGTTTTGAGTTTGAGAGCTTTTCCAACCAAACAAATCACACACACACCTCATATATATCATATGTAAGCTGTGCAAACCATCAAAAGTGGCCTGTAATCACAACATCACAAAGTCACCTCTCAAAACCTCAAAATAGCACTTTTTTGCATTTTTCAAGCCATGTCTTGATTCAGTCACTTTCCAAACCAGATAAAACCTCAAACACACTCCAAATATCATCCTTGAACTGTCCCAAATGGTTCCCAACATCTGGAACACCATTTGAGAGAGTTGCTATTTTGGTCACTTTTGACCCCTTTTGCAAGAAAGGGACAATTTGTGTTTTTGCAGGTACCAGCTGATTCCAATCATCCTCAAAGCATCTAAGGGATCATTTGAGGTTGTTCAAAGCATAAAACCATATCTGGAGCAAGGGAGTTGGCAGATTGCTGAGAAAACTCGAAAATCTCAAAGAAGGGTAAGCATCTCAACTTGCAGTCACCAAAACATGTGTGCATTCGAAGTCCATTGATTATGCATCTCTTATACATGTCATATGTGTTATCTTTGTGCCATTTGATCATGTAATTCATGTCTGTATTGAGCTGTAGCACAGAAAATGCAATTATAGGTCCTTTTCAAAACCACTATCGGGTTTTGAGGAGGGAGTGTGATCTGAAAAAACCACCACCACCATTGGATTCCTTGTGAAATTCTGGCCCAGATACATATAAATTTTGTCTCAATCCATTAAGAATTGAGAAAGTTATGACCTTCACGTTTTTGAGCCAAAACTTGCCTTGGGCAAGCCAACACCATGTCATACCTTGTGTATTTGTTGTTTCATTTTAAACAATGGATGTATCACCACCCCAGTGGTAGGGTGCGCGCCTTGTATGCTTGAGGTCGTGGGTTCAAACCCCACCCATGCCATTTTGTGATTTTTCATATTTTTGCTATTTTTCCTATTATTTTCATGTTTTTGTTAATTATTTGGAATATTAATAACTCACTGAATTTTAATTATTTTTGATTGGTTCTTTTTGCAAAAAATCACAAAAATATTGAAATATTTATTTCCACAAAAAAATTAGATTTTTATTATTTATTTAATATAATTAGTATTTTTGTGAATAAATGCCTTTTATTTGTTTTTAAACCCTTTTAAAAATAAATATCCATGTTGAAAAATCAAGACCAAGTAGGTTTTAATTCATCTTGTGATTGAAACCTCATTTTTCAAACCTAAAACCAAAATCACAAGTTGTTTATTCAAACTTATTTGGAATTTTGTATCATTTTAATTAATTTTTCATTGAATAATTATTTTAAAATGATGAAATTAGGGTTTTGTTGATTTTCCCCTTCAACAAACTTTGTCAAACCTTTTTTGGGCCTCTATTAGAGTGTAAGACCCAATCCTTTTTTGACCAAATCATTTTGGGCCTCACTTATTGTATAAGTCCCGATACCGTCAAAAAACAAACGGCGCGATCGTCGCCTTTTCAAAAATCATCTGGGCCTCTCCTTGAGCTATAAGACCCATTCAACACACTAGGCCTCTAATAGAGTGTACGACCCAATCCCCTTTTAACCAAAACCTTTTTGGGCCTCACTTATTGTTTAAGTCCCTCTGCGTTAAAAGAAAACCTCGGCGTGATCGCCATTTTAAAACGAAAAGTCAACTGGGCCTACCCTCGTGTTATAAGCCCCACTCTTTTTCTTTAAAACTTTTTGGGCCTCTTGAGAGAGTGTAAGACCCATCCCTTTGTACAGAAAACCTTTTTGGGCCACAGTCACTTGTATAAGACCCTCTGTACAAATTCAACAGTGCAATCACTGGTAAAACCCTGGGCCTCTCCTTGAGCTGTAAGCCCCAAATCTTTCTTTTTCAAAGCACTTTCTCCTTTGATTTTGAATATATTGTTGTTTTCAATCTATCTTTGTTGAACAACTAACCAAACATTATGGAAGCTCTACAACCGAGTAAGTGTTTATTCGCTTTCATTTACTGCTTTCATATCATATAACTGTATTGTGGGGCTGCTCACTGTAAGTCTCCTTTCATAAACTCATATCGACTGTGTAATAATAGTATAGATATTCGAGTTTCCCCGGCAACTACGTCTAGCACTAGGTAAAGCCGTTTCGTTTATTCGAAGAAATAGACAGCTAGAACCCAAATAGGAGCACCAGATACAGTCTTCTCTTCGGCTGTCCTCCTCAGGAATCGTCAAGAAACTCTACTCCCAAAGATGAATGTATTCTCCGTGAATGGCATATTTGAGTTTCTTCCAAATTCTCGGACTTTCCTGACTTTGATCTATTCTCAGTGAATAGCATTGCCTTGAATTTCTCGAGGTTTGGGGACCCACGGGCTTCTTAAAAGCATCGGCCTCCTCTTGGGCATCGTACAAGGACCCACAGACTTCCTATAAGCAACCCCGCCTCCTCTTGGGCTTAGTACAAGGACCCGTCGGCTTCTTAGAAGTATTGGCAGCCTCCTCTTAGGCTTCGTATAATGATCTCTTCCTCCGGTAATGATAGCCTCCTCTTGGGCTTCGTACAAGGACCGACCGGCTTCTTAAAAGTTTCCAGCCTCCTCTTGGGCTTCGTACAAATTGTCCCGACGACCTCCTAGAGGTATAGGAACAGAACTTAGTTATATTCATAGAGCAGTCCTTTCTAGAGTCTACTACTGTTTCTCAAAGCATAGTACAAAAGATAAAACTCTAGACTTGGACAGTCTCTTTTCCTTGAGTCTCAAAGATATTCTCAAGTAACCCCTTTCGTTAGATAGGAAGAAAACCCGCAGACTTGGACAGTCTCAATACCCTTCGGATTTCCCCGTTTCCTTAAAGAACATGGAACAACCCCAATCCTCAGATCAAACCCATGAGTACAGTGTTGCTCATATAAGAACTGATTTTCTATTTCAAAATCAGTATACTGGATCTGTCACTTAACTATAACAGTCACCAGCAGATAGCCTCCTCTTGGGCTTTGTACAAATGATTCTCCCAGCGGTGCAAACCTTTTCGCCTCTCTCTCGGGCTTCGTACGAGATACAAAAGACTCCCTCGTTGAGTCAAATAAACTTTTAGCCTCTCTCTCGGGCTTTGTGCGAGACACATAAAGGACTCCCTCGTTGAGTCAATCACCCCTTTCAGCCTCCATCTCGGGCTTTGTACAAGATACAAAAACACTCTCTTGTTGAGTATAAAAGATTCTCTTGTTGAGTCAAACCCTTTTAGCCTCTCTCTCGGGCTTTGTACGAGACACGTATTAGCCTCCTCTTAGGCTTTGTATAAGAAAACCACTGGTTGATCCAATCAACCTTTTAGCATCAAACCTGTGCCTCGTTCACAGTAAACAAACATCAACAACTCCTTCCCTTTCATCTAATCACTGTAAGCGGCAAGCCTCTGGATCATCTATATCCATGCCACTGTCCTTCTTTTAGCATGAGGAATTCCTAAGGAAAGATGGCATTGCTCTACACTGGGTTAAAGTATTCTCCTTCAGATTAAAAACCCCTTCTTAGGAAATTATGGCATTGCTAGGATCCGCGTATCCCGGTTAAAGTAATTCTCCTTTACCCCTCTTTAGAGACGACCAATTCTCTCTAAAGTCGAGACCTTTCAGCTTCACATCTTGGGCTTTGAACAAGATACAAATCACCTTTCGCTTCACGTCTTGGGCTTTGAACAAGACACCAAAACCCCATTTCCTCCCATAGAATAGGAGGAACTACGAACGCTCTGATTTCCCTGTTTCGATAAACAGGAATACGTAGGCATAAGATCGAAAGAAAAGATCTTAGCGAGCACAATCAACAAAAAACCCAAATCCCATATCAAAAGCAGTAATTCAAAAGCATCCGTCCTAACATCCTAATCCTTATTTCCTGTCAGAAATCCTCTGCCTAGATAAAAAGAAAACCGTATTGGCGAAAATACAAATAACCAGTACAAAGGCCCCCCACATTGTAGCATTCGTAACTTAACAGACCGCTGTTTAAACTCAGTATGCAAAGCAGGGTTAATTGGAGACATCTATTTCCCTTCCTTCATCAGTTCACAATAGGATAAAAAATGAATCGACCTGTAGTTTAAGCTCAACCGCAGAGAGCGACCAGCGCTTAAGAACCGCGTCCAAAATCGCTCGCTACAGAAAAGTGGCGCCCACCGTGGGGCCGATAAAAGTTAGATCTAGGCACGGTCTTCCTCTTCTTCACTTATGTGAATAATACAGATTGAGGCTTCCGCCGGGGAACCCATTTTCTGTCAGGAACTTAAGATTCTTAGTTTCTTAGGTCTAGGATGTTTAAGACAAATATATATACTGCTTTTCCTAATTGCTATATGTGTTTATTTTTCTGCTACTGGGAATGCGGGTGATGCCGTATGTGGAAAGATTGAGTATACACCTAGAAAAGCCAACACTTTCATAGTGCGGAAGCTATCAAAAATAGCTGTTACGCGATACTACCCTCATTTGAGGCTGGTGATCTATTCTCGGTGAATAGCACTTACTCTAAGATTGCACACAACTCACTGGCGATCCGCTTGTTATCTGCCTTCCTGGGAGGAGCTAATGATAATGAGTACAGGTACAAAAATCACCCTAGTAAACCTTTGGGGATGGGTAGAGCCTTGACTTCATGACAACGACCCTCTGACCCCATGTTTTTTCTATGTTTTTGTGTGCTGCATTCATGCATTCATTTAAAAAACATTAAAACATTAAAAAATTTTCTCTTCTAGTCTCTCCGTTTTTCAAAATAAACTAAGACTGAGATTGCAAATATCAGAGAAAAGGATCGCACTAATGGATTTCGGTAGAAGGAGAACTCACCAGTATACCTTCAAGGTTCCAAAGCTAGAGGATTTGAGAAGGTTAGCGAGGATGATCACTAACCCAGAGGCTTTCAGAGCCAAATACGGTGGTTTGTTACCACTGTTAAGAGTCCATGTGATTGGGGGAATCATGGACGCGCTCGTTCAATTCTACGATCCGGTTTATCACTGTTTCACATTCCTGGATTACCAGCTCGCACCAACGCTGGAGGAGTATTCTCATCTGTTAGATCTGCATATCACAGATCGAGCTCCATTTTCTGGACTGGAAGAAATTCCAAAGAATCAGACCATTGAAAGAGCAATTTATTTGGACGAGTCTGAGGTCAGGACTCACATGACTACCAAGGGTGGCATCCAAGGTTTGCCAGCTCAGTTCTTAACAAAGAAAGCTCTGTACTTCTCTAGTATAGGGAACGGGACTGCTTTTGAAAGCATCTTTGTCTTGCTCACCTACGAGTTATTTTTGTTTCCCAACATTAATAACTTCGTCAATATCAACGCTATTAAGGTTTTTCTCATTGGAAACCCTGTGCCGACTTTGCTCGCAGATGCGTATCATTCTGTACACTTAGGAAATTTGTACAGCGGAGGGGAGATCACATGCTGTGTACCTCTGCTTTACAAATGGTTTATCTCCCATTTGCCTAAGTCTGCTGCTTTTTGGGATTGCAAGAGCGTCTTGCGCTGGTCGCAGGAGATCATGTCCCTCACCAACTCTGATATAGATTGGTGTAATAGGATTTATGATGGAATGAGGATCATTGATCGTTGTGGAAACTTCCCCAACGTACCCTTCATAGGAACTAAAGGGGGAATCAACTACCATCCGGTATTGGTTCTTCATCAATTTGGATACCCGATGAGACACATCCCGCTGGGTGTTCACCTGGAAGGTCTTTTCTTCAAGGAAGGAGAAAATGACAGAGCACTAAAGATGGAAATAGTGCACGCGTGGAAGCACATTCCTAAGAAAGGACGGGAGTCTCTAGGAAAACCGGACTGTGTCTCGGTGGAGCCTTATCTCCACTGGGTACAAACTAGAGCTCTCCAGCTAAAAATGCCTTATCCTCGTTACGAAATTCTTCCACCGAGGGAATCTGTCATGTACTTCATGACGAAAACTGAAAAGCTTCAGGTTGCTTTCAACAAAGTTCAAAAGGAGAGAAGGTCTTGGAAGAACAAGTACCGCACCCTCAATGTAGAGTGTATCCAAATACAGCAATTACTGAAAGAGAAAGATGCTCTGATTGAAATTTTAGAGCAACACGCTGTAGAGAATCAGGATGACCAAAGGAATTTGCTCACTCCTTTCACCTGGCAAAGGAATGACAACCCGACAACGGCTCAGCAGCCCCGGTCAAAGAAAAGGAAGATACCAGAATCAGCTCCCGGTTTCTCTTTAGAGAGGACTCGGGACCCATTAGTTTAGGTTTCTGTTTCTGTACCTTGTAATCTACTGTATTTTCATTTCTGTAATCCTTTGAATTTCAATAAAAAGGGGGTTTCCCCACCGTTTGATATTTGCAATCTAATTGTCGAAGTTTATTTTGATTAAACCAAAAAACAATTAATATAATCATTGCATTTTATCACTCTCACATCGCGTATTCTCCTTACCTACGAATCTTACGTTTGTGTCTCGGTTCTAGAGTCAAACTGTCTCATTCGTACAATACTCGGGCCAGTCGTCAGAAAAAGATGGATGATCTTGAGGAAGAAAACAGAGAGTTGAAAGAAGAGATCGACGCTCTGAGAGAGGATATAAGAAAGCTTCGTAACGACATGCAAGCCATGGCAGAAGCTCAGCTACAAAGGACCGTGATCTCGGAGATCACCTCAGCGCCCATAGTGGAGAAGTATGATCCTAGGTATCAGATGCCGAAAGATCGTCCCTGGGGCATGCCTGCGAACTATATCCCAGAAGGATATGTTCCGCCGATCGTTGAAGATCAGGGAATCGCAACAGATACCGCTGGTCCTGAAGGTTACAGACTTCGGGAAAGCGAAGATGCCAGAGGCATGCTGAAAACTCCTGAAGGTTACAAACTTCGGGAAACGCCAAGATTCACCGCCATAGTTACGGTACCACCCCCTGTGGTGCACGCTGTCCCGGAAGGACAGATTCCACAGATACCTGCTGGTAAAAAGGAAACTATGTTTGACCGAATGGATGAATTCCAGGAACAATTCTTGGAAATGCAGAAGGAACTGCAAGCCATTTGCGGTCAGGATCTTTTTGGAAAGGACGCCGCAGACCTTTGTCTGGTCCCCAATGTGAAAGTGCCGCACAAGTTCCAAGTGCCCGACTTTGAAAAGTACAAGGGTAACTCTTGCCCTCAAAGTCACTTGACAATGTACGCTCGACGAATGTCAGCTCAGACGGAAAATCAGGACCTGTTGATTCATTACTTTCAGGATAGTTTAACCGGTGCCGCCTTAAAATGGTACATGGGTTTAAAACGTGCCTCGATCAACACATTCAGAGATCTTGGCACTGCCTTCGTCCAACAATACAAATACAATTTGGACATGGCACCCGACATAGATCAACTCAGATCGATGTCTCAAAAGGACAAGGAAACCTTTAAGGAATACGCCCAGAGGTGGCGCGAAATTGCCGCTCATATTTGTCCACCTCTTGAGGAAAAGGAGATGACAAAGATCTTCTTAAAGACCTTGAGCTCATTTTACTACGGCCGAATGGTCGCCAGTGCACCCAGTGATTTCACCGAAATGGTCGGTATGGGTGTACGTCTTGAGGAAGCCGTCCGGGAAGGACGTTTGGTAAAAGACACTGGATCGGCGAGTGGTACTAAAAAATATGCTAGTGGTCTCCCTAAGAAAAAAGAGCAAGATATTGGGAATATCTCTCTCGGAAAGCAAAGGCGTCGTTATCAACCAGTAGCAGCAGTAACTCCTGCTATTGGCTCCGCGCCTGTTCCTACGTATCAACCTCAGGTTGCGCAGAGCCAACCTAATCAGTAAAGGACACAACAGCCTCTTCAGCAGGCTCGTCCTCCATATAATAACAACCGTACAACATGACCATCAGGGTTTGATCCTATACCCGTGTCGTACGCAGAACTATTTCCGTTACTACTGGCTAAGGGGCACATTCAGACTAAATCTCCTCTTACAGTACCAGAAAATCTGCCTTTCTGGTTTAAAGCGGATCAAACATGCCCTTATCATCAAGGAGGATCGGGGCATAACATAGAGAGTTGCCTCAATTTCAAATCTGACGTGCAAAAGCTTGTTAGGAGCGGGCTCTTATCTTTCAAAGATACGAATCCAAATGTTCTCATGAACCCACTGCCTCAACATGAGAAAGCTGCAGTCAATCTGATTGAGAAAGAGACTAACAACGTCTATCAAATTCACGATGTACTCTTATTGAGGACCAATCTGGTCAAGATGCATTGTAGACAGAGTGGATATGGCCATGTGCCACATCATAACTATCACCAGTGTGATATCTGCTCTAAAGATAACCAGGGATGTTCGGTAGTGCAAGCAGCTCTACAGGAACAGATGGATCTCGGATGGATCCAAGAGCACCGAGTTCGTGGGGTTAACATGGTCTACACGAATTCCAACGTCATTCAGAACCACGATATCCATGCGATGAATGTCAATTTGGTGGCGATGCACTCAAGGCAAAGCCAGTATCATAATCTGCCACGGCACGATTACAGTTCCTGTCTGACTTGCTCGGTAAACAAACAGGGATGCTCTTTCATACGAGAGGCCCTCCAGCGTCAGATGGATCTTGGATGGATCCAAGAATACCATGATAGGAATCCCTATCAAATCAACATGGTTCAGGTTTTCGATATTCGCGTGATGAATACCAACCTGGTGGAGTTACATGCTGAGCAGGTCCGACTCGGATTCCTGAACTCACATGACTATCAAAGCTGTAAAGTAGGTTGCGAAAACGATCGGGGTTGTACCCTTGTCCAAGAGGCACTTCAGCACTTGTTAAATCACTGGTGGATGCCAATCTATATGGATGAAGATACTCAGCAGATTAGTATCAGTAACGGAAATCCCACTCGGCGTCAAAGTCAGGATGTCCGATCAGTGGAAGCTAACCTAGTGAGGTTACATTGTATTCAAAGTGGGCGTGGACAGGTGCCCCCACACAACTATGACAGTTGTGGCGTCTGTTTAGAAAGTAACCAAGGGTGTTACCTTGTGAGAACAGCTCTTCAGGGTCAAGTCGATCGTGAAGAAATTCGTCCATATCCAAGTTCTGGACCCATCGATTGGTCGCCGAACTACCTTGCCGAGCAAGTTGAGGATATTGTCACGATTTCTGGTCGTCACAGGACCAGGGATGTTTTTTCCATTATTCCTCTACTTGACGAATCTAAAGTTCCTAACCGGGAACGAATCGAGATTACTTATGATGGTCAGAAAAACCAGAAGGTTCCCATAGTCATCTATCTGCCGGGACCATTACCGTATGAATCAGCTAAGGCGATCCCTTACAAATACGGTGCAACAACAGTTGAAAATGGAAAGGAAATTCCATTAACCTCCGTCGTGAATATTGCAGACATCAGTCGAGTAACACGGAGTGGTAGAATCTTCAACCGAGGAGTTGGAGAATCCAACAAAGAAAAGGAACTTCAGACAGAAATTCCTGATCCACCAGTCGGTCAATCCAGTAATCCCGACCTTTCAAAAGACAATGATGAGATGCTAAAGCTCATCCAGAGGAGTGAATATAACATTGTTGATCAACTGTTACAGACTCCTTCAAAGATCTCGGTATTATCACTGTTACTCAGTTCAGAAGCCCACAGGGAGGCTCTACAGAAAGTCTTAGAGCAGGCCTTTGTGGAATAGGATGTAACAATCAGACAGTTCGATATTATTGTCTCTAACATCACTTCCTGCAACAATTTGGGATTTAGTGATGAGGAATTACCCGAAGAGGGTCACCGTCACAACATGGCGCTCAATATCACAGTTAACTGCCAGGACGATGCTTTAGCCAGCGTACTGGTAGACACAGGGTCAGCCCTGAATGTTATGCCGAAGTCTACTTTGATGCAATTATCATTCAAAGGCCCTCCGATGAGAATCAGCGAGGTCGTCGTCAAAGCATTCGACGGATCCAGGAAAGCAGTTATCGGCGAAGTTGATCTTCCCATAACTATTGGTCCTCACACTTTCCAAGTCACTTTCCAGGTCATGGACATCCGGGAAACATACAGTTGTTTATTAAGAAGACCTTGGATACATCAGGCTGGAGCGGTTACTTCAACCCTCCACCAAAAGCTAAAGTTCGTTCAGAACGATCAACTTGTCACAGTCTATGGGGAACAGGCTTTGCTCGTGAGTAAATTGTCATCATCTGCTGGTATAGAACCTGAAGAGGTTATTGGAACGCAGTTCCAAGCACTATCGGTGAGCAAGAACAATCAATCCGAAGGAGGAACATCGATTTCCTCATACAAGGATGCTATCAAAGCGGTCGAGAGTACCGATACAAAAGGATGGGGACAACTTGTCATTCCCACTGACAATAAAACAAAGAAGGGTCTTGGTTTTTCTGCAACCTGTACCCTGACAGCTGCCGGCGATGAAAGTCTTCATCCTATTCAGAATTTCTTCCGTAGTGGAGGCTCCTCCAACCAGTGACTCAAGTAGTCCATGCTATCAATGAGGAGGATCCCTTTGACATAGATGAGGAATGGAAGTCCTGTCTTAACGAGGACGGTTATGTGTCGCAGGACGAAATGCAAATTCCATTTTGCTATCCCGCACAGAGTCCGAAATTTATACCCGGATCAGACATCGAAATGATCTATGGAGATTGTGATCCGGAAGGATGCCGTGCTCTGCCAAATTCATTAGAGGAAGACACTCCGATGAAAGACAATTTTGACTACAACTACTATGGCCCAATGGATGGTCTGCCAATGTGGCAACCTTATCCAAGAAACTTGGGGCAAGAGGGTTAGCTAAACAATGAAAATCAGCTGACCGTCATTGAACAGAATACCTATGTCCCCACCATGTCATGGGATCAACACTCAGGTCATTCAGAAACTACTCAACATGACGATGAATTTGCAACGTTTGCAGGACTTGAATTCATCAATTATGCTTTTCCCGAGGTCAACGTCATCGAGAGGGATAACTTCTCCAGTTCCAAAGAAGTTTGGGACACTCTGGGAGAACCAAGTGGAAAATACGACTTTATGGTCAAGTACACTGCGCCCGAAAGCTCTCGTATCAGGCTCGAAGATATCTAGCCAACTGGATGGGAAGATGCACCTGAGAGCATAAATGCTATGCAAAATACAACAGAGGAATCCTCCTACGACAATTCTGCCTGGGAGACAGATTCTAATGATCCACCAGAAATCAGCGTCATTTCTGAAGACAAATCAAGGAAGGTTCCAGACTTTGTTATTCACCGAGGAGTTCGCCGCCAGTGGGTTGCCTTCGAGGTTCCGAAGGTCGTTTGCCAGTCAAAGTAATTGCCATCTTTAAACCTTTCACCCTGCCCAGGTGAAACGGATGTTTTGATAGGGCTCGCTTTCTGTAAATTTCCCTCTTCGCTTTGCCCAAAGCGACATAGTTTTGTTTTATAGGGCTGTAGTTTCAAGATTCGACTTGTGCATTAATAAAATAACGTCGTTCTGTAATTTCCGCATTATTGCTGTTTTCTCTTTTTGCTTTTTCTCAGAAAATGGTAATCCTAAAAAAAAAATCAATAATAATAACAAGCAGTAAAATAAAACACTGCACACACTTGCATTTTCTCTATCTCTTCTAAACACGAATCATACCGTCATGCAGATTGCTTGTTTTACACCCCGTTGAAATATACGATCCGATGCCTTCTCCCGACTTTGAGTTCCCGGTATTTGGGGCTGAAGAAGAAGTTGACAACGAAATTCCAGAAGAGATCTCCCGATTACTCAGACAAGAGGAAAGGTCCATTGAACCTCACAAAGAGCCGTTGGAAACGGTCAACTTGGGTTCATAAAAAGAGAGAAAAGAAATCAGGATTGGAGCACTGCTCAGTCCAACTACCAGAGAGGGTTTGATAAAGCTTCTCAAAGAATTCCTCGATGTGTTCGCTTGGTCCTATCAGGATATGCCTGGGTTGGATACCAGCATCGTGGAACATCATTTACCGTTAAGATCAGAATGTCCGCCAGTAAAGCAGAGGTTGAGACGCACTCACCCGGACATGGCCATCAAAATCAAGGAGGAGGTACAGAAACAGATCGATGCGGGTTTCCTCGCTACATCTGAATATCCTCAATGGTTAGCCAACATTGTACCTGTTCCTAAAAAGGACATAAAGGTCAGGATGTGTGTTGATTACAGGGATCTGAACAAGGCTAGTCCAAAGGACGACTTTCCTTTACCACACATTGACATGCTGGTAGACAGCACAACAAAGTTCAAGGTTTTCTCCTTCATGGATGGATTCTCGGGCTATAACCAGATCAAAATGGCGCCGAAAGACATGGAGAAAACTTCGTTCATTACCCCATGGGGTACCTTTTGTTACAAGGTAATGCCGTTCGGTTTAAAGAATGCCGGGGCAACCTATCAAAGGGCCATGACCACTCTGTTTCATGACATGATACATAAAGAAATCGAGGTATATGTCGATGATTTGATTGCAAAATCAAAAACAGAGAATGAGCACGTTGAACATCTGTTAAAATTGTTCGGACGTCTAAGAAAATTCAAGCTCCGTTTGAATCCCAACAAGTGCACCTTTGGTGTTCGTTCGGGAAAACTACTAGGGTTCATCGTCAGCCAGAAAGGAATTTGGGTTGATCCTGACAAGGTCAAGGCCATTCGAGAAGTGCCTTCTCCGAAAACTGAAAAACAAGTCAGAGGATTCCTGGGACGTTTGAACTACATCTCCAGATTCATATTCCTTATGACCGCCACGTGTGCGCCGATTTTCAAATTACTGAAAAATAACCGTGATTGCATTTGGTCAGAAGACTACCAAACTGCCTTCGACAGTATTAAGGAATATCTGTTGAATCCGCCGATTCTGTCACCACCAGTGGAAGGAAGACCACGGATCATTTATCTCACAGTCCTTGAGGACTCAATGGGATGTGTACTTGGCCAACAAGATGAAACCAAAAGGAAAGAGTCTGCCATTTACTATCTGAGCAAGAAGTTCACCGATTGTGAAACTCGGTACATGATGCTTGAGAAAACTTGTTGCGCTTTGGCTTGGGCAGCCAAACGTCTTCGCCAATACATGATTCGTCATACTACTTGGTTGGTCTCCGAGATGGATCCAATCAAGTACGTATTTGAAAAACCTGCTCTTACAGGAAGGATTGCCCGTTGGAAGATGCTACTATCAGAATATGACATAGAGTATCACACTCAGAAAGCCGTTAAAGGAAGTATTTTAGCCGATCATTTGGCTCATTAACCGATTGACGATCAAGAATCAATCGGGTTTGACTTCCCGGACGAAGATGTCATGTATCTAAAAATGAAAGATTGCGATGAACCTCTACCCAGTGAAGGGCCAGAACCAAGTTCCCAATGGGGACTAATCTTTGATGGAGCAGTTAATCATTACAGAAACGGAATTGGGGCAATCATTGTTACCCCTCAGGGTACCCACATTCCTTTCACTGCCAGACTTACGTTCAAATGTACGAACAACGAGGCCAAATACGAAGCTTGTATTATGGGTCTCGAAGAAGCGATTGATTTAAGGATTAAGAACTTGGACGTATACGGCGATTCAGCCTTGGTTATCAATCAGATAACAGGAGATTAGAACACATACCAATCAGGATTGATTCCTTACAAAGACTATGCAAGAAGGTTGTTACCCTTCTTCAACAGAGTTGAGTTTCATCACATCCCTCGTGGTGAGAATCACACGGCTGATGCTTTAGCCACTCTTTCTTCCATGGTTAGCGTAGGTCGATGGAATGACCTACCTAAGATTGACGTTATGCGCCTTGAACGGCCTGCCTACATCTTCGCGATCGAAGCTGTCATAGACGACAAACCTTGGTATCACGACATCAAGTGCTTCCTTCAAAAACAAGAGTACCCACCTGGGGCACTCAGAAAAGACAGAAAGACCCTCAGAAGGCTAGCTGGAAGCTTCTTCCTGAGCGGTGACACTCTTTATAAGAGGAATTTTGATATGGTCTTGCTCTGATGCGTAGACAGACCAGAAGCAGACATGCTGATGAAAGAAATTCATGAAGGATCCTTTGGCACTCATGCCAACAGACACACAATGGCGAGAAAAATTCTCAGAGCCGGGTACTATTGGTTGACCATGGAATTCGACTCCTACAAGTACGTGAGGAGGTGTCACAAGTGTCAGATATACTCTGACAAAATTCATGTACCGCCAACACATCTCAAAGTTCTTTCTTCCCCATGGCCTTTTTCCATATGGGGAATCGACATGATTGGCTTGATTGAACCTAAGGCTTCAAATGGACATCGGTTCATTCTAGTGACCATTGATTACTTCACCAAATGGGTCGAAGCAGCGTCGTACGCTAATGTAACCCGATAAGTGGTGGTCTGATTTATCAAAAACAATATCATCTGCCGTTATGGTGTTCCGGGCCAGATCATTACAGATAATGGATCTAACTTGAACAACAAGATGATGAAGGAGTTGTGCGCAGAGTTCAAGATTGAACACCATAACTCATCTCCCTACCGACCCAAGATGAACGGAGCGGTAGAAGCGGCTAACAAGAACATTAAGAAGATTGTTCAAAAGATGGTTGTAACCTACAAAGATTGGCACGAGATGCTACCCTTTGCTCTTCACGGTTATCGTACATCTGTCCGCACTTCAACAGGGGCTACCCCTTTATCTCTAGTGTATGGAATGGAAGCAGTGCTCCCCATAGAAGTAGAGATCCCATCAATCCGGGTATTGATGGAAGCTAAGCTTACGGAAGCTGAATGGTGTCAAAGTCGACACGACGAACTCAATCTGATCGAAGAGAAACGAATCACAACACTATGCCACGGTCAGTTGTATCAACAAAGAATGAAGAGGGCGTTTGACAAAAAGGTCCGACCTCGTGTCTTCAGAAAAGGAGACCTCGTGCTCAAGAAGATACAATCATTTCTCACTGATACTCGGGGCAAATGGACCCCAAATTATGATGGCCCCTATGTGGTCACGAAAGCTTTCTCAGGCGGCGCCTTGAGACTTGCAACCATGGACGGAGAGGAATTTGTCTACCCCACGAATGTTGATGTAGTCAAGAAATACTTCGCCTAAACTAAAAAAAACGTCTCGGTGGATTGAAAACCCGAAAGGGCGGTCCCGGCAAAAGTTAGAGACATGAAAAAATCATCCCGGTGGATTGGAAACATCATAGTACAATCCAGGCAAAAATTAGGGATAATGGCAAGTAACTATGTTCAACAGAGGCAAGTCCCTTAACAGCAGTTACATCACCCATCAGAGGAAATCTCCCGTCAAGGTCATCTTCGACAGAAGCTCAGGATGTCCCGAACTCAAAGTTGGTAGAAGGATAGTGGTCGTTATGTTTCTACGTAGCCCTTTTCCCTGTAAATTACCATTTTCTAAACTTTGTATATACTCTTTGGAATCACGCGTTTGGCTGATTTCCATCTTATCAATAAAATTTGAGCCCTTGTGCTTTTATTTGTAATTCTTACTTGTTTTAGCTTTACGGAACGACGTTGTTTAACTTAATCAGCGACTCTTGAAATAAAACAAAATGAATTTACTTTTTTAATCTTTTTCTGCTTTTAAATTAAAGATGGCATTTCTTTTGACTGTTGAACATCGAAAGAACGCCGATTGCGTCTCCAAAGGCGTTCGAGCCTCAAAGTGCAGATTCAAAGTACTCCTTCTAAGCCAGTGTGCCTGGGTGAAGGATCAACTGTGTCAGAGACCTTGTTTCGTCTGACACGCTTCGGCCGAGTTCTCATCTCCTAAGCCCGACCAGCATAGCTCCCAACAGGGACTATCTCTCCTAAGCAAGGTGGAATTGCTATTTCGAACCAACGGTACTTCTTCGCCCCGCGATGGCCGAGTATTCAGTCGTGTTCATCTATTAGTCTGTATGTCGCGTCTGTTTTGTCAGCATAAACATACATACATCATACATTTTTGATTTGCATTCGCATTTCATATTGCATTGCTATCACTCTAGTCGGTCTTGTCCCCTAGTGATAACCGTCCTCTCAATCGAGTTTGTCAGTTCTTTCTTCGTCAGGAAGTACCGCGTCTGAACAATCTCGTCACCAGTGTATCTTTAGATCAGAGTCGGCGCTTGACCACTTTGATAACTTGAACCTCTGAAACATCAGAGAACCTTCAACATATGTCACTCTTCGCCATTGAAGATGATATCCTTGCTTTCCCGAAATAAGGAAAATCCCCAGAGAAAGCCTCTTAAACAGAGATTCGGCAGTACAACAGTGTTTCTCCGAAAATCCGCTGATGAAAAGGTCTTCGGCACCTCAAAATTGGATCACATGATATGGCATTTCTCCGGGAAGATCCCGAGAAAAGTATGATGCACGACCCCCAAGCAGAAGCAGTTTCTCAAGAAACTCGCTTTCCCTAGTAGAATCGACAAATGGCGTCTCCAAACAGAGAAGTTTGTGCAACTCTACGATTCAGACGATGGGTTCCCCAGCAAGTCTGACATCAAAACTTTTTCCTTCAAATGGCATCTCCCCAGGAAAATTCGACGAGAAGTTTGAGGAAAACCGCTACGAATAGCGTCCCTTGTCAATAAAGTTTATTGACAAAAGAAACTAAGACCAGTTCCTTGGTGGGAAACCAGGAACGAGGGGAAGTTTAAATCAGAAACTAAGACCAGTTCCTTGGTAGGAAACCAGGATCGGGGGGAAGTTTACCTTTTTTAAGTATCATTGCTTAGCAAAAGAAGATGAATGCGCAAGCTGCCATTCATAGCCATCAAAATTTCGGGCATTCCGATATTTAATCCTCTTGCACCCCGAATGCTCGAATACTTTCGTCATTCACACCTTCGGGTCCAAGAAGATTAAATAGGGGCATCTGTCATACCCCAAATTTTGACCACTAAAGTTTCCCTTCATTGTGCAAATCAGCAGCACAATATGGATGAACCATCATGCCTCATCAATCTCCTCAAGGAATTGTTGAGCATTCACTACAATCAGAATTAGGGTTTCAAGCCCTCTCAGAGCCTTAGACAAAGGATCAATCAAGGAATAACTTGATCTTCAACTTGTCTAACCTCTCAAGCATCCACAAAGGATCAAAAGCACTCCCACTTCAAGGATTAAGCACAAAGCTGCTCCCTTCTAGGTGGATCAAGCCTCAAGATCGACAGTGTCACCAAATTAGGGTTTTGATCACCCAGGGCCTCTAGATGAAAAATTTCATCTGGGAACAAGCCATTGATCCAAAACATAACCTAATATACTTCATGGAACCTCATGAACCCATTCATCAAGTCAATTTTGCCTCAGGGGATGCATACATCAAAAATCAGGAATTAGGGTTTCTTGACCTAATTCACCCCTAAGTTGACTTTTGGGACAAATCATGAACCAAGACCTCAAGACATGATTTGAGGGTCTCTAATATACCATATTGATCCATTTGGAACAATGGATTAATCCAAGAAGCTTGAGCAATAAGTCTCAATTTCATCTGCACCACAATTAGGGTTTCGCGAGAAAAGTCAACTGTAACTTAGACTTTTGACCTGGACATGCTCCCAAACCCTAATACATGATTCAATATACCCTATGACACCCATGGAACATGTCCATCAAGTTTTATTTAGGTCAAGGACATGATTTCCTGAAGAATTGCACAGTTTGGAATTCATCTGATAAAAAGTCAACTGTACACAAAAGTCAACTTTGACTTTTTGAGATTTTTCACCAAAATGAATTTTTAACCCTAAAATGATGTTAATGTATGATTTGAATCATCATTCATCAAGAAAAATCAAGAAAAGTTGGATAACTTGTAAAAGGGGTAACCATAAAAACTTGGAAAATTTTCTAAGTTAAAAAATAAAGTGGCTAGGGTACCAACTTTGGAGGACTATAACTCCTAAACCACAAGGCCATTTTTTCTCATCCAAAGATGGAATTGTAGCCCTCATTATCATCTACAAAAACTTCAACTACAAGTCATTCCAATTCATTAAGGATTTTGAGTTATGGAGTGATCAAAGTGGCTGAAAAGTGAAAATGTCACTTTTTCCAACACTTAGTGAAATTTTCACTAAGTCAGAATCTGCCTTCACTTTTTGCCAAATGTAGGAGGATTTTTCACTTGGATTCAAAAGAGATCAAAACCAAATATGTTCAAACAGTTGTTGTATCATGTAAGGGCTTTCCAAAATGGCCAAGAACATTGCCAAATTCAACTTACACCATGAGATATGACATTGTCAAGTTGCCTTGCTGAAATCTGTCAAAGCAAGGCAGATTTTGCATTTTGGCTCGATTTGCATAAATCAACCAATTTCAAATGCTCCTATCCACTTGGACACCTCTGAGGATAGAATCTAAAGGGGACAATCACTGAGCCAAGCCTCCAAAGTCCATGGAACAAGAAATAGCATGTTGAACCTAAAATGGCCAAAATAAGGACAAGACTTCAAATTTGGATTGAAGCATTCAATGGAACCATCAAGGTGGCATGGATTGATCCATTCTCATCTGAAATCAGTCAAGACTTATCCAAGACCAAGGGGACCAAAGCTCTGTGCCCTAACCTCTAGTCAATGGCTAGAGGAGACTTGCATTTCCATTGGCCAACATTGAACAAACACCTGCTGCAGTTGCCATTCACTATTGCAGCCAAAACAAACTTGCTCTACTATAAATAGAGCTCACTTGTGTTCAGTTTGAGTACACCAAAGCCATCAAACAGATGCTTTCCTCAAAATCTCTTCTTTCACTCCAATTTTGCCTTCAAAAGCAAGTTACTATCGGGTTTTGAGTTTGAGAGCTTTTCCAACCAAACCAATCACACACACACCTCATATATATCATATGTAAGCTGTGCAAACCATCAAAAGTGGCCTGTAATCACAACATCACAAAGTCACCTCTCAAAACCTCAAAATATCACTTTTTTGCATGTTTCAAGCCATGTCTTGATTCAGTCACTTTCCAAACCAGATAAAACCTCAAACACACTCCAAATATCATCCTTGAACTGTCCCAAATGGTTCCCAACATCTGGAACACCATTTGAGAGAGTTGCTATTTTGGTCACTTTTGACCCATTTTGCAAGAAAGGGACAGTTTGTGTTTTTGCAGGTAACAGCTGATTCCAATCATCCTCAAAGCATCTAAGGGATCATTTGAGGTTGTTCAAAGCACAAAACCATATCTGGAGCAAGGGAGTTGGCAGATTGCTAAGAAAACTCCAAAATCTCAAAGAAGGTTAAGCATCTCAACTTGCAGTCACCAAAACATGTGTGCATTTGAAGTCCATTGATTATGCATCTCTTATACATGTCATATGTGTTGTGTTTGTGCCATTTGATCATGTAATTCATGCCTGTATTAAGCTGTAGCACAGAAAATGCAATTATAGGTCCTTTTCAAAACCACTATCGGGTTTTGAGGAGGGACTGTGATCTGAAAAAACCACCACCACCATTGGATTCCTTGTGAAATTCTGGCCCAGATACATATAAATTTTGTCTCAATCCATTAAGAATTGAGAAAGTTAAGACCTTCACGTTTTTGAGCCAAAACTTGCCTTGGGCAAGCCAACACCATGTCATACCTTGTGTATTTGTTGTTTCATTTTAAACAATGGATGTATCACCACCCCAGTGGTAGGGTGCGCGCCTTGTATGCTTGAGGTCGTGGGTTCAAACCCCACCCATGCCATTTTGTGATTTTTCATATTTTTGCTATTTTTCCAATTATTTTCATGTTTTTGTTAATTATTTGAAATATTAATAACTCACTCAATTTTAATTATTTTTGATTGGTTCTTTTTGCAAAAAAATCACAAAAATATTGAAATATTTATTTCCACAAAAAAATTAGATTTATATTATTTATTTAATATAATTAGTATTTTTTTGAATAAATGCATTTTATTTGTTTTTAAACCCTTTTAAAAATAAATATCCATGTTGAAAAATCAAGACCAAGTAGGTTTTAATTCATCTTGTGATTGAAACCTCATTTTTCAAACCTAAAACCAAAATCACAAGTTGTTTATTCAAACTTATTTGGAATTTTGTATCATTTTAATTAATTTTTCATTGAATAATTATTTTAAAATGATGAAATTAGGGTTTTGTTGATTTTCCCCTTCAACAAACTTTGTCAAACCTTTTTTGGGCCTCTATTAGAGTGTAAGACCCAATCCTTTTTTGACCAAATCATTTTGGGCCTCACTTATTGTATAAGTCCCGATACCGTCAAAAAACAGACGGCGCGATCGTCGCCTTTTCAAAAATCATCTGGGCCTCTCCTTGAGCTATAAGACCCATTCAACACACTGGGCCTCTAATAGAGTGTAAGACCCAATCCCCTTTTAACCAAAACCTTTTTGGGCCTCACTTATTGTATAAGTCCCTCTGCGTTAAAAGAAAACCTCGGCGCGATCGCCATTTTAAAACGAAAAGTCAACTGGGCCTACCCTCGTGTTATAAGCCCCACTCTTTTTCTTTAAAACTTTTTGGGCCTCTTGAGAGAGTGTAAGACCCATCCCTTTGTACAGAAAACCTTTTTGGGCCACAGTCACTTGTATAAGACCCTCTGTACAAATTCAACAGTGCAATCACTGGTAAAACCCTGGGTCTCTCCTTGAGCTGTAAGCCCCAAATCTTTCATTTTCAAAGCACTTTCTCCTTTGATTTTGAATATACTGTTGTTTTCAATCTATCTTTGTTGAACAACTAACCAAACAACATGGAAGCTCTACAACCGAGTAAGTGTTTATTTGCTTTCATTTACTGCTTTCATATCATATAACTGTATTGTGCGGCTGCTCACTGTAAGTCTCCTTTCATAAACTCATATCGACTGTGTAATAATAGTATAGATATTCGAGTTTCCCCGGCAACTACGTCTAGCACTAGGTAAAGCCGTTTCGTTTATTCGTAGAAATAGACAGCTAGAACCCAAATAGGAGCACCAGATACAGTCTTCTCTTCGGCTGTCCTCCTTAGGAATCGTCAAGAAACTCTGCTCCCAAAGATGAATGTATTCTCCGTGAATGGCATCTTTGAGTTTCTTCCAAATTCTCGGACTTTCCTGACTTTGATCTATTCTCAGTGAATAGCATTGCCTTGAATTTCTCGAGGTTTGGGGACCCACGGGCTTCTTAAAAGCATCGGCCTCCTCTTGGGCATCGTACAAGGACCCACAGGCTTCCTATAAGCAACCCCGCCTCCTCTTGGGCTTAGTACAAGGACCCGTCGGCTTCTTAGAAGTATTGACAACCTCCTCTTAGGCTTCGTATAATGATCTCTTCCTCCGGGAATGATAGCCTCCTCTTGGGCTTCGTACAAGGACCGATCGGCTTCTTAAAAGTTTCCATCCTCCTCTTGGGCTTCATACAAATTGTCCCGATGACCTCCTAGAGGTATAGGAACAGAACTTAGTTATATTCATAGAGCAGTCCTTTCCAGAGTCTACTACTATTTCTCAAAGCATAGTACAAAAGATAAAACTCTAAACTTGGACAGTCTCTTTTCCTTGAGTCTCAAAGATATTCTCAAGTGACCCCTTTCGTTAGATAGGAAGAAAACCCGCAGACTCGGACAGTCTCAGTACCCTTCGGATTTCCCCGTTTCCTTAAAGAACAGGGAACAACCCCAATCCTCAGATCAAACCCATGAGTACAGTGTTGCTCATATAAGAACTAATTTTCTATTTCAAAATCAGTATACTGGATCTGTCACTTAACTATAACAGGCACCAGCAGATAGCCTCCTCTTGGGCTTTGTACAAATGATTCTCCCCAGCGGAGCAAACCTTTTCGCCTCTCTCTCGGGCTTCGTACGAGATACAAAAGACTCCCTCGCTGAGTCAAACAAACGTTTAGCCTCTCTCTCGGGCTTTGTGCGAGACACATAAAGGACTCCCTCGTTGAGTCAATCACCCCTTTCAGCCTCCATCTCGGGCTTTGTACGAGATACAAAAACACTCTCTTGTTGAGTATAAAAGATTCTCTTGTTGAGTCAAACCCTTTTAGCCTCTCTCTCAGGCTTTGTACGAGACACGTATTAGCCTCCTCTTAGTCTTTGTATAAGAAAACCACTGGTTGATCCAATCAACCTTTTAGCATCAAACCTGTGCCTCGTTCACAGTAAACAAACATCAACAACTCCTTCCCTTTCATCTAATCGCTGTAAGCGGCAAGCCTCTGGATCATCTATATCCATGCCACTGTCCTTCTTTTAGCATGAGGAATTCCTAAGGAAAGATGGCATTGCTCTACACTGAGTTAAAGTCTTCTCCTTCAGATTAAAAACCCCTTCTTAGGAAATTATGGCATTGCTAGGATCCGCGTATCCCGGTTAAAGTAATTCTCCTTTACCCCTCTTTAGAGACGACAAATTCTCTCTAAAGTCGAGACCTTTCAGCTTCACATCTTGGGCTTTGAACAAGATACAAATCACCTTTCACTTCACGTCTTGGGCTTTGAACAAGACACCAAAACCCCATTTCCTCCCATAGAATAGGAGGAACTATGAACGCTCTGATTTCCCTGTTTTGGTAAACGGGAATACGTAGGCATAAGATCGAAAGAAAAGATCTTAGCGAGCACAATCAACAAAAAACCCAAATCCCATATCAAAAGCAGTAATTCAAAAGCATCCGTCCTAACATCCTAATCCTTATTTCCCGTCAGAAATCCTCTGCCTAGATAAAAAGAAAACCGTATTGGCGAAAATACAAATAACCAGTACAAAGGCCCCCCACATTGTAGCATTCGTAACTTAACAGACCGCTGTTTAAACTCAGTATGCAAAGCAGGGTTAATTGGAGACATCTATTTCCCTTCCTTCATCAGCTCACAATAGGATAAAAAATGAATCGACCTGTAGTTTAAGCTCAACCGCAGAGAGCGACCAGCGCTTAAGAACCGCGTCCAAAATCGCTCGCTACACTCGTCACTAAAGTTGAGGGTGTTACAAGCAGTAATGTTGGCAATCACACTATAAAACTGGCCTATAGTAATATCTTGTGCAACATGAGCTTGAGCTAACAATTTCTGCAACGCAGCTCGATGAGCGGGTGAATGCATTAACAAAGACAAAATAGAGATCTTTGAAGGAGTCTGGTGAAGCTGGTCAACAACCTTATAATCACTCTTCTTGATAATCCTCAAGAATTCAGCATCCTCATCACTAGCAACTGCTTTTTTTTCTTTTTCTTTGCTGTTGACAGGAATTGTGGTAACAGTTTCTTTTGGTGGAGCTTCATTGAAACGGGGAGTGTAAATACGACCACTTCGTGTCATCTTGCTTGCCCCAACTATATTAGTTACATCTTTACTAACATCTTTCACTTCTTCTCTTGGAATACCCCTCCTATATTCTTTATCGTATATCCAAGGTACTGCTGTAGAGCCTCTGAAAGGTGAAGGACTAGGCCTCTAAATAAATACTGGTGTAGCGAGCGATTTTTGGACGTGGTTGCGAGGCACAACTGCTCTTCGGTGTTACTACTACAACTCGATTCATTTTTTATCCTATTGTAAGCTGATGAAGGAAGGGAAATAGATGTCTCCAACTAACCCTGCTTGCATACTGAGGTTGAACATCAGTCTGTTCGGTTACAGATGCTTCAAAGATTCAGGGATTGTCTCAGGTTATTTTGTTCGATGAGATGTTTAGGATGTTAGGAATTATTGCTTTTCTGATAGATACGTGAAAGAATGGGATTTTGGGTTTTTGTTTAGTGTGCTCGCTAAGATCTTTTCTTTCGATCTTATGCCTATGTATTCCTGTTTACCGAAACAGGGAAATCAGAGCGTTCGTAGTTCCTTCTAGTCTATGGGAGGAAATGGGTGTTTTGGTGTCTTGTTCAAAGCCCAAGACGTGAAGCGAAAGGTTGTCTGTATCTTGTTCAAAGCCCAAGATGTGAAGCTGAAGGCCTCAACTTTAGAGAGAATCTGTCATCTCTAAAGAGGGGTAAAGGAGAATTACTTTAATCGGGATACGCAGATCCTAGCAATGCCATAATTTCCTAAGAAGGGGTTTTTTAACCTGAAGGAGAAGACTTTAACTCAGTGTAGAGCAATGTTATCTTTCCTTAGGAATTCCTCATGCTAAAAGAAGGACAATGGCATGGATATAGATGATCCAGAGGCTAGTCGCTTACAACGATTAGAGAAAGGGAAGGAGTTGTTGATGTTTGTTTACTGTGAACGAGGCACAGATTTGATGCTAAAAGGTTGATTGGATCAACCAGTGGTTTTCTTATATAAAGCCTAAGAGGAGACTAATTTCCGCTAGGGAAAATCATTATACAAAGCCTAAGAGGAGGCTAATATGTGTCTCGCACAAAGCCCGAGAGAGAGGCTAAAAGGGTTCGACCCAGTGGGGGATATCATTATACAAAGCCTAAGAGGAGGCTAAAAAGAGTTGACTCAGCTGGAGAATCTTTTGTAGCTCGTATCAAGCCTGAGATGGAGGCTGAAAAAGGGTTAGACTCTTGCTTAAGGAAATTTGTATCTCGTACGAGGCCCGAGATGGAGGCAAAAGGGTGATTGACTCAATGAGGGAGTCTTTTATGTGTGTCTCATACAAAGCCTGAGAGAGAGGCTAAAAGGGTTGACTCTACAGGGGAATCTTTTATACTCAACAAGAGAGTGTTTTTGTATCTCGTACAAAGCCCGAGATGGAGGCTAAAATTTGTTTGGCTCGATAAGAACCTTTTTGTATCTCGTATAAAGCCCGAGATGGAGGCGAAAGGTTTGCTCCGCTGGGGAGAATCATTTGTACAAAGCCCAAGAGGAGGCTAGCTTATGCTGAGGATAAGAAGGATCATTATACGAAGCCTAAGAGGAGGCGAAAAGGAGATCGACTCTTTTAGGGATATCGTTATACAAAGCCTAAGAGGAGGCTATCTGCTAGTGACTGTTATAGTTGAGTGACAGATCCAATATACTGATTTTGAAAGAGAAAATCAGTTCTTATATGAGCAACACTGTACTCATGGGTTTGGTCTGAGGATCGGGGTTGTTCCCTGTTCTTTATGGAAACGGGGAAATCTGAAGGGTATTGAGACTGTCCGAGTCTACGGGTTTTCTTCCTATCTAACGAAAGGGCCACTTGAGAATGTCTTTGAGACTCAAGGAAAATAGACTGTCCAAGTCTAGAGTTTTATCTTTTGTACTATGTTTTGAGCAACAGTAGTAGACTCTTTGAAAGGACTGATCTATGAAGATTACTAAGTTCTGTTCCTATACCTGTAGGAGGTCGTCGGGACAATTTGTACGAAGCCCAAGAGGAGGCTGGAAGCTTTTAAGAAGCCAATCGGTCCTTGTACTAAGCCCAAGAGAAGGCTATCATTCCCGGAGGAAGAGATCATTATACGAAGCCTAAGAGGAGGCTGTGAATACTTCTAAGAAGCCGACGGGTCCTTGTACTAAGCCCAAGAGGAGGCGGGGTTACTTTTAGGAAGCCTGTGGGTCCTTGTACGATGCCCAAGTGGAGGCCGATGCTTTTAAGAAGCCCGTGGGTCTCCAAACCCCGAGAAATTCAAGGCAAGCTATTCACAAGGAATAAAACATGTCAGGAAAGTTCGAGAATTTGGAAGAAACTCAAAGATGTCATTCACGGAGAATACATTTCATCTTTGGGAGTAGAGTTTCTTGATAATTCCTACGGAGGACAGCCGAAGAGAAGACTGTATCTGGTGCTCCTATTTGGGATCTAGCTGTCTATTTCTACGAATAAACGAAACGGCTTTACCTAGTGCTAGACGTAGTTGCCGGGGGAACTCTAAATATCTATACTATTATTACACAGTTGATACGAGTTTATGAAAGGAGACTTACAGTGAGCAGCCCCACAATACAGTTATATATATATGAGTTTGTGAAAGGAGACTTACAGCGAGCAGCCCCACAATACAATTATATATATATATGAAAGCAGTAAATAAAAGCGTATAAACACTTACTCGGTTGTAGAGCTTCCATGCTGTTTGGTTAGTTGTCCAACAAAGAAAAATTGAAAACAACAATATATTCAAAATCAAAGGAGAAAGTGCTTTGAAAAATAAAGATTTGGGGCTTACAGCTCAAGGAGAGGCCCAGGGTTTTACCAGTGATTGCACTGTTGAATTTGTACAGAGGGACTTATACAAGTGACTGTGGCCCAAAAGGTTTTCTGTACAAAGGGATGGGTCTTACACTCTCTCAAGAGGCCCAAAAAAGGTTTAAAGAAAAAGAGTGGGGCTTATAACACGAGGGTAGGCCCAGTTGATTTTTCGTTTAAAAAAAATGGCGATCGCGCCGAGGTTTTCTTTTAACGCAGAGGGACTTATACAATAAGTGAGGCCCAAAATTGTTTTGGTTAAAAGGGGGTTGGGTCTTACACTCTATTAGAGGCCCAAAAAGTTTTGAATGGGTCTTATGGCTCAAGGAGAGGCCCAGATGGTTTTTCAACGGATGATGATCGCGTTGAACTTTTTGAAATACAACGGGACTTATACAATAAGTGAGGCCCACAAATAGGTTGTATTTACAAAGGGTTGGGTCTTACACTCTATTAGAGGCCCAAAAGTTTAAGAAAAACAGATGGGTCTTACTACTCGAGGGTAGGCCCAGATGATTTTTGAAAAGGCGACGATCGCGCCGTTTGTTTTTGACGGTATTGGGACTTATACAATAAGTGAGGCCCAAAAATGATTTGGTCAAAAAAGGATTGGGTATTACACTCTATTAGAGGCCCAAAGTGTTTTGAAAATGATTTATGAGGGTTGAATTAATCCAAAAACCCTAATTTGTTTTCAAAAATGTATTTAATTGAATACAAATTCAATTAAAATGATCAAAAATTGTTTAACACATGGAAAACAAATTGTGATCTTGGATTAATGCTTCAAAAATTAAGTATTGACCTACAAAATAATTAGAAAGCATTAAAAGTTGCAAAATCAAGATGGAAATAATATTTTAAATGTTAAAAACAATTAAAACATTAATTATTTATAAAAATATCAATTATGTGGAATAAATAATATTTTTGGGATTTTTTGGTAGAATCAAATAATTTAACATTTTTGTGAATTATTGCAAAAAGAACCAATAAAAAATGATAAAAATTGAAGGAGTTATTAATTTTTCAAATCATTAAAAATAATAATATGAAAAATAACAAAATAAACAAGTGATAAAAAGAAGTCTGGGGCGAGGGGGATTCGAACCCCAGACCTCTCGCTTGCCAATACACACAAAACCAACTGATGAACCGCTGGGGCGCAATGCCAATTCAAATATAATATGGCAAGGGAAAAATATATAGAGAGCTTGTTGGATTTTCTGAAAATGGCGCCATGGCCATCTTCCTCCTCCAGCTCGTGCATGAAGCACCCTATCTCACTCATCTCTCAACCATTTGACATGATTCAAACACCAAACTCATGCGTTTTTTCACAAGGAACAAGATGGCAATACCCAATTTTATTCATTTTCAGTGTGGAGTAAAATAATCATGATGAACACAGATGAACCCTAATTTGCAAAAGCAATCGTGCAGTCATGGTTATGAGGTCTATGATCCAATTTTTTGAGGGAAAACAATCAACACATGATGGCAATCAAATGGCAAAAATATCATGCGAGGAAATATGCATGGATCATGGAGTTTGAGTTTGAAGCTCACCTTGATGCAAGCTGAAATGGAACCTTGCCCAGATGGTGTTCCAGTCGTGAGTTGATGATCCCTACAGCTTCAATGGATGTTATGGAGTGTGTTGCAAGCCTTGGAACACTTTGAAATTCTCTGGATCAAGCTGGAGACCTCCACCTGCAAAATTGAAGCATAATGGCTTGGTTGAAGAGTGATTTTGAGCTGGGGGTGTTACAGATGGTGTTTAAGCACTTGGACACCTCAAATACATCATATGTGATGTGTTTGAGCAATTGGAATTGATTGCTTTTGGCTGCAACTCAAAACCCGATAGTGGTTACTCAAAAACAAGAAAACTTGAGGTTTAAGAAATAATGAGAGAAAGCAGTGTTGTAATTGGCTTTGGTGTGAGTTGAATGATCCATTGGGACCTCTATTTATAGGTGATCAACTCTTGTCTTGGAGGAATAGTGAATGGCTGCTGGATCAGACTACCTCCAATGGGATTGGTTTGGCATAAATGCCTCTTGAACTAGGCATAACAGCTGCTCCAAATAGATCAGCTATGCCTTGACTGAAATCACATTCTTCAGATGTTTTAAATGTTGTTTAATTAGAGAACTTGACTGAGGAGAGTGAGAATCTTGACAAAGCACTATTCCACATTAATGCACTTTGAATTCAAGGCAAAATGTGCCAAAGTGGATGAATTTCAAGTTGGAAGGTTCTTTGGCTTTTTGACTCAGATTTATCAGTTGAATCAGATGCAATGTGATTGGTTTGAACACAGGTGGCATGCTGATCCTTAGTCTTTGGCTCAAAATCGTGTGAGATAAGCCAACATGCAAACTGATTTTTCCAAAACAGTTTGCAGCAGCATGACTTTGGGCATGGATTTCTCATGGCTTGAGTTGAATCAATTCATGCTGTTGAGCTCTTTGGATTCTTAGCAACATATGCAACAATATTGATGTTTAACTTTGGACTTGATTCAACTTGCAACTATGTGAAAAGATCTCACAAGTTTTGGTGTTTCAACAAAATATCTGCCTTGCCCAGAATTTTTCTAAGTGTTGGAAAATGGCACACTTTTATGTTTTCAGCCACTTTGGCTCACTCATAGCTCAAAATCCATAATGAATTGGAATGACTTGTAGTTTAAGTTTTTGTAGAGGGTAATGAGGCCTACAAATCAAGCCTTGGATGGAAAAAAATTGGCCTTGTGGTTTAGGAGTTATGGTCCTCCAAAGTTGGTACGCTTGTCACTTTAATTTTAACTTAGAAATTTTTCTAAGTTATTATGGTTACCCCTTTTACAAGTTATCCAACTTTTCTTGATTTTTCTTGATGAATGATGATTCAAATCATACATTAACATCATTTTAGGGTTAAAAATCCATTTTAGTGAAAAATCTCAAAAAGTCAAAGTTGACTTTTGTGCACAGTTGACTTTTCTCGCGAAACCCTAATTGTGGTGCAGATGAAATTGAGACTTGTTACTCAAGCTTATTGGATCAATCCATTGTTCCAAATGGATCAATATGGTATATTAGATACCCTCACATCATGTCTTGAGGCCTTGGCTCATGGTTTGTCCCAAAAGTCAACTTAGGGGTGAATTAGGTCAAGAAACCCTAATTCCTGATTTTTGATGTATGCATCCCCTGAGGCAAAATTGACTTGATGATTGGGTTCATGAGGTTCCATGGAGTATATTAGGTTATGTTTTGGATCATTGGCTTGTGCCCAGATGAAATTTTTCATCTGGAGGCCCTGGGCGATCAAAACCCTAATTTGGTGACACTGGCGATCTTGAGACTTGATCCACCTAGAAGGGAGCAACCTTATGCTTAATCCTTGAAGTGGGAGTATTTTTGATCCATTGTGGATGCTTGAGAGGTTAGACAAGTTGAAGATCAAGTCATTTCTTGATTGATCCTTTGTCTAAATGCTCTGAGAGGGCTTGAAACCCTAATTTTGATTGTAGTGGATGCTCACCCATCTTTGGGGAGACTAATGGTTCACCCATATTGTGATGATGATTTGCACAATGATGGGAATCTAAGTGGTCAAAATTTGGGGTATGACAACTGGCTTTGGTGAACTGACCGTAGAAGTAGCAGCAGATTCTGGTAAGTTGAAAATTGGCTTTGGTGTGTTGGAAACCGGCACTGTAGGACTTGATTCAGGTAGATTAAAAATAGGAATCTTACCACCTGGTTTTGGCAAGTTGAAAATAGGCTCTATCACAACAATCTCATTCTTCTTCGGTCTGTTACTTACTTGTAGAAAACCCTCATTGATCAAATTCTGAACATCACTTTGAACCATCGGACATCCTCTGATACTGACATTACAATCTTCATAGTCTTCATGACAAACCTTCACAAGACCAACTTCGAATAATTTTGAATGAAAGACCTGGAGAGGGGTTTTGATCTTTGAAACATCAAGAATTAAACTTTCTTCGGACGCTTCATCAATAGCGTTAACATTCCTGTGAGTAGGCAAAGGATTGTTCTTAACATTTGGCTGAGAGTCACCAAAAGATAGAATCTTCTTTTCTATTAACTCTCTCACAACATTCTTAAGAGCATAACAGTTTTTCAAATCGTGGCCAGGTGCCCCTTCATGGAATAAACAATGGGCATTGGGATTATAGTTGGGTGGAAGCGGATTAGGAGGTGGACCCAAATCTCTGGTAGTAATCAAACCTTGTTGCACCAATGAAGGGTACAACTCAGTATAAGTCATAGGAATGGGAGGGGCTGGCTTGTAGGGTCTTCTATTAGGAGCATTTTGACGAGGTGCTAGACCCCTCTGTTGTTGGTAATTAGGTTAAGTCTGGGCTGGCTGATAGACAGGAGCCGGTTGATACGCAGAAGGTGGTTGATTAGCAACTGGTTGATAGACAGGAACCGGTTGAACAGGCTGATAGGTAGGAACTTGTTGATTAAATGCAGGTGTGACAGTAACCACGTATAGTTGTTGAGCGAACTGAACAGGGTAGCTTTGTTGTTGATTAAAAATGGGTTGATGCTTCCATGGTTGACTTCTTCTTCTGCCGGCCATTATGGCATTAGTCTCACCTTCCTTCTTTTTGTGAGGACTAACAAAAGATTTCTTACCATGATCCTTATTGGTGCTGGGACTGCTGGCAGTACTCGACATCTTTCCACTCTTCAGACCTGTTTCTATTTTTACACCCACAACAACGATATCAGAAAAATTTGCAGTTACACTTCTGACCATTCTTTCATAAAATTCTGGACGAACTGTATCAATAAACCAGTCATCTAACTCTTTCTTAGACAAGGGAGGTTCCACCTGCGAAGCAATTTCTCTCCACCTCTGAGCATATTCCTTGAATGATTCAATATTTTTCTGTGACATGCTTAGAAGTTGCCTTCGATCAGGAGCCAAATCCATATTATACTTGTAATGTTTGATGAAGGCATTAGACAAATCCTGGGAACACTTCACACGAGACTGATCTAAACTCAGATACCACTTCGATGACACACCCTTTAGACTGTCCTGGAAACAATGGATCATCAGCTTATCGTTATTGACATGAGCAGCCATCTTCCGATAGTACATGATTAAGTGATTCTTAGGGCATGTAGTTCCCTCATACTTCTCAAAGTCCGGAGTCTTGAATTTTGGAGGAATGACTAAACCAGATACCAGACATGCTTCCCTAGCAACAACGCCAAATACTTGATCACCTTCCATTGCCCTTAATCTCTTATCAATGGTTTCTACATTCTCCCTAAGTTTTTCATGGCGTTCGTCCCCATCTTCCGACATGTCAGAGACATCATAGACTTGTTGGTTCTCATTGAAATGTGGTTGTACACGAGTGTGCACAGCAGCTGGAGCGAATGTAGGGATCACTTAAGGAGCTTCAGTGATTAAAGGAACAACTTGTTGCACTTGTTGAACAATAGGAATTGTAGTAGGTGCAGGCACGAAACCAGGTGGCAAGCCATATGGAGGCAAACTTGCAGTAGTAACAACAACAAGTTGAGAATCCACAAGAGTGTTGGTAATCTCGGAAACAACAGTGGTTTGGGTATCCATCTTTGCACGAATGACATTCAGTACTTCCATAATTTGTCCTACATTCCCACGTAGGTCCTCTAACTCGTTGTTGACGCGATCAAGCTTCTAATTTTGTTCTGCCATTCTCCTTTGAGCTTGAGCTCTAGAGTTGTATCGGTGCAGAGGATTCAGGGTGATGAAACTGAAGAGAGACAACCGGAATAAGCAAAAGAAAAGAAAATGCACATGCAAAATGATATGGGATGCAAATTCAAGATGATGCAACCATCAAGGAGCTCAAAATTGTATTTGCAGTCATCGTAGATATTCTGAAATAAAAGCATTTTATTAAAAATTTCCAAAAGTCCAGTACACCCTCAAAGTTTATTACATCAACAATCGAATACAAAAAGGAACTAGGATTTTAATCCACTATACGACGATCCTTCTCTTCCACAGAGTTTTTTCGTCAATTTGTCGATCTGCTCTTGCATCCTTGCTTTGTCAAGAGTAAACTTCTCTATTTCCGCCTTCAACTTTGAAACTTCACTTGAGTCAATCACAGGAGGCTTGGGACGAGGATAGGGCATCATCAAAGTGAGAGCCCTTTCACGTGCCTGATAAGTATCTGGTTGTAAATGAATTTTAGATCAATTTTCTACAATTTTAAGCTGTTTTCCAAATGCCTGATTGCGAAACAGCTTATTTTTAAGTGATTTTTTAATCAATGTCTATTTTTGGTCCCTTTGATGTTTTTGTTAGTTTTGCAGCATTTTTCGTAAAAGGGACGCGGCAAAAATCGGAAGAAAACACGATGAAACGAACAAAGTCGTGTGTCTACAACAAACAGTACATTCGCCAGGCGAATGCCTGGCGAGTTAGCTGGCGAGTGGACTTCTCAATTCCAGTAGCCACTGTAAGTGCTTCGCTGGAAGATTCTCCAGGCGAAGGTGTGGCGAAAGGGATTCGCCTGGCGAGGCTGGAATTCGCCTGGCGAATGCAAGATTTTTTCCCAGATTTCTCTGCACTGTTCTGTCACGTGGGCTGTACTTAAAGGTTTCGCCAGGCGAATTTTGTAGCTCGCTTGGCGAATTTGTCTGGACATAAAGTGGTATTTAGGGTGTTTGTTAGATATTTTTGAAAAAAGGATTTTGAGAAACAATCTTTGTAACCTAGAAACCTCTTGGGAGATCAAAAACTTCATCTTTTCTTATTTTTCTTAGTTTCAAAGCTTTTATGCTTCAATCCTTGAATCTTTGAAGATTGATGCTCCAAAAGCTTTGCAACTTACTTGTCAAGCAAGCTACCATGTCTATGGCTAGCTAAAGCACTTTTGTGTCAATATTAGAGGTAGATAATCCACTCTTTTGTATGTATTGATCCTGGTTGTAAGTTTGTGAACCTTGTTGATGATATATATATAGAAGAAAAACTTTGTTTACATGGTTTATATGTTGTTTAATTCATGTTCGAGAGAAATGTTTTAAATTTGACCTAAGTTCTATTCCATCAATATTCATAAGGCTAGAGATAGTTTTGAATGTTGATGTTCATAAATATTGAACTTGAATGTTATCATATTGGTAGTTTGTGTGAGAGATCAACAAAGGATCAATATGGTAAATCCCACAACAAGTGTTCGAGAGAAACTTGTTGAGAGGATATGTGGTTATATTTATTGTAAACAAGTTCACACGCTTCGTCGAGTTGATACGTACGAAACGGATTACCGAAAACTAATCTTGACATGTTTTTACAAATCTTTAAAACCAATCTTTTTATCGTTGTTTTCTAGAATTCGAATGCAAACGATCCGATTGAAAAATTACCAAAAACATTGTTACGATTAAAGTTTGAAACCCTTTTAACTATCGAACGACGACAATATATACAATCTCTGTGGATACGATAAAACACCCCCCTAAAACGTTTTCAACAAATTGGTGCCATTGTCGGGGATTGGCAAAGATTTTCAACAAAAAGAAATGGGGACATTTGATAAATCCGTTGGATGCAATCAACTACGAAATGGTTTGTGAGTTTTATGCAAATGCTCTCCAATTTCTCGAAGCTCACGGAGAGATGAACGTGTTCCAGTATATCACATTTGTCCGAGGAAAGGAAATTAGGTTTGATCGGGAGGATATAAATGATCTGTTTGGCAAGCGGAGTTCGTTAGCGATGTTTGAGAAAGACGATTACACTAGGGAACTCGGAGGTCATCTTGATCACAATAAAATTGTCTGGACCATTTTGTTTAAGGGAAAGAGTGTGGAAAGAAACAGTCAAGGAGAAGCCATCCGGTATTGGAGGGAAGATATGCCTCCAGATGTGTAAGCCACACTTCTTCTAATCCTCCACAACATCAGGCCCAAATTGCACCGTTCCTCCATTCCGCCTGATGTGGCCCTCCTTCTTTATTACATCATGGAAGACAAAGAGGTTGATGTAGCTCGGATCGCTTCGTCTGAAATGAAAATTTTTATCGAGAATACGCGAAGACCTGAGGTACATGCTACTGCCCCTGTCATTTTTCCTTGTTTTGTAACAGCTATTTGTCTTAAAAAGTTGATTAGGATGCCCGACGTGATTAATGAGAGGAGGAGGGGGGTTATCAATGATGATTATATTGAGCGGTATTGTAAGAATAAGTTGATTGAGAAGAAAAAGGGTGCAAGTGTTGGTCAAACATCCCGCTCGCAAGCTAGTGAGCAAGCTGGTGAGCAAACTGAGTCTCTTGATTATTCAACGTGGGATCTTAGAATGCGAGCGGCATTCAATTACTCGTGGGATATGGCTGAGGCTTACCAAAGATCATCGGAATTTAATTTCAATTATATGCAACAGCTGTACCAGTTTCAAACCACACCGCAAGAAGTTTTTCCTTTTCTTACTAGGACAGATTATGATAATTATGCAAACTGGCCTATGGGCAGGCGTCCTTTCTTTTCAGGGGGAGATGCAACTGGAGCTGTTGGTGCTGATGGTGAAGGTGGAGCTGATGATGATGATGGAGGTGACGAGATGCAAGATGATCTTAATGACATGGTTAATTACAGGAGGCTACAAAGTGAAGGATTTCTATTTTGTTTTATGTATTTTATTTTCAGTATTTTATTTTCAGCTTTATAATACTAGTAAGTACTTTTGGGTCGCTTCGGCGAAATTTCTGTTGTAGCATTTTGTCACTTCGGCGAGTAGAATTTCGGTGTGTTTACACCAGTACTTATAATATTTCAATTTGGTGTTAAATTTTGTTTGTTTAAATTCTGTTTTTATTTTATGTGCGTTTATGCAAAGAAAGTGACATTTGCCCATAATTTTTGAAAATTGTGTGTGTTAGCACAAGAAGAGTGCTTTGTTAGCATTAAACATTGATGGTGAAGATAGAATTCTTAATTTTGTGCACAATCAAAATGTGAATGTGTTGTGTAGAATTTCAGCATGATTGTGAGTTGGTGCTTTATACAAAATTATGGTAATCCATTGTGTTGTAAATACTTGTTCATGTGTGAATCAATTAGGACAAAACCAAAAAAGTGAGATGCTTTCCATTGTTCACCAAAAATAGAGTCAAGTAATCGTTGTTTTACTCGTTTTGTTCATGTTTAATCTTGTGAGTTGTTTTAAATGATTGGAAACTTAGAAATGATAAAGGAAAATTTTTGAGCACTATGAGGAAAACCACCTTTCCAAAAACACTTCAAGTAACCTTGTGAGTGTGCGCGTATTTGAAACTCCTTTTGAGCCTAAAAAGAATTTTTTGTGAATCATGAACCCGAATTTTAACCCGTTTTGAAGTGTATTTAAAATGAACTTGTAGCATTGTTGAAGTTGGGGAGTATGGTTTAATTTGAAAGGAGAAAGGAATTGGTGATACAATGCATTCTAAGAAAAAGAAATAAAAAACAAAAAGAAAGAAAAAGAACAAAAAGAAAAGAAAATCAAAAGTAGAGAATGCATTGTGAAAGGAAGGAATAAAGTGTGAAAAAGAATGAGAAAGTTGAAAAAGGAATGCTCTTCATTGTTATTACCCGTTTTTTGTTCAATGACCGTTTAGATATGACCCTTGTTTTTAACCCAAGCCAAATTACAACCATAAAAGTCCTTCGTGATATTTGTTTCTACTTATTTTTGATAACTTTGTGAGATGAATGCATGAATGATTCCGGATGTGGCACGATTGCTTGTGAGAGTGTTTCGTCCCATGTAAAATTATGTACATAGTGTGTTGATAATAAGTGAATTTAGGTGATTCAACTTGAGCTTGTAGTTACTTGATTTTGCATTGTATGATGTTGTGTTTAGAACTTAATTCATAATTATGTTTTGATTCTATGCAACTTTGTGGAAATACTTTGTGCGTGTATGTGTCGAGTTTGAACCATTGATGTTTTCGATTGATTTAGTGCGTGGAATTTTTGCTTGTGATTGTTGGAACTTACTTTTGTTTGAGGGAAAACAACAAGGCAAGTTGGGGAGAGTTTGATAAGTATCTGGTTGTAAATGAATTTTAGATCAATTTTCTGCAATTTTAAGCTCTTTTCCAAATGCCTGATTGCGAAACAGCTTATTTTTAAGTATTTTTTAATAAATGTCTATTTTGGTCCCTTTGATGTTTTTGTTAGTTTTAGAGCATTTTTCGTAAAAGGGACGCGGCAAAAATCAGAAGAAAACACGATGAAACGAGCAAAGTTGTGTGTCTGCAACAAACAGTACATTCGCCAGGCGAATGGGTGGCGGAAGGAAAGATTCGCCAGGCGAATGCCTGGCGAGTCAGCTGGCGATTGGACTTCTCAATTCCAGTAGCTACTGTAAGTGCTTCGCTGGAAGATTCGCCAGGTGAAGGTGTGGCGAAAGGGATTCGCCTGGCGAGGCTGGAATTCGCCTGGCGAATGCAAGATTTTTTCGCTGATTTCTCTGCACTGTTCTGTCACGTGGGTTGTACTTAAAAGTTTCGCCAGGTGACTTTTGTAGCTCGCCTGGAGAAATTGTCTGGACAGAAAGTGGTATTTAGGGTGTTTGTTAGATATTTTTGAAAAAAGGATTTTGAGAAACAATCTTTGTAACCTATAAACCTCTTGGGAGATCAAAAACTTCATCTTTTGTTATTTTTCTTAGTTTCAAAGCTTTTATGCTTCAATCCTTGAATCTTTGAAGATTGATGCTCCCAAAGCTCTGCAACTTACTTGTCAAGCAAGCTACCATGTCTATGGCTAGCTAAAGCACTTTTGTGTCAAGATTAGAGGTAGATAATCCACTCTTTTATATGTATTGATCTTGGTTGTAAGTTTGTGAACCTTGTTGATGATATATATAGAAGAAAAACTTTGTTTACATGGTTTATATATTGTTTAATTAATGTTCGAGAGAAATATTTTAAATTTGACCTAAGTTCTATTCCATCAATATTCATAAGGATAGAGATAGTTTTGAATGTTGATGTTCATAAATATTGAACTTGAATGTTATCATATTGGTAGTTTGTGTGAGAGATCAACAAAGGATCAATCTGGTAAATCCCACAACAAGTGTTCGAGAGAAACTTGTTGAGAGGATATGTAGTTATATTTATTGTTAACAAGTTCATACGCTTCGTCGAGTTGATACGTACGAAATAGATTATCGAAAACTAACCTTGACATGTTTTTACAAATCTTTAAAACCAATCTTTTTATCGTTGTTTTCTAGAATTCGAATGCAAACGATCCGATTGAAAAATTACCAAAACCTTTGTTACGATTAAAGTTTGAAACCCTTTTAACAATCGAACGGCGGAAATATATACAATATCTATGGATACGATAAAACACCCCCCTTAAAACTGTTTCAACAGTGCCCATGCTAGGCAAGCTTCAGTAACTGAGCAATCAGGAATCATTGTCACTGTCATTCTTTGCCTATTAATGCGACGCCAGCATACACAATTCTGATTCTCAATTCAAGGTTTTCTCCTTGGTAGAGAAAAAGTCTGGTCAGTTTATCTGGATCAGGCACTTCATCCATTGGATGCCCGAGTTGTCGACGAGCGAGCAAAGGATTATAGCTGATGCATCCTTTTGTGCCAAGAAGAGGCACATTGGGAAAGTCCCCACAGCTATGAATCATGATAATTCCTCCATACATCGGATCATGCCACTCGATATCCGAATGAGTGAGAGCCATGAGCTTCACGGGCCATTATGTACCATCCTTCACATCCCAAAAAGCTGTAGACCTCGGTAGATGCGAAATAAACCACCTATAGAGTATAGCGGTGCAACAAGTAATCCGACCTTCACCCTTCAGAACCTTCGAATGAATGGCATGGTAAGCGTCGATCAGCAGAGTAGGCACTGGATTTTTGAGCATGAAAATCCTTATGGCGTGGACGTCGACGAAATCTTCAATATTGGGAAATAAGAACAAACCATAGCCCAGCAGTGCGAAAATGTTCTCGAAGGCTTCAGTATTCCCCATGTTTACAAAGTATCGAGCTTTCTCGAACAAGAACTGGGCAGGCAAACCATTGATTCCCCCTTTGAATGTCATGTGAGTTTTGATATCTAACAACTTTATGTGGGATGCTCTCGCAATATCTTCTTGGCTGGGTCTCCCTTCTGCGCCAGAGAATGGAGGTGAGTCGTTGACAGGGATGCCCAACAGAGCAAAATATTCTTCCAACATAGGCATCAGCTGGAAATCTGGGGAAATGACATAGTGATAGATCGGGTCGTACAGTTGAACGAGCGTCTCCAATAGACTAGTTGCTACTCGAATATGCAATAACGGGAGGATCCTTCCATGTTTCTCGGTGAAAGCCTCAGGATCTTTGATCTGATTTCCTAGTTCCCTTAATTGTTCAACATCAGGAACCTTGAAGGTGTACGGCAAAACTCCTTTCTTTCCGTAATCCATCTTACGATGCCTGCAAAACAACTTTTAAGTTCCTTGAAGGGGTGAGAAAAAAGTGCAAGATGCAATGCGAATGACATGCACAAATCAAGGAACTCAAGATTATATTGGCAAACCATATCGGACGGAGAATACGTTTTGGAAGTCAAAAGGGAAATTTATTTTATTAATGATAAGCTTTTAAAATTACAAAAAGGTTACACCTTCAAAAGTTACATTAAATGAAAAGTAAAAAAAGAAACTAGGTCCTAGGTCATCTGATGAGACGATACTTCTCCTCCAAGCAACTTCTTTGTAAGTCTCTTGATTTCTTCTTCCATCTTCGCCTTCTCAAGAATAAGCTTATCCATGTATAACTTCCACGCGCCTGAAGTAGGAGGAGTATCAGAGTTGACAGCAAGCACCGACAGTATGTTAGGGGAAAATAAATCCCCTTGTGTCTTCCTCCTTTTGGCAGACTCTTCTTCTTTTTGCTTATGGAGCTTCTGAAGCTCTCCCATCTCATAGTCGAGGATTTGATACTTGTTTTTCCAAGCATCTCTTTCTCGCTCTGCTTTAGCCAAATTGATCTTCAATTCTTCTTCATTGCTCATGAAAATCAAAACAGGGTCTCGAGGAACCATAGGAATAGGCTCATGACGAGAATAAGGCATCTTCAAGTTGACAGCTCTTCCTTGTACCCACCGGGCATAAGACTCTAAAGCAGTGCATTCAGGCTTCCCCAAAGCAGTTATTCCTTTCTTATGCACGTGACGCCAGGCGTGCACAATCTTTTTCTTGAGCACAGGATCCTTATTTCCCTCGATGAACAGTCATTCCAAGTAGATATTACTCGGTTTATCCTTCATAGGATAACCGTGTTGACGGCGAGCTAAAGCAGGACTATAGCTTATACACCCTTTCGTACCAAGAAGAGGCACGTTGGGGAAACCACCACAGTTATAAATCATATCCTTCCCTTCAAGCATTGGACTATACCATTCAATGTCAGTATGCATGAGTGACATAACTTTCTATGACCAAAGAAGTTCATCCTTAAGATCCCAAAATGTTCTCGAGCGAGGCAAGTGCGAAATAAACCACTTGTATAGCAAGGTAGCACATCATGTTACCATTCCTCCCCCACGAGAATTCCTTAGGTGCACATAATGGTAAGCATCGGTGAGTAGAGTTGGGACTGGATTCCCGAGAATGAAAATCTTGATCGCGTCCATGTCAACGAAGTCGTCGATGTTTGGAAAGAGAAAGAGTCCATATAGGACCAGAGCCAGGATAGCCTCATAAGCTTCCATATTCTTCATGCTAGCATAATACCGAGCTTTCTCCATCAAAAACTTAACAGGTAACCCAGAAATTCCTCCTTTAGTAACCATATTAGCCTTGATGTCTGATAACTTGAGGTGAGTAGCTTTTGCAATATCCTTTTCACTAGGTGTGCCTTCCAAACCATATTAAGGGGGACTTGAAGAGATAGGGATCCCAACCAATATAGAATATTCCTCTAGAGTAGGCATTAACTGGTAATCGGGGAAAGTGAAGCAATGGTATAATGGGTCATAAAATTGCACAAGAGTAGGGAGCATCCCATCTACCATCCTGAATTTCATTAAGGAGAAAATCTTTTCGTATTTATCTTTGAATGTTGAAGAGTCCTTGATTAATTCCCCTAGTTCCCTTAACTTTTCCAATTTAGGACTTTTGAAGGTATATTTCTGCGTTCTTCTTCTCCCAAAGGCCATCCTATAAGGTTTGTAAAACAAAAAAAATTGAGTTCCTCGAAGATAGCATGGTGAAAGATGCATGGATTACTCCCTCGAAGTCTCCTTGACTATATCCACTATCCTATCATATGTGTGCTCTCAAGTCCGGGTTAAGACTTATCCTCACCGCTTATGGTAACAACCCCGCACACAGAAAAAACCAAGGAGATACCAAGCACAACAAATATACAAATATAAAAGTAAAAAGGCAAGTAGATAACAAAAATATAACAAGTTTGGGGAAACCCTCGACTAGCGGCCCCCGTGAAATCGTCATTTCTGTTGCGGTGAGAATAGGATTTCAAGCTATTATATTAACTTGAATCACAGTTCTTTAAATGTTCACCACCGTCATTGATTTATCCAAAGGAAAGGTTCAAGAACAAAAAAAACCTAAGAGATCTAAGGTTCGGGGGTTGGTTACGCCTAGGGAAGGTATTAGTATCCTAAACGTCTATAGTACTCTACATGAACCTCTTGTTAATACTTATGTTGTCTATTACTCGCTTGCTAAAGGTACTATGCTAAAGGCTGAAACTCTAGGGGTTAGTATCTAAGTATACTCGGCAAGATATCGCATCTTATGCCTACGTATCCTGACGGGAACGGAATCAGAGTATTCGTAGTTCTGAGAAGAGGAACTTCTTGACAGGGACAAGGTTCCAAAGGGAGGTAACGAAGCTGATCGTATCTGTCTCTCGCTTTCCCTCTTAAACAAACAAATGAATCTCAAAACCCTTTCCCCCAAACATGAAACCCTAACGGCGAAGCTAAGCATACGGTGAAATCAACAAATACAACAACAAGGTTTTCACAAATAACAATCATTTAAGCACATTCATGGTGAAAAAGGAATCAAAATGCTACAAAGAGGGAACGATCTAGGATTACCTATCGGAGACACTCCGATGGTGCTTCTCGGCAGCGAAAAAGGGAAAAATCCGGTAATATCCTTCCTTGCTCCTGCGTGTGTGCGTCGTAGTTATATCTCTGATGTACCCTCTTCTCCTTCTTCTATGATTGCGCCTTTCTGGTAAATGCTTGAATGCCTGGTGTGCTTTGATTGGCGATGAAGAATTTTGAAATTTCGAGCCTTTGTGTATTGCTGCGTATGGATGAGTATTTTATGGTTTATGAGATGGTTATGATGATTTTCCGACTTTGGATGATTATGATGATTTGCAATGAAGAGCTTAGTTTCTGAGCTTTTCAAAGATTCGTGTATTGCTGCATTTTGGTTTATTGGTCGGTTATGGTGAATTTTCTGGTGATTTTCTCTTCTACCAATTCGTGTGTTTTTCTTCAAGTTATATAGGCCAATGATGATATTCGATTTGGAAACTTTTGAATGTTGTACTGAAGGCACGATTTCAATTGTTGCAAGCTTTTGATTTTGTGATTCTTGTTTAGGAATTGTTTTGGGAAAGAAAGGATGTGGTCTTATATGTTTTGTTTGGAAACTTTGAAACTTTTACTGCTACTTTGAAACCGTGATTTCACACTTGATGGTTTTGATTCTTGTCCAATTCTATTTTGGGAATAAATCCTTTTTGAAATAATGTCCTTTCTGGTTTAGGAAATAAATATCGGTAATCACTGTGATATTATTTCAAAATTATTTTTGATAATGATGAAAACGATTTTCTGAATTGAAAATATTCTGAGGCCTAACTTTTCTTTTACGATTTTGGAAAGAAATAATGTTGGGAAATTGGTTTTGGAAACAATTGAGGTTGTTTGGGACATATTTGTACCGTTTAGGAAAGTTTTGAAATTGGTCTAGACATGTTTGATTTGGTTTTGGAGTGTATGTGATGATGTCTGATGCAAGTTTGGAAGGTTTTAAAGGACTTTTGATTGGTTTTCTAGCACCGTTTTGGAACGTTTGGGATTAATGTTTTAAAGTGATGGTTAAATCCTCTCTTGTCTGTTGTGTTTAAATAAGTTTCCATCTTATTCAAATTTTGAGACAGACTTAATAAAGCTCATGATTTGATGATGATAATGATACATGGTGTCCTGTGGGTTATACGCTTTCCTTTCTCATTCTGTGAACTGTTTGTAACGTTGGAAAAGTTTTGTCGAAGGAAACTGAATTTAAAAACTCTCCAATTCAATCCTATATTGGCCTTTAATATTTTATTGAATATGTCAGGTCCTCTTTCTGGAAACGAAAAAGATGATGATGTCCTTGTCTTACTGAATCAACACGGCTGCTTTTTAGTATATCAAAATTTTCATGCCAACTATGCATATTTTTGAAAAGTCTGCTACTAAATTAAATTAAATTTAATAATGTCTTCTTTTGTAGGAACACAACTGAATTGGGAGATGGTATGGTGAAATGCCACGTTGACATTCAAAAGCTACAAGTACACGGTTTGAAAAGGCAATATGGAGATTCTCGTGAAGCTTCTTTGGACATAGCTTTTTTTGTAACCAAGACTTGTAGAGACTTGACCTCTTTTGAATATACTTTGTAATGACACTTATATGAACTTAAATAAAAAACAATGCCTTGCTTATTTGAACATTCGTTTTGATTCAGCTTACTTTAGAATGGCTCTACGTGATAGCCTTTAGGTTGGGAAAAGAAACTGGCGCCCTGGCCCTTAATGGCATGGAGATTTTTTAGGACTTGGGAAAACAAAGTTGAAATCTCATGGATTTGTCTTGTAATGGTACTTTGTAATGCAACCCTATGTGGATGATTAGAATCTAAGAAACATGAACTCGCTAGATGAAATCCTTGGATGAATTTAAGTTGTACGGATTCCCCTACGTAGCGTCTTGTAGCTCAAAATTTCAATCTTGTGAATCTTGTATCAAAAATATATTTGGACCAACAATGAAGTTTGTAATTGGTATTTGGACTTGAAGTAATTGAAATTATAATCTATCCAAATCTTGAATCTTGTAAGGATCTTTGAAACTCAATTCGAAAGACTTGGAATTTCTATTTGAACTAAATGGCCTTTGCACTTGGGATTAATTTAAACTTTAGCTTGAAAATGATATTTGGCTTAAAAAAACTAATGGATACCAAAGATAACTTGAAGTCAAAAAGTCCAATTTGAAATATGGGGATTAAATACTTTGCGAAATTTCAATATGTTACCACTTGTAGCGTACGAATTCTCATGATTTCTTGTAGACCTCAATTCTTGAGTTTGTAGAACTAGAATTAATTTCTTATGTAGCAAACTAAGCTTTGAGTTCTCTCTTCCAATGATCCTTGGCTTGCGGAAAGAAAATGGAAATGATAAGCATGCTTTGAGGCCCTTGAAATCATTTTAAGTAACTTGGGCTATCTTGAAATATCCTTAAATCCAATGGCCCATATGTGACTGGTGGCATAGGATGCAATCAAGAATGGCTTGAAGGCATATCCTCATAGGAATTCAACACAGATTTACAAGGACCAGAGAAACTCCGCAAGCATACACACACAGCCTTCCAGACCTTGAACCTTCTGCAGTCGCACCTGTCTTCACAAATGAAAATGAACAAACAAAAAGGAGTCTAGATAAAGTGGTTAGCTATGCACGAATGATTAACCTAATATGTGATGCAGACGATCAATGAATCTAAGGGAAAAATTTGGGGTATGACAATACTAAAAGTCAATTTGCTGACATTTTTACAAAACCTTTGTCAGCGGATCCCTTTCACACTAATTCATTCCTTTACATAATAGTTTTGATCACTTAAATGAATATTGTTGAATGTTGATTGCATGACTATTTTGCATTTTGTTGAATGTGGCATATTTATCTTCGTGTTCTGTATTCAATATTTGTTGTTGTATATTCTTCTTAGTTGTTTAGCTCATGCATCATTTTGGAATTATTTGTTTGTGGTTGGTTATTTGGTTGATTGACTCATTTCGATCTATCTCTTTTTGATCTTTTCAAAAGGGGAGAAATTGCAATGCGATTCTAAAATTGTTTTATGTTGTGGTTTGTGTGCAATGTTTCATGGGTTGAACAAGTGTTTTTTCTTTTGGCTCAAAGTCGACTCAATTCCAAGTGAAAGCTTGCCAAGCATAAAAAAGAGGAGAATGTAGTTGCATATCCCTAATACATTCAATGGGAGTACTCTAACATGGTAGTTTTGTTGCTTTTATTATTGTTTTCATATTCATTTACTTTTATTTATTAAGTCACCTTCCTGATTACACATCACCTTAATGATTTACACTTAATCTGAATCGAGAAATTCTGGGTCACTTCTGCATGATTTGATTCAAATCAGACTTTACACCTTATTCGAATTAGACAGTTTTCCACATTTTCTGTTGGCTTTGTGTGAATTATTTTGAATCATAATAAACACTTGATTCGAATCATGGGGTCTTTGATTCAAATCAAACTTTGTTCTTGATTCGAAACACATGAAAAATGTGTCAAAACTATATTTTCTTCTTATTCAACTTCACTTGTTCACTTGGCTCAAATCATGAAATGCTCTTGATTTGAATCTAACAAACTTTTTCCATTCATTTGTGTGCTTAATCTCTAGCACATAAAAAATTACTTTGTCATCTCTTTTCAAAACAAAACTCATATAACATTTTCATAAACTTCATTGTGATTGTGTTAAAATCAACACCCTTTATTTTTGAAAGCTCAAAACTCTTACAATGAATTTCTTTCATCTTTAACCTTAGTTTGATTTTAGATCTTGATAATGAGAGAAATATAATTGATTGAGGGATATGTTGTCTTAAAAGTAATCGTTCTTGAAGATTTGGTTGAGAGATGTGAATGATGTTTGTCTTATGAGTAATGAGGATGAATCATGGCTATGGCATATGAGAATAACCCATATCTGATAGCGTGAAAATACATAGTATATTTTGACTCAATTCGTATGCTTTTTAGTGTCGATTTTATATGTTTTTGTAATATTATGTCGGTATTGTTTAATTGTTTCAGGTAATTACTAAAGAAGAGTATTCATGCGAGAAACTGGAGAATAGAACAAGAAATGAAGAAAAGAGGAAGAAAATGGCATTTTCTGGTGCATGGAGTTCGCCATCACTCCATGGCGTTCACCATGGACCTCAGAGCCATGTTCTCTATATTTTGAGAGGAAGGCGTTCGCCATCACCCCATGGAGTTCTCCATGAACCTGCAGCACATAAAAAAAATAAGGAAACAGCCAGGCCAGTCTTCACCCACCTTCCCTAATTTTTCTCCACGAATTCCACATGACTAGAGCACTTTCTAGAAGAAGTATTGACTATATATTTGCAGTTTTCACCAGTTTTTGGTATCCAAGTTTGTACGCAAAAGAATAGTTATTAGTTTTAAGAAGAAATTACATTGAAAAGTGATAGAGCTCTCACATCGGGGGACTATCACACCATAGTTTTTAGGAACTCTATTTTAAGCTTGGATCAGATTAAGCGTTTCGACATTAGATGTTATTTTTCATTTCGTTCGTTTGTACTTGAAGATTATTTTCAGAATTACTTCCCATTTTTAATTTCAGGTTCTTTATATTATTGCTTTAAGTTATTTCTACTATGTTTTTGTTAATTTCAAATATCAAGAATTGCAAGTTTATGCTTAATACCATGTCCAGCTAAATCCTTTGAGTCCGGTATGTGAGGATCGTCGTTCCGATGGGACTCGGTAATAAATTGATGTAACCTTTTTTTAAATTATTTTTCTGGTTTCGATTTTTAATTTTAATCCAAAAGGTTTTGCACAACAGTGAAAACATCAAGGTTTTGAGTCAATAGCACGACAATGTGAGGCTCAAACCAGATAGTAAAAATTGGACATTAATCTTAAACACAACGACAACACTTTAGGATTAATTAGGACTTATTGGTTTTCAAAAAGTATTTCTTAATTCAAATGGGTGAGCGACGACAAAATATTTATGGTCTATAAGTATAGCTAGACACAATAGCATGAGAGTGTGAGATAAAGGTTTTTAAACTAATATTTCCTGCTGAAATGTAATTTAAAACGAAACATATGCCAATGAATTATTGAGTCCCTATGGTACACTAGGATTCACATTCTGGTCTCTCCTAGTTGATATATTTTCTAAGCTTTATTTTAGTTTTAATTTTAATTTCCCCCTAATCGATAGATTTATAGCCTTAGATTTACATAACACCAATAGATAGCGGTAAGATTGATTATTGGTTCATGTGGGTTCGATATCTTTCAAAACTACGCAATACCACTGTGCACTTGCAGTTAATTAGATATACTCACAGAGTCGCGATCAATATCCACATGAACCACTTAAACAAGTAAGTTTGTAAGGATTTAGTGATTGGCTTTCCGAACTTAAGTTTTGAGAGAAGTCTATATGTGATGTGTGCCAAAAGGGTAAACAAATAAAGGCGTCTTTTAAGCTAAAAAAGTTGTTTCTACAAGCTGACCCTTACAACTATTGCACATGGATCTTTCTGGTCCATCCATGCCCATATTTTTTTGAAGCAATCTCTATGCCCTTGACATTGTGGATGACTATGCATTTGCTGACTTTAGAAAACATGCAATGGTTATCCAAAACAATATATAATTAAGCATTACATCTATCAGAAATGATCATGGTGGATAGTTATAGAATTAGGAATTCAAAAGTTTATGTAATGAGAATGGAAATTAACATACCTTTCCCACTCCATAAACTATACAATAAAATGGGGTTAATAAAGAGGAAAAATAGATCTTGAAATTCTGGTACCAGACGTGTGATGTTAAGGTGCGATGTCACAACAACACACTCTGCGCAATGGACAAAATAAACTGCAGAATAACACAAAGAATTGTTCACCCAGTTCGGTCTAACTACCTACGTCTGGGGGCTACCAAGCCAGGGATGGAATTCACTACTTGTAGATATAATTTACAGACTCAACAACCCGTTGACAATCTCCTAAACTTATACTCTACTAGTGACTTCCTACCTAAGAAACCACTTAGATATGAGAACACTACTCAATCCCTAAAACAATACTCAAAGAACACCCTCTTTGAGAACCCTTGATTCTGCTTCACAACTTTGATCAAGTTACACAACTCTCTCTGCTTAACAGCTTTAGAGAGGACAGAAAACGACTCAGCAATTCACCCTAGAATTCTGGTTACACAACTCGTACAAAATACTCAAGACACTCAGCCTATGCTCTTGATCTTCTCTCTGTATTTTCTGTACCTTTTCCTTTGGTCTTGTGCGCTTTATATAGCTCCTTGAATTGGTCTTGGACTTGCTATAATATCTGACCTGATATGTTATTTAAAACTGAATATTTAAAACAGATTTACTCCTTAAATCTTTTCAAATATTCAACCTTTTAAATCTCCTACAAATCTGCATCAAATCTCCTATGCAGCGGAAAATATCTATCCCAAGATATTCTCATCCAATGAGACAGCTTGCTCTCCACAATTCCAGCTAACACGCAAACCCTAATAACATCATAACCTGATGTTTTTAATTCTGCATATCTAATGTCACAACATCACCTATGTGACATCAGACATCCAACTCCAGCAATTACAAACTTAACACAACCCAGTGTTAAATCTCAATGTTGCAACATCAGTACCTTGACATCAACATTGAATATTCTTTGTTTTACCAAAATTCCAGCCAATCCAAGAGCTAACAATCTCCCCCTTTGGCTAATTTTGGCTAAAACACCCTCTGAACCTCAGAGTCTTCAGCAGCGGAAAACTTCAGTAAATTGAAATACACTTCATCAGCAGCAGTTTGACAATCTTCATAGTCTTCATTACTTGATCTGCTGCATCACCATCTTCATTATTGACACCAGCCAATTGGTGCTCCCCCTCAAAAATATGAACCAGCATCACAGCTGTTCAGAAGCTCATAATGTGCAGCACTTCTCCCCCTTGATGTCTGTATGGCTGCAATTTCTATGATATCTTCACTAGCAGTTCAGTCTAAACTCCCCCTTAATCATCTGCATCAGCACTTTTCAACTAAACACCTTTTACTTTTAGCAGCATTTGGCATTCATTCTTTGGCTACTTTCATACAATCTATGGCTACTTCGTTTGGCTCTACTTCTCCCCCTTTTTAGCCACAATTAGGCAAGCTTCCGCCAGAAACCCTACTAACTACAGTTAGTACTAACTAGCTCTCATTGTTAGTCTCACAATCAGCAAAAAGACATAACAAATCATAGAACAAAGAAAACAAAAAGAGGTGCATAAACAGCACAATATTCAAATTACAAACCAAGCACATTAAGTGCTGAAACAAAACATTGCAGAAACATAAACTAAACTATTATCAAGAATAAGCATCAAGCAACTAATCTTCATCAGAACTGGTACCATCTTCACCATCCTCTCCACTTTCTGCATTGACATGAACCCCATCTTGTTCCAAGGACTGGATCAGTTTCTCAATTTCCTTCTTTCTAGTCATACTGGTACTGATCACAACATCCAGATCCTTGCAAGTATCCTTTATTACTGCAAGCAAATCATTTTTGGTACTTTTCTTCTTGACAGCAGCATCTGATGTTGGGACAATGTCTGGAACATGACTCTCAACAAGCAACTTTGGATGTATAGATAAGGTAGATTCCCTCTTGCAGGCTGTGTCTGAACTTGTTAAGATGCCTGGATGTTGTTTCATCATAACTCCACAAATGAGCGAAGGAAATGTTATAGGCAGTTTGATAGCATTAGTGGTGGCATGTCTCGCAGTCTGCTCAAACACATATGCTCCATAGACAAATTTCTTCTTAGTACCCACAACATAAATGAACCTCCCTAGTCCCACAGCTGTTGTGGTTTTATGATTGGTAGGCACCCAATTTGCGGCTCCAATTCTGTGTAAGATAGCATACTTAACACTAAGTTTGCTAGTTGGCAGTTTCCCTTTCAAGGGCCACACCTTAACTTGACCAGCAGTTATTTCCTTGCAGACATCATTATCAGTGGCTTCTAGCTCAACAAATTCTTCATCTTTTCTTCCTAGATACTTGTTTATAACTTCAGGAGAGAATTCAATACATTTTCCTCTCACAAACACTTTCATGTAGTCCACACTGCTTTTGTCCGAAATATTCACAGGAATATTGACCACAAATTCCTTAACTAGGCTATCATAGCACTTGGAGAACCCATGAACCGTCTTCATCAGACCAGCAACCTTTATCACCTCTATGACTTCTTTAATTTCCATTATCTCTTTCCCAATCTCTCTTTCAAGAGCAAGTCTTCTTTGACAGATGAACTTCCACATCGAAGCACTGCTTGCATAATGGAATGAAATGTTATCAACAGGAACCTCAGGTATCTTGTCAGCAATTCTCTTCAAGATTGACTTTCTGACAGGAGTGATGTCTTGAACATCATCCTCAACATCATACTCTGATTCAGACTCTTCCAATAGCTTCCTTTTTCTGGGATTCACATCAACCTTACTCCATGCTTTTGTTGGACCAACAACAGTCTTCTTCCTCTTCTCATCAGAAGCTTTCTTTGACGACGATTCAACCATCTTTCCTTTTCTTGTTCTTAGTCTCTTGGACAGACTGGGCACTGCTCTTCCAATGACTTCATCATCAGATAAGTCATCAACATTAATTACATCAGTAGTCTCAGCATCCCTACTAAGCGACGTTCTAACCTCCTCTTCAACATCTGCTTCACCATGAATATCATCTTTTCCACCAACAGAGGGGGGTTCAGCAGATGTCCTAACATTCTCCTCAACATTTATTTCTTCATGCATGTCTTCACTCTGATCAGCATCTTCAATAGCTGTCATTGCAAGTTGTTGAAGACTTGACTTACCTTCCTGCATGTTGTCTTTCTCAGCTGGCATCTGATTCAGTGGGATTGAATTTCCTTTGACAGGGATGCCTTTGTCCAGAATCTTTGAGGCAAGATTACCCATCCTATTGTCTACATCAAACTTCTCTTCAATAGTCTGAGACGTATATGATTTCGGCACAATTTTGTCCCCAAATAACACACTAGTAACAACCTTCTTTGTTTCAGGATTCTTAAAGACAGTAGCAGGTCTCTTAGGAGTTAGTTTAGTGGGTCTCGAAGTACCTGATTCTGGGAGCATCATTGAGATAGGTTCTATATTCAAAGCTTCTTCTGGAAATCCCTCTTCTGAAGAAACCCTAGCCTTATCTAGCGAAGAGCTTTGAGCGACAGATTTCTTTGATGGAGACGACGTCTGGTTTGACATGGTTCCCTTGAGGCAGTATGAGTTCAGATGATTCTTCTTGTTTAAGGAGACGAACAGACGGGAGATATGCTCTTTGATGAATTGTGATCTTGCTATAATAGAGAATGATGGTCTGAGGCATGGCGCCAGATTTTGTGTATCCCTTAAAGAACAATTTATGAGTTCCTCCCTCCAATTTAATTTTCCTTTTACAAATTTAAAAAGATTCACTTCAGAATTCATTACTTCCGATTGCCCTTTCAGAATCCTTTCATGCTTGATGTTACCATCTGAAGTTACAACATCAACCATAACATCACCATATGTGCTGACTTCTTTTGGTATCCAATGATAACAATTATCCTTGGATCTAACACCTCTCATAATAATCTGATTATGCTCATCAGAAACCACACACTCATGCTTAGTGTAGTTTACCTTGTAACCTTTATCACATAACTGGCTTATGCTGATCAAATTTTCACTTAAACCATTAACAAACAGAACACTGTCAAGTTCAGGTCTACCATCACCTTTTACTTTCCCAATTCCTGCAACGACACCTTTTTCTCCATTGCCAAACATAACTTTAAGAGAGGGGCAAGGTCTAAATTCAGCAAACATGGATCTACATCCAGACATGTGTTTGGAACACCCACTGTCAAAATACTATGTTCCTTCTTCAACCTCTTTGTCAGTCATATGAGCTAATAAGCACTCCACCTTCTCCTTAGGTACCCATTGTTTAACAACTTTGGGCCTGTACTCTCTCCATCTGTTTTGAGACTGAGGGTATCCATGCAGCTTGTAGCAAGAGTACTGCATATGTCCAAACCTTCCACAATAAAAGCATCTCACCCTTTCATTTCTGAATCGTCTGGCATGATGGGATTGCTTAGGCTGCCATCCATAATGTGGTCTCCTCCTACCATAACTAGCCTGCCTTCTATTACGCTGGTATCTTCTTCCATAAGGAGGCTGAGAATGTTGTTTCCTGGATTGTCTCCCATGATGGTGTGGCTTTCTTCTTCCAACATTGGTGTATCCATACCCCTGATGTTGAGACACCTGATGAGACATGTGTTGTTTGGACTGAGCAGCTTGCATGCTCTTGTGGTATTGTGGGGGCATATACTGACTAGCTCCTTGTGGCTGCTTTCTCTTCTGATAAGGACCAGTCTTCTTCTCAATATTCTTAGGTTGTGAAACATCAGCTCTCTTAGGGGTAAGATCCTGCATCTTTGGCTGATGTTGAGATAAAAGTTGTGACACTTCCTTCTTTGATCCTGAAGTGCTTTCTTCTAAAGTTCCCTTATCCTTAGCCACATAACCTATCCCAGCCTTGTCTCCAGCAGCTCTTTCTGACTGAAGGATCTTGTCAAGTGTGTCTGTACCATAGCTCAGCATCCTAACAGACTTGGTCATTTGATCAAGATGAGCTCTAACTAGCACCACTTCATTCTCTAGCTGAACAATTTGTTGCTTGTGGCACTTGTTCTCTTGATAAATCTCAGCACTTTTTAGACACAGCTCTTGATAGGTAGATGCTAACTCCTCATAAGTTACTTCTCCATCACTAGAATCATCATCAGAAACCACAACTCCTATTAAAGCTCTCACATGCTTTGCTGACTCACCTTCACTCTCACTATCAAAGTCAGACCAGGAGACTGTCATGCCCTTCTTCTGCTTTTTCAAGAAGGTGGGACATTCTTTCTTGACATGTCCATACCCTTCACACTCAAAGCAATGTACTCCTTTATCTTGGGTAGTTTTCTCTTCATCCTTCTTGCTAGTGTCAGAAGTCATGTTCTTGACATTAGGCCTGGAGTTATTATTCATTCTCTTGAATACTTTGGTGAACTGTCTTCCCAACATCATTATGGCCTGAGATAGATCCTCCTGCGATTCATAACCCTTTCCTTTTTCTTCTGCATCATTTGACACCAAGGCTATACTCTTTGGCTTCTTTTCTGGTTCTTCCTTATTCAACCCCAGCTCAAACGTTTGAAGAGATCCAATGAGCTCATCTACCCTCATCTTGCTGATGTCTTGTGATTCTTCAATGGCAGTAACCTTGATCTTATACTTCTTAGGTAGGGACCTAAGGATCTTCCTTACAAGCTTTTCATCTGACATTTTCTCACCAAGAGCACTAGAAGCATTAGCCAGCTCTAGAACATTCATGTGGAAGTCATGAATAGTCTCATCATCCTTCATCTTCAAGCTTTCAAATTTAGATGTTAAAATTTGAAGTCTTGACATCTTGACTCTAGATGTTCCTTCATGTGTTGCCTGCAAAATATCCCACGCTTCCTTCGCAACTTCACAGGTATTGATTAACCTGAAGATATTCTTATCCACTCCATTGAAGATTGCATTTAGCGCTTTGGAATTTCCAAGGGCAAGCTCATCTTCTTCCTTGGTCCATTCTTCTTCAGGCTTTGGCTTTGAGGTGCCTTCTTTATCTTTGCCAGCATCATCTTTTTCACACACAACAGGTGCTTTCCACTCTTTAATAATGGCCTTCCATGCCCTGCTGTCCAAGGATTTTAAGAAGGTGGTCATCCTTGGCTTCCAATAGTCATAATTGGATCCATCCAAAATAGGGGGTCTGTTGACGAATCCTCCAACTTCTTTGTCCATCTTTACACCATAAAGTAACTTCCCTATATCTCACCTAAAGACAGACAAGATGCCTGCTCTGATACCAATTGAAATTCTGGTACCAGACGTGTGATGTTAAGGTGCGATGTCACAACAACACACTCTGCACAATGGACAAAATAAACTGCAGAATAACACAAAGAATTGTTCACCCAGTTCGGTCTAACTACCTACGTCTGGGGGCTACCAAGCCAGGGATGGAATTCACTACTTGTAGATATAATTTACAGACTCAACGGGTAATTTACAGACTCAACAACCCGTTGATAATCTCCTAAACTTATACTCTACTAGTGACTTCCTACCTAAGAAACCACTTAGATATGAGAACACTACTCAATCCCTAAAACAATACTCAAAGAACACCCTCTTTGAGAACCCTTGATTCTGCTTCACAACTTTGATCAAGTTACACAACTCTCTCTGCTTAACAGCTTTAGAGAGGACAGAAAACGACTCAGCAATTCACCCTAGAATTCTGGTTACACAACTCGTACAAAATACTCAAGACACTCAACCTATGCTCTTGATCTTCTCTCTGTATTTTCTGTACCTTTTCCTTTGGTCTTGTGCGCTTTATATAGCTCCTTGAATTGGTCTTGGACTTGCTACAATATCTGACCTGATTTTTTTATTTAAAACTGAATATTTAAAACAGATTTACTCCTTAAATCTTTTCAAATATTCAACCTTTTAAATCTCCTACAAATCTGCATCAAATCTCCTATGCAGCGGAAAATATCTATCCCAAGATATTCTCATCCAATGAGACAGCTTGCTCTCCACAATTCCAGCTAACACGCAAACCCTAATAACATCATAACCTGATGTTGTTAATTCTGCAAATCTAATGTCACAACATCACCTATGTGACATCAGACATCCAACTCCAGCAATTACAAACTTAACACATCCCAGTGTTAAATCTCAATGTTGCAACATCAGTACCTTGACATCAACATTGAATATTCTTTGTTTTACCAAAATTCCAGCCAATCCAAGAGCTAACAGATCTCTCTAAGAGCTAGGAAGGATGATGCTCAATGAGACTATGCTTGCTATGTAATGAATCTTGTCTTGGTAAGAATTATTCTAAAGTTGACTCCCTATAAAGTTATATAAAAAAAGGAAGCAAAATATTTCTCACTTACATGTCTTTTGATGCAAATGTTTTGTCCTTAATAAGAAAAAGGATAATCTTGGGAAATTTGATGCAAAAGTTGATGTAACACTCTAAATTTTATTCTAAGAGCCTAATGTTATAAATGAAATAGGACCAACTGTAAACATTATGAATTATAATGGTTTTTTTTTGTGTCAGTGGCATATCTGGGAAATTTCATGAAAGTGAGGGTCACATTGGTTATTTCCATTAGTAAATATCTTTACTAATTTTCACTCTTTTTAGAAAGATTGAGGGTCACATTGGAAATACCTTTTCCTTTGTGCTGAGAAATCATTGACATTTTCCACTTGAATTTTAAGATGTACTTATTGAGAAAATCCAAGTAAAGTTCTCCATATAAAGATTGATGCAAATGCCCATTTCCTCATACTCGTGGGTAGTAAGTTGAGTTTTCCACTCGAATATGACACAATGTATTTTCAATTAAAATCAATCAACAAACAACATTATCATTTTTTTTACAAAGATTAGCAAAGTGGTTCCCGTGGATTACCACATATATAGCTAATACCTTCCCCTTGCATAACCAACCCCCGTATCGATATCTCTTTTTTTTTTTTTTTGCTTTTGAGGGGTTTGTTCTATCTTTTCCCATTCCTTTTGGAAACAAAAAAAGTTCAGTGGAAACTCTTGATTTTCTGAGTTAAGTTAATCAATAGATTAATCTCAAATTTTTTCCCGTCGCAACAGCTAGCAACTCTTTTGGGGAGTAGTCCCTAAGAGGGTTAAGCCTAACTTTGGTTTCTCTATTTTATTATTGCTTGTTGTTTGCTGTTTCTGTTTTTTGGTGCTTGGTGATCTTTGTGTGGTGAGGATTGTCCCCTACCCAAAATGAGTGCACTTAAGTTAGGATGGTGGTATTATCATAAAGACCTAAGTGGTGAAAGTCCTTATTAGGTTGACAAGAGAACCCTTCTCAGATTAGGCCCCTTTGGAATTACCGATGTCTTATGAGTAAGTCATAATAACATTACTTTTTCTGACCTAGGAGTCTGCGATTCTGAGAGACCTTTAGAACCTTTTAACCCCTCTTAGCCTTTACGATGTAGTGTGGTGACCTTCCCGGTGTAGGTTTGGAATGGTTGATACATGATACTGTACTGAGACGAGGTTCTTTTGAAATTATCATTGGTCTACGAGAAAGTCGTTAAACCAGTAATATCCGAAAGATAAATTTACAACTCAGGAACTTTTTAGAACCTGGTTACTGATCGTGTTATCTAAAACCATAGAACATACGTTATAGGATGGTCACTACCCTGTCCACCTGGCTCCATACTCGTGACGTTGAACCTTTGAACCCCCTCCCCCTCATGTTTGTGATTGTTGCATTCATGAGCATCTTCTTTTTCACCTAGTTTTCAAGGACCTTAGGAACTCTATTTGCAAACATTGTAGATAGTCTGAGTATGCATTAAGGAAGGAGAAACCATTATCAGTTTCGTTTCAAGCGTCCTGAATTGGAGGAGTTGAGGAAGATATGATCTTTGGTTGCTTGCCCTTCTGATTTCAAAGACTAGTATGGAAGACTTTTGACTGTGTTGAATACTGATCCCGAAGACAAAATTTTGAACACCTTGGTTCAATTATATGATTCAACGTATAAGGTAATTTTCATCATATTATATACTTTTCACCGGTTTAGAGGAGATTCCTAAGTCTCATGTCGTTGGAGAGGTTGTGCACTTGAGGAAAGGGAAGGTTAATGCTCATCTTGTGACTAATGGAGGTATTCTTGGTCTACCTTCTAAGTTCTAGATGGATAAGGTTGCTACTCTTGCTAGTGTTGGGAGTATGGTTTCTTTTGAGGATGTTCTTGCTTTTCTTATCCATGGCCTAGTCTTGTTCCCTAATATTGACAACTTTGTGGATATCAACGCTATTCGTATCTTTCTGATTCAGAATCCAGTTCCTACTTTGCTTGTAAATACCTATTATTCTATCCATCTCAGGACTGAGAAGAACGGAGGAACTATTATGTGTTGCGCACCTTTACTGTAAAAGTGGTTTATTTTGCACTTGCCGCAATCAAGCTTATTCAAGGATAAAAAGAGGCGCTTGAGGTGGTCTTAGAGGATTGTCTCTCACCAATGCAGATGTGACTTGGTATTCTAGAGTTTATGATGACGTGAAGATTACTGACAGTTGTAGTGAATTCCCTAATGTGTCGCTTCTTGGTACTAAAGGTGGTATTAACTACAACCCGATTTTGGCTCGACGTTAGTTGGGATATGCTATGAAGGATAAACCAAATAGCGTTCTTTTGGAAGGTTTCTTCATTCAAAAAGGTGTTAATAGCAAAAGTATGAGGGAGAAGATAATTCACGCTTGGCATAAGATTCAAAGAAAAGGAAGGAATGAGTTAGGATTGAAAGATTGTGTCACCTAGGAGCCTTACACTCAATAGGTGCAAATAAGAGCTGCTCAGGTTAAGATGCCTTATCCACCTGAAGAACCTATGTTCCCTAGGGTCCTATCAATCATTCCTGTTCCAGTTGAGGGTATGGGAAAGCTCCAGGTTGCTTTGGTCCAGATGAAGCAAGAGAGAGATGCTTAGGAGAGCAAGTTTTTGGAGTTGAAGAGCAATTGAAGGATAAATATGATCTGCTTCGCCAAAAGGACGAGTTTCTTGAACAACATGGAAGGAAAAGGAAGAGAGAGCAAGAGACTAGGTCTGGCGCTTGGAAAGGTGTTATTTACAAGATCTTGAAAGAAAAATCCTAAATGAAGATTGCTTTTGAAGTTCAGATTAGGAAGCTCAAAAGGAAGGTGCAGCATGGACATGGATCTTCTTCAGTTGTGGTGTCCTTAGCTCCTAGGCTTTAGTTTAGGATTGCTTGAAATCATGTACTGATATTGTAATCCTTCCATATTTTTTCAGTGAAATGAAATTTCAATTTTCTTTAGAATGCTCTTTCTTTATGATGTTTGCAATATGTTTAACTTCTTAGTTCCTTGAAAACTATCATTTGCATATGCATTTCAAGCATCATTTGCATCATTTGGTATTTCTTTCTACATGTTTTGTTGGAGTCTCATTCATTTTCCCTTCGTCTTCGTAGAAGACTATCGCACCTCAAAAATGAGAAAACACGACCTTGCGAGAAAAGCTCACTGATTGGACTGGCAGAAGAGTCGCCATCGAACTTTATTTATTCCAAAAAGAGGGAAAGGAAAAATATCGAGAAAACCTGTGGAATTGAAAAAGGATAAGACAAGGTCGTCGCAACCATTGTCGGGTTCGAAATTTAGTTATGCAAGGGGAATGTATTAGCACCCCTCACATCCATTGTACTCAACGTGAACCATCTAGGTTGTCTGCACATGAAAAGGTGTCGTTTATCTAAAGGTTTATCTGCTAAAGGGAAAAAGATGTTTTATATTAGGGTGTTCGCCTCGGCATTGGCCTCATTTCTATGTACCTTCATGGTACAATGAGGAAGTCAGAGCTTCGTAGTTCAGCCTAAAAAATGATTGTTTGTTGGTTGATTTTACCTTGGAAAAGGATTTTCGGAGGATGGCCCTAAGGCGCAAAAAAGAGAAGTTTGATGAGTTGATGTTGTTTTTATGATTTTTAAAGATATTTTTCTTGATTAGGATACTAAAGACTATAGGTAGAGGCAATTATTTCAAGCAACCAAGTCGAACGCTTTGTGTCAAAATAATCAAAGTGAGTGTAAGGTACCTCCATTCTCACTCCTTCTCTACATCTTAAGGCTCGTGGCGCACAATCCCTCTCGTATCTTATTGTGTTTTGAGTTTGATTTTGGAAAAGCCACTTGATGTTGAATCAAGGGTTTGTTGGATTGATTATAAAAAAAGGGTTTGGTGAATGGGTAGATTGATGGCGATGCACAAGGCAATCGACTTGCAAAGGGTGAATGAAAATAGAGTGTGATTGGTTAAGAGGTTGATGGTGATGGAAATCCTAATGAATTGATTTATTATGAAAATGTTTGACGTTGGATCAAGATTATTTGTGATCTTTTGAAAAGGTTTGATTTTATTCTTGAATTAGAAGCCTAAGCAACTAGCAAGCAAGGAGAAAGTGGTAACGTTATTACACGTCATGGGAGTGGGTACATTTTCTCAAATGGGGATGGAATAAGCAAGAAGCACAAAACCCAAATGATAAACTAAACATGTACTAGCAAAGTGGGCTAGTCTTTTAGATGACCAACTAGAAGTAATTGATCGAAGAAGTCTCATTGTAAGAAAGCCCAAGAGTAAGTTATGAATGATGTGCAAAAGGTGTCCTAAGATAAATCAATACAAGAATAGAGATAACTAATCCAAAGCTCATTTTCTAGGGTTATATACAAGGTCCAAACTCCATGATGCTAAGGATAGTAACCACAGTCCAATACTTGAAAGTCTTTTAGGGTTTTGATAATTTTATCATGTTTTTGTGTTTTTTGAATGAGATGAACAAGATATGAATAAGATGACAAGATGAATAATGAGCAATATAATATGAACAAGGATATAAGATCAATAATATAAGTTGTGGAAAAGTAAATGACGAAAAGATAAAACAAAAGAATAAGGAGCGAAAATTAAAGTTAGATGTTAGTTGTTAATTGTCATTGATCGGATGATAACTTTTTAAATTGGGACCAATTTAACGCTATGTTAAGCAATCGTAGCATAATATATGAATAAAATCATACTATGGGAGGTCGATCAATAACAATATTTCTGTTAAAACACGATAGAGAAATGATATGTATACCATTCTCCAAAAAACATGCCACGTGAAAAGAAAAGAGAACGGTATCGTCTTAATCAAGAATTTTCATCGATTAATCAAAGGTAACCTATCACGATCCAAAAGTATAAAGAATGATCCAAATGATTATTCCCTACAGATTTGAAATAATGAAGGTTAAACAACTTTTAAAAAAATCAACAATCCGTCATGTGTAAGACTTCATTGACCAAAATAGAAAAAGAAATAAAATCGAAGTAAAAATCAAAATGGAAATGAAAAAATCATGAAATCATAAATCAAGAACAAATTATCCCATTATAAAACAAGTATTTAAAATATTTTGAGAAAACAAAAAAGAAAATACTTAGAAAACTAGAAAAAGAAAAAGAAAAAGAAAATAAGAATGAGGGGAGAGGGGTGCGCATAGAAGGCTATTAGAAATTATATGGGCTTGGGCTACAAAGCCCATCAACCAAAAACAAGGTAGGGGCGCATGGAGTAAGGCTGGTTTGTAGTAGTAAATCATGAAAACGGGCTTAGATCCAACGACCCAAAATCCAAACAAAGCCTAATAGATTTAAAAAATAAAAATATGAATGAATGAATGAACCATTATTATGAAAATGTATAAAACGAAGGAGAATAACAACAACACATCATCTTTAGGGTCCGTTTGGTTCAATCGAGGGGAGTGGAGGCATTTTATTTATAAATATGTTTGGTTCACAAAGGGAGGAGAAATATTTTAAAACTAATTTACATTTTTATCCTTCTAATTTTATCATAAGACTCATGATATTTATCATTTATAATTCAAATACAAATACATTGACAAAATATAAAGTATTCAATCAGAGAGTATCTTAAATTTTTTTATAAAAATTATAATGATTATGATATATAATTTTAAGAAGATTATCAAATATAATAAAATCTAATAAAAATTATTATAAACAAAAACATTACAATAGTTAAAAAATAACAATAAAATATAATAAATAAAATAAAAAGATTTAAACACATATAATAATAATAATAAGATGAATATATAAAAGAGTTTAATTACTATGCACTGACAGTGTAAAAAGTTTTACACTGTCAATACATCACCATCATCCGTTTGGATTACTTTACAGATTATTAAATTAAAAGTCAAACTCCTCTTTACATCCAACGGTTATAATTAACTGACAGTATAAAATTCTTTTACACTGTCAGTGCATTTCAATTAATTCCTATATAAAAAGTATAAGAAATATAAAAGGAAGATAAAATTGGTTCAAAATATAATATTTAACATTTTAATAAGTTAAATTTATATTTAAATAAATAATAAAGATAAAAAATTAAATATAATTATGATTAAAGTGAAATACATCCTCTCCCCTCTAAATCCCCCCAAATTGGGGGAAACAAAAAATGAGTTAGAAGAGATTTTGGTTCTCTCCATCTACCTCTCCTCCCCCTCTTAAAATTTGAACTAAACACAAAAACTATTAAATATTATCTCCCCTCCCCTCCATTTACCCCCAACCAAACACACAGTTAGGGAAAACAAATTGAAAGAGAAAGAGGATGATGAAAGCTTATCACGTTACAATCTCAACCTTTCCCCGCGCACGGTTCCGTCTGCCTCCCAATTTCTTCACTCGGCTTCTCCGTTCAAGCTCAGGTTCAGATTTGTGTTTTGATTCTCTTCACTCTCTCTTCATCTCAATTCATTCTATCTGTTTTTAAGTTTTTGTGGAAGGTTTAAGTTGAAGGTTTTTTAGGGTGATTTGGGTATTTGAAGGTGAGTTTGAGGTATGACTTGTGGTTATGGTTGGGTTATGAGATGTAGATTATTGTGTGGTGGCTTTGAGGTTTGTGAAGAATGGTTATGGAAGTTGAAGGTTGTGAGGTTGAAGGTTAAAAGATTGAAGGGGAATGAGGAGGAGTTTTAGCAGAATTTTTCTGGCTCTCTAAGGCTTAGATGTTTGCAACTGGGAATTGCTCACTGCAGGTTTATTATCCCTGTGGCTTGCTTTTAGATTGTTTGGGCCATGAGTTTGTGTGGTTGGAAGGCTGAATTTCCATGTAGCTTGAATTGTTTATGCAGGCTGGAATTGTTGCTCGCAGGAATTGTAGCTGGAGTTATGACTCGTATGTAGGCTGCTGCACTTGTTAGGCATTGTGTAAAGCTTGTGTTGAGGATTTTGCATTCACGTTGGAAAGGCTTGAATAATGGCTTGGGTTGGCTTTTTTGTTGTGATGTTTAAATGACAATGGGCCTAAGAACTTCGTGTAACTTCCTGATTTTTGTCATTTGTACAATGAGCTTGTTAAAAAATATGGTAATGGGACTTATTGTTGATGGACTTGTATTGTAATGAAAATTTTTTATTCATGATTTTTGTTGTAATTCTTTGTAATGAGTGGCCTTTTTGTAGAGTTTTATGGCTTCACCATTTTTGTAAGATTTTGTAATATGGACTTGTAAAATGTGGAATTTGGAATTGGTTTATGGATATTGGAAATATGAATTGGATATTAAATGAATAAAAAGGGAAATTGAAAATTGGAATTGAATGGAATTTGGATAATGAATATGGAGAATGGATAATGGGCTTGAATCACTCCTTTGGTAAGCCTTGATTTTTCAAATCCATTCTTGAATCATGAAAATGAATTCTCAACTTTAAACCACAAATGCACACCTTGACTGAACTTAATCCAACACCACACTTGAATTGAATCTACAAATGCACTAACGACCAAATTCAAACAATCTTTGAATTAATCCTGAGAAAATGAACATGAAGTAACCTCGATCCTTAGATGAATTAGAGCCTTGAAACAATGGAGCCACGGATGAAATAATATCTGAATTTGGCCACTTGAGTACTGATAAACCAAAACTTTCACCATGAACTAAATGAGTAACAAATGCCTTGAAATAAAGAGATAATGACTTGATATGTTAACTGCACTGTAATTGGACCAAAACCCTAACTGAAAGATGAACTAGATTTTGATGATTATCAAACATGAAGCACAATTCATCACAACCTGATAACTTGATCCATACACAAATGACTTGAATTGGCACAGAAACCCTAATTGGAACCTCAAACACAAATCACCTGAATTATACACACCATGGCCTTGATCATGAAACAAATTATTTCCTTACCAAGATTTGGTCAAACCAAATGAACCTCAATCAATATTGCATACACAATTGACCTGATAACCTTACCTGAAACCTAATTCAACCTTGCAACAACTTGGACTTAGGCAATAAGAAAATGGAAGCAGAAGAAACATATTTTTTTGGATTTTTTAGATAATGGTTAGTAGATGGAAACACAGATGAAGGTAATATCAGGTGAGAAAAATTTGGGGTATGACAAAGACAAGGTGACACACCGGTATTATACTCAAGCCAATTCAATATGAAAGATGGAGACTATTGAGCAAGAGCAAAGGGAACTTCGTGGGAAGTGAATTTATTGAGGACTCGAATGGACAGAATGGCTGCTTTGATGGAATCTTTGGTGGCTTCTTAGAATCAGCCTCCACCTCCTTCTCAACCTCAAATGACAGTTATCTCATAGATTGCAACTGCTCTTGTTGTACCTGCTGGACATCCGCATCAGAATCAGATGCCTGCTGGTTTTCTTTGGGGTATGCCTCCCAACTTTGTGCCAGATAATTATGTTCCTGCTACTGAGGCTCATATGGTGAATCAAGTTCTTCTAGTTCAATCTGTGATGGTCACCGCTCCTCCAGTTGTGCATGTTGTGCCACAAGTGGATGACCCTGTTTTCACACTACTCCTAGTGAGAATCTAGATGTTTATGAGAGAATTGATGAATTCCGAGATCAGTAGCAGGAATTATAGAAAGAGTTAAAAGTTATGAAGGGAAATACCTGTTTGGTAAGAACGCTCATGATTTGTGTTTGGTTCCCAATGTCAAGATCCCTGTCAAATTCAAGGTCCCTGACTTTGAAAAGTACAAGGGTAACTCCTGTCCTCAGAGTCAACTAATCGTGTATTGTCAGAATATGGCTACTCATACTGATGACGACAAGTTGTTGATTCATTATTTCCAAGACAATTTGACTGGTTCAACTTTGAAGTGGTACATGGGATTGGACAGTGCTCACATCACTTCCTTCAATGACTTCTTCATAAGATATTGTTTCATCAATGTTGACGACATTAGCAGGAACATCCTTCCTTCTACTTGGAATCTCCTCTTCTACAGACACACCTTGATCCTTAGCACAATTTAGATCCTGTTTCTTAGAAGAGCCAAATATATTACTTGTAGGACTAATGATGGTGGCACCGGCCGTAGCCTTTTCTTGTGTCATAGATGTTTCAACATCTGACACATTTTCTACCTACCTTCTTTTAACACGGACGCAACAAGTTTATGAATATTTCTATCGATATCCCTTTTCTACAATTCATCTTTACTAGGGTTTTCAGAGATTTTCTCAGTATCCACCTTAGTGATCCCAGTTTTAATAGGGTTGATTAGTGGTTTTCATACGTCATTTCCCTATTTGTTTTAATTACCATTTTGTATTGTTTATTTGTTTTACATCTCTTTTACCGCATTTGAGGCCTTGGTTGTGTTCTTTAGTGTTTTCAGGATCACATAAACATTCAGGAAGAATCGGAGCGAAACATCGAGAAAAATTGCAAAATTTGGAATGAAATTGGAATGAGGACAGTGGGCTGACACGGGTGCCCGTGTCACCTGACACGGCCCGTGTCAGGAGGCCTGGGAAAGTGGAAGTTGGAGCACAAAAATGTGGAAGGAAAAGATCAACCAGAAGCCTGACACGGCTGCCCGTGTCACAGGACACGGCCCGTGTCAGGGCCCTTGTAGAAGTTGGCTTAGCGCATGAGAGTCAGCAGCCTGACACGGCTGCCCGTGTCATGGGACACGGCCCGTGTCAGGGCCAATGGAGGGGAATTTTGTGATTTTTGTATTTATTCCATTTAAGTGTCCTCTGAGGGTATTCTGGTAATTTCGTACTATTTTAGTGATTTGGAACTACTTAGGCTATGTGGAGAGAGAAAAATAGACTTTTTCATCGTACGAAAGAATTACAGAGAAAGGATAGAGCTCTGGAGGATTTGGAAAAGAGGAGATTTTCATGATCGGAAGAAATTGAAGATCAACTTTTATCACCAATTCTTGTAATGTCTTTATTTTGTATTTTGTTTTCTTTGAATATTATGAGTAGCTAAACCCCCAATGCTAGGGGGGTGTCCCTGAATTGTAATGTAATGAACCGTTGATGAATTATTTGATGAGTTTATGCTTTCTTACCTTAATCTTTTATTATGCAAACTATTTCATACTTTTTTTTCGATCGTACAAATTGGGAACGATTTACGATTAGGGATTTGGCCTGAAAAACCAATCTAATGTTTTGCATAATACATTACGGTAGATATTGCCTAGGAATAGGGATACCCCGTAGTGACTAAAAGACTTTGTCAGAACTATTGCTTGATGTTCTCTCTCGACTGCTAAGGAATTAGGGTCAAGGGGGAATATAAAAGGTTTTTCGGTTAAGGAATTTAAGAAAAATATTTGAGGGTCAGTAAAATTAAGGTTTGGAGGCATATCTCTTTGATGATAATTTAGGGTTCGTGCTGAGCAATTCAAACACCCTTCCTAGCATAATTTCTCATAATTGTTAAAGTCATTTTATATTTCTGCTCATTTCTTTCTGTCATTTGAATTATAAAACAAACAAACCCCAAAGAAAACTTTTGTCTAATTGAATTAGCATCTCCACTTACAAATTATACGCAGTCCTTGAGAGATCGATTCTGGGGATAACCCCACTTATTACTACATCATTAAAATAGTACACTTGCTATTTTTCTGATCAAGGGTCAATGTATAAGCTAGTCATAGTGTGAACCTTCTTAACCCCAGAGGAATATGTAGAAGACTCACTCTTAACATGGTTCTTCTTAGTCTAAGAAGGAGGAGTCTCGTCTCTTCTTTGAATGTTATAAGTGCAAGGAACCATTGACAACAACATTACATCAAGCACTTCCTCATTTGTGGCTCCCATAGCAGAGAGAGGATCAACCCTAACCTTTGAAGAAGATAAATCTTCAGTAGCATTTGTTAGGGATGAAGCGTGATGTTGAGACATCTTTTAGATGATTTGAGGAGAGTAGACAACGGTATCCTTGTTGAGTTGGAAGACGAACAAATTGGAGAGCAAAAACACAGTGGACAGAGAACAGATTTGAAATGTTTGAAATGTTTTTCCTAGACAGATGTGTGCCACTTAATTGAAGAAAGAGAAAACTTTATTGGCATGCTTGATCAACATTAATTGACATAGATTTTCAAACGTGTATATTCCAGATTTACCCTTAGGTCTTTTAAACTGATTAGCGTTCAACTCTTTACCAAAAATGACTACCAGTTGTTGATTAGTTGTCACGTGTTCATGGACACACATCTTGTTCTCTTCAGGTTCTCTTAATAAGTGATGACAAATATCATGGTAGTGATGTTTGAGCCTTTTTAAAATGATCATGGCACTCAGATATTAAGTCATGACATATTTTCTAACATTATACTCTGTAAACATCTGTTTTATGCAAGCCAGCTGACAACAATTGTTTCCTACATCCTCAATAGTGGACATGGTGACACTTTTTCCCTTCTTACTGAACCAAGATATAAAAGTGTTCCTAAGGGAGAGACAACTTCCCGATGTGCTCTTCCTATCGCCACATGCATTCTTGTACATACTTTGATCCACACTCATATAGTTCTCATCATGCTCAATCTTGAGTTTTGGAATCCCTCCGAGAACTCCATTAGAGATGATATTCTTTATACCATTCTCATGTAAGTGGTTAAGACTTTGGTGCCATAGTTTAACTTTATCTTTTTTGAGAAGAAGACATGTGGGGTGATAACTCATATCTTGAGGAACTTGCAAGTTGCAATTGTACTTAGATCTAGCATCCTTCACAAGCATATCATTTCCCTTTCTATCCCCAACACCAGAAGTGAAATTTCTAGTAGAGCAAGACCCAATGTCTACCAAGAAATTCTTGTCACTTATCACCAACCTGGAGCACCCAATCTCTAAGTTCCAGTCTTCTCTGAGAGAGATGTGAGCTACCAGACAATTATCAACCTTGGGGACCCACTATTTAGTAGTATCCTTCTTGGGTATGGGTTGTAGAACAGGTTAGGATATCCATACATTTTGTAGCACAAAGGTTTTATGTGACCAAAACGACCACAATAATGACATTTCCACCGATGGAATTGTCCTCTAGGTTGGTTTCTACTATGATGTTGAGACATTTGATTCAACATCCTAGATTCAGGTTTAGCAGGAATAAAGTATGTAGTAAGATCATTCCCATTTTGAGTTTGATTATCAAAACCTATTCCAATCATGTCTCCAGCCTGAAGAATTTTATCTAATGTGTCAGTACCACTGTTCAGCATTCTAACAGACTTGGTCATGTTGTCAAAATTTGAAGACAACAAGGTCACTTTACTTTCCAACTCAGAGATAATTACTAGGTGCTTTTCTTTTTCACTCTGCAATTTGGATATGATTTTATTTTGTTTTTCTATTATTTGGCAGACTTCTTCACTTTTAATACATAATTCCTTGTATGAGGCAACCAACTCATCATAAGGTACTTTTTCATCACATGAGTCTTCTTCAGACTCAGACCTTTTAGTCAAGACATTTACATGCTTGGCATACTCATTATCAGCCCCACTTTCAGAGTCATCATCAGACCAACATACAGACAGCCCCTTCTTCTGTTCCTTGAGGTATGTATGGCATTCATATTTAATATGACCAAAACATTTACATCCTTGACATTTAGTCCTTTTACCTTGAGTGGAGTTTTCTTCAGCCCTTGCCTTGTCCATAGTACCAGAATACACACTCCCTAGATCTCACCCAAAAATAGAACAGGGTGACCCGCTCTGATGCCAATTGAAATTTTGGCACGTAGATACCAGATGTCGAGACAAATGTCATAACACTGGGATCAAAACAGATTGACCACACAAACAAAGATACATAATTTAAATGACAGAAAAATAAAAAACAACACCAGAATTGTTAACCCAGTTCGGTGCAACTCACCTACATATGGGGGCTACCAAGCCAGGAAGGAAATCCACTGATAGTAATAGTTCAAAGTTAAACTCTCCCGTTTACAACTTATCACCTAATCACTACTCGTGCAAACTTTTACCTAGAAATCATCATCTAGATATGAGAATCCCCTCTCACTTCCTAATCACCTCAGTGATATTAAATTGTCTCAATCCCAGTGACTATATAAACAACAACAAACAATAGAAGTATCACACTTCCAATACAATACTCGGTTTTGCTTAAAAGCTTCACCCAAGAACAAAACACTCTTGCTTAAAGCTTTAGGGTGGACAATGAACAATCAGTCAACCTCAACGCATCAAAAAATACATGAGTGACATGCAACTAAAAAATAGAAAAACCTAAAGACCAACTGGGTGGACAATTCTCACGTTATGCTCTTTTTTTTTCAGTAGGGTTTTTCTTCACTTTAAATAGCCTTCAGACCTACTGGACTTGGGCTTCATGAGAAGCACAAATAGCAGAAATCACTCATGTATTTTCTGATTCGTTGAGGTTGACTGATTGTTCATTGTATCCCTTAGGTACTTGAATTGGACTTAGTTTTGAGTTGTAATCACTCCTATGCTTTTAAGCAAATAGTGGATTTTTGTATCTTTAGAAGGGTGACTTCTAGTATTCTCTATTGTTGAGTTTGTCACTGTTGTGTGACTGGTGGGAAGTGAGAGAGGTCTCATATCAAAGAGTTCCTAGGTAGAAGTTAGCACGGGTAGTGATTAGGTGAGAATCTTGTAAACCTGTGGGTGTTTCCTATGGCTTTAAACTAATACTATTATAGTGAATTTCCTTCATGGCTTGGATTCCCCCAGATGTAGGTGATGTTGCACCGAACTGGGTTAACAATTGACTGTGTTATTTTTTACACTCAAGCTCTTATTTTTATGCATAACTATTGGTTCCTGTCTTGATCCCAGTATCCTGACATCTGTCTTGACATCTGGTATCTGTGTGCCAGAATTTCAATTGGAATTAGAGTAGGTCACCCTGTTCTGTTTTGGGTGAGCTCCAGGGAGATATCCTTTCTGGCATAATGGACAAGGAAGTATGAGGGAATGTGAATAGACATCTCGTCTTGGATGGAACCAACTATGGATATTGGAAGGCACACATGTAGGCCTTCTTTAAATCCATGGATAGCAAATCTTGGAAAGCTATCATCAAGGGTTGGAAACATCCTGTGGTTGAAAATTAAGACGGGAAGGAAAATCTGAAACTTGGAGAGGACTAGACCAAGGAAGAAGACAAGACTGCTCTTGGAAACTCCAAAGCCTTGAATGACCTATTCAATGGAGTTGACATAAACATGTTTAGCTTAATAAACATATGCACTGTAGCCAAGGATGCTTGGGAAATTCTCATGACAACTCATGAAGGCACATCTAAGGTGAAGATGTCTAGGCTTCAGTTGCTCACTACCAAATTTGAAAACCTAAATATGATGGAGGATGACAGTATCCATGACTTTCACATGAATATTCTTGAAACAGCTAATCCCTTTAGTGCCCTAGGAGAGAAAATATCAGAAGAAAAATTGGTTAGGAAGATTCTCAGGTCTCTTCCCAAGCGGTTTCATATGAAGGTAAGAGCCATAGAAGAAGCCCAAAACATCAGTAGCATGAGAGTTGATGAACTTGTGGGGTCACTTCAAACTTTTGAATTAACCATTAATGATAAAACTAGAAAGAAGAATAAAAGCATACCTTTTGTCTTCAACACTAAAGATGGAGTGGGAAAATGTGATTTGGACACTAATGAAGGTATGTCAACTGCAATTGTTATACTTGGAAGATAATTCAACCAAGTTCTAAAGAGAATAGAGAGGAAGTCAAGACCCAATGTTTAGAACATCAGTCCTGACACTGGCAGAAACTATGACTCTCAAAGAAAAGCAAGAACACAAGAAAAGTCCAATCAGAATAGAGGGGTTCAATATCACTAATGTGATGTATTTGGACACATTAGAGCAGAATGCCCTACCTATCTCAAGAAACAACATAAAGGGATGACTATTTCTTGGTCTGAAGATGAAAGTGGAACAGAGGATGAATTTGCCAAACATGTTACTGCTCTAACTGTAAGATGGGTATCTGATGTAGATTCATGTGATGAAGAAAACTCATATACTGAATTGGATGCTTCTTACAAAGATATGTGTATCATAAGTGACAAGCAATAGGAAATTATCTCTCAGCTTCAGAGTGATAAGGAAGAATATTTGTCCAACAACCATAGTCTACAGGATGAGGTAACCATGTTGACTTCCAAACTTGAAAATATGACCAAGTCTGTGAGAATGTTGAATAATGGCTCTAACATGTTAGACGAAATTCTTCAAGTTGGAAAAAGGGCTTGGGACTTAAAAGGCATAGAGTTTGATAATAAAACTCTTAAAGGAGATCCTAAGGTTACAAAATCTATCCCTACTAGAAAGAAGCAAGAGCCAATGGTGTCAAAACAAATGTTTCAACATCATGCCAGACCTCAAAATTCTCAAGCAGGAGCAAGGCCTTGCATTGGAGATGTCATATTGTGGTAGATTTGGGCATATCAAGCCCTTCTGTTTCAAACTGTATGGATATCCAAGGTCTTCTGCACAACCTAAGGTTAATCATGAAGTGATTAAGATTACAAATAAATGGGTTCCCAAAGAGGTTATCACTTTACTTATTGGTCATACTTCTCTTAGAGCTTCGGCTAGAGAAGACTAATATTTTGATAGTCGATGTTATAGACACATGACTGGTGTAGAGGAATTCCTGGTATACATTAGGTCACACTATACTAGCTATGTTACCTTTGGGGATGGTGCCAAGGGAGATATTCAAGGTGTTGGAAGTCTAACATGTTCAGGATTCCCTAGTCTTGAGAATGTGCTACTTGTAAAAGGATTGACTGCCAACTTGATAATTATAAGTTAGTTGTGTGATCAAGGGTTGAAAGTCAATTTCACTAAGTCTGAACATGTCGTTACTAATGAGAAGGATGAAGTTTTGATGAGGGGAGTCAGATATAAGGATAACTGTTACTTATGGACACCTCAATCAACAAAATGCTCTCCTACATGTTTGATGTATAAAGAAGATGAAGTTCACTTGTGGCACCAAAAGCTTGGTCAATTAAATCTGAAATGTATGAAGAAGATTATGTCTATATAAGTTATCCTAGGAATTCCCGATCTAAGAAAAAAGGAAGGAAGAATTTGTGGCGAGTGTCAAATTGGAAAGCAAACCAAGATGTCCATCCAAAGGTCCAACATCTGACTACTTCAAAAGTGTTGGAACTTCTTCACATGGATTTGATGGGTCATATGCAAGTTGAAAGCCTTAAGGGTAAGAGGTATGCCTATGTAGTGGTTGATGATTTCTCAAGATTCACCTGGGTGTACTTTATCATGGAAAAATTAGATGTATTTGATGTTTTTGAGGAATAATGTCAAAGACTTCAAAAAGAAAAGGAAAGCAAAATTGTAAGGATTATGAGTGATCATGGAAAAGAGTTTGAGAATAAAAAGTTTGTTGATTTATGTTCCTCACAAGGTATTAGCCATGAATTTTCTTCTCCCATCACTCCTAAGCAAAATGGAGTGGTTGAACGAAAAAATAGAACTCTTCAAGAGTCAGCTAGAGTCATGCTTCATGCTAAACATCTGCCTTATCATTTTTGGGCTGAAGCAATGAATACTGCATGCTATATTCATAATAGGCTTACCTTGAGAACTGGTACCTCAACTACTCTTTATGAATTGTGGAAGGGAAGAAAGCCTACTGTCAAGTACTTCCATGTTTTTGGGAGAAAGTGTTATATTTTGGCGGATCGTGAACAAAGGAGGAAGATGGATCCCAAAAGTGATGAAGGGATACTCTTAGGCTACTCCAAAAACAACAGAGTGTATATAGTGTTAAACACTAGAACCAAGGTAATGATGGAGTATATTAATGTTGTGATAGATGACTCAACTATAGAGAAGCAGGCAGATGTCGGACATGATGTTGAAACATCACCACATGTGACTGCCACTGTAGATAATGGTGCTGATAATAACAACAACAATGAACCTGATGTTGTGAAAGATGTGTAGCACGGTTTTTGTTACGTGACCACTACCATATTTAGTGCTAATTTCTGATTTATATATTTATCCTATGAAGCTTAAAAGGAAGGGGAAGATATCTCAAACTAACCCTGCGGGCAAATGTTTTCCTTAACATATGTAAAGAGATCAAGGATCGGGGGTTGGTTATATAAAGGGAAGCTGTTAACACCCAGAGTATCTATAGTAATCTATAAGAACCTTTATTTGCACATGTTTCTGCTATTGTATTATTTGGCTGCTTAAATCCATTTACTGTTGAATAGGGAAAGTTTCTCCTTTGTGAAGGTTGAGGAAATGTTTTTTTTTATTATTTTTAGGTTTTTAATTGTTTTTGGGAAGGTACTAGACCTAAGATTTTTTATTAGTGTGCTCGCTAAGATTTCACAATCTTATGCCTACGTATTCCCGTAAAGAGATCTGGGGAAATCAGAGTGTTCATAGTTCCTCCTATTCTATGGGAAGAGGAATATTTTGGTGTCTTGTTCATAGCCCAATATTGAAGCTAAAAGTGTATTTGTGTCTTGTTCAAATCCCCAGATTGAAGCTAAAAGAGTGTTTGTGTCTTGTTTAAGGCCCAAGATTTAAGCTAAAAGTTTGTTTGTGTCTTGTTCAAAGCCCAATATTAAAGCTAAAAGTTTGTTTGAGAGAGAATTTGTCATCTCTAAAGGGAGATATCTCACTTATTAATCACAAACATTGAAGGATTGATTTATAAGGGAAGTTGTTATAGCTGGGATGTGTGGGATCCAGCAATGCCACATCTTCCTTTATAGGAGATTTGAGATGTCATGAAGGAAGAAGCTTTAACTCAATGTAGAGCAATGCCACTTTTCCTTTATGAATCTTTCCATGCTAAGAGAGGGACATTGACTTGGATGTGTAGAATCTAGAGGGTTGCCACTTACATCACTTAGATGAAAGAGAATTTTAGCCATGATAAAGGAGGGACTCCAACTTGGATTTTGAATCAACAAGTGTGCCACTTACATCAATTATTTGGGAAAAGGTTTTTAATTGTTTGTTTTGAAATGTGATGTATATAGGTAATATCCTCCTACAGAGAGGACTTGGAGTCTCATCTATGGGGATGATGGATTTTGTGCCTTGATCAAAGCCCAAGGTTGAAGCTGAAAAAGTTGAAAACTGACTCAACTAGAGGAGTATTATATCTATCTTGTACAAAGCCCAAGATTGAGGCTGATTGGGAAAATCATTCTATGAAGCCTAATAGGAGGCTGACTCTTGCTGAGGATTTATTAAAATCCAGGAGAAGGTCTAAACTATTTTGAGGAATCAAAAGGGAAACTAACTCTTGCTGAGGATTAGGAAAGAGTTGATTTATTAAATGCCTCAAGGGTTTTGATTCTTTTGGGGATTTGTTGATGGTAACCTGCTTCTAGCTGGGGATTTTAAAGTGAAAATCAAACCTTGTTGAGGATCAGAAGAGCCTTAAAGGATGAGTTTGCATGCCTTAGAGGTTTTGACTCTCATGGGGACTGATGTATTGATAAAGATGACTAGGATCTCTCCTATGATTTTTAGGAAGCCTGAAGGTCCTTGTATGAAGCCCAAGAGAAGGCTAGGGATGCTTCTAGGAAGCCTGTGGGTCCTTGTATGAAGCCCAAGAGGAGGCTAGGGATTGAGACTTTCCAAGTCTAGGAAGAGTTCAAGAAAGGTTTCACCGGGAAATAATCCTTTCTTTGTTGAACTGTTCCAGGGAAATAATCCTCTCTTTATTGATGTGTTTCATGGTTGATCAAATTGAACAAAGCCCAAGAGGAGGCTGATTGTATTGGGGAGAAGAATTCCTTTGTACAGGGGGAAACTAGTTGTTTGAACTAAGTTTTGATTGAAGGGATCCTATTGTTTGAAATAGTCTAAACTGAGGATAACTTAAATGCTAAGAAGAACTTAACAAGATATGCACAAGTGTATATATAGACAAATGAATGAGTATATAAACAAGTATGAATTGAATTGAGAAAGGTGATGGGTCTTATTCTTTTGGATAGAGGCCCAGTGTATTAGGATTGATTAGATGCCTTCTTCAAGATTGGATGGGATTAAGGTTTTGAGAAATTGAAGAAAGTTTTGAATTTTTAAAGATGACTTGATCTCAAGTAAGAGAAAAGCAAAGGTGTTGGGTCTTATACTCTAAATAGAGACCCAGATGATTGTTTGTATCATGTACAAAGCCCAGGATGAATGAGGCTAAAAGATTTTCTATTTACAAAAGGGTGTTGGGTCTTACACTCTATCAGATGCCCAAAATATTTATTTAAAACAAAGTTTATGTACAAAGGGATGGACTTACACTCTAATAGAGGCCCATAATATTTATTTAAAACAAAGTTTATGTACAAAGGGATGGGACTTACACTCTAATCGAGGCCCAGGTGATTGTTTGTATCTTGTATAAAGCCCAAGATGAATGATGCTAAAAGATTTTCTATTTACAAAAAGGGTGTTGGGTCTTACACTCCATCAGAGGCCCAAAATGTTTATTTAAAATAAAGTTCATGTACAACAGGATGAGACTTACACTCTAATAGAGACCCAGAATGTTTATTTAAAACAAAGTTTATGTACAAAGGGATGAGACTTGCACTCTAATAGAGGCCTAAAATATTTATTTAAAACAAAGTTTATGTACAAAGGGATGAGACTTACACTCTAATAGAGGCCCAAAATGTTTATTTAAAACAAAGTTTTTGTACAAAGGGATGGGACTTACACTCTAATAGAGGCCCAAGATGTTTTTTAAAACACAATGATCTTGAACATTGAGATAAGGGACTTATACTATAGTAAAGGCCCTAGAAAAAGGTCTATTTATGTACAAAAATATGGGACTTACACTCTATTAGAGGCCCAGAAGTTATTGAGAAAATAGTGATCACACCGTGATTTTGAAAAGCGCGATGGGACTTATATTATAGCAGAGGCCCATGAAGTGGTTTATTTACAAAGAGAGTTGGGTCTTACACTTTAATAGAGGCCCATGAGTGTTGAAATGAAGTCTGAAAGATAGGATCCAAACAAAACCCTAATTCCATTTTTAAAGATATTTTTCAAAGGAAAAATAATAAAAAAAATGTATTATTTATCAAAGAAATTCATTAATCATGTTATAAGCAATGATTAAAGTTTTTGAAAAACGTATTTTATTCACATGAATGTTTAAAATCATTTTGGTTTCAAAGAAAATCAAGAAAGAAATCATTTTTAAAACATTTAAAAACAGTTTAAAATAATATTTTAATATATATTAAAAATATATCAATTAAAAATATTTATGTGATTTTTTGGGTGAATAAAATATTTTAATATGTGAGTGATTTTTGTGCAAAAATTTATTTTAAAATAATTAAAATTGATTTATAAAATAATTATTAAAAACTAATATAGAAAAATATTAAAAATAGGAAAAATGAGAGAAATTGCAAAAAATGGCATGGGTGGGAGTTGAACCCACGCACGCCCTAGCACACAAACACACTTGAAAACACACGCTGCAACCACTGGGGTGGTGATACATCCGTGTATCAAACCACCCCCATAAATACATAAGGGTGAATGGGTTCTAGGCCTGGCCAAAGGCGCCATGACCTGGTTCTTGCCCAAGGGAGGCTAGGTTTTGGTGGTTTTGCAAGAAGGGCATAACTTCTTCATTTCTCAATGAAAATGGATGAAATAAAGATGGTTCCTACCTAGAATTTCATGAGGAATCCAATGGCAGTCTTAGAATTTTCTAAATGTTCCTACATTTTAAAACCCGATAGTTATTTCAAAATAGGCCATAATTTGCAAATTATATGCTACATACTTATACAACCAACAATAATGTTGAATTATGGTTTAAACACAACAAATATGATATGTATAACATGTTCATGATCAATGTACATCAAAGCAAAGCATATTTAAACAAGTTCAAGTTTTGAGGAAACTTAACTCTTAAAGCAAATTGGGATCTTTCAAGATAGTTGTTACAGATATGCCTTGATGCTTTGAACACCTTTAATACACCTTATAGAAGCTAATTGGATGCTTGGAACAAAGGAGAAACCTCAAGATTAGAGTTTGGCCTCTTCTTGCAAAATGAACCAAAGTGGCCAAAATGGTAACTCTCTCAATTGGTGTTACAGTTGAGGAACACTTGTTGGAATAACTTAGGGATGATATTTGGAGAGTGTTTGAAGTGTTGTTTGGCTTTGGAAGGGACTGAATCAAGACATGGCTTGAAAAATGTAAAAAAGTCAAAATATGAGGTTTTGATGGTTGACTTTCTGATTTTGGTGATTTGGGATGAAGGCGAGGGCTTGGACACCTCCAATGGATGATTTGTGATGTATTGGATGGTTATTTGAGTGGTTTAGGCTCTGGTTTTGAGAATTCCAAGTTTGCTCCTTGGAACTTTGAAACTTGGAGCAAAAGAGGGAGAATTAGAAAACAAGCCTTTGGTAGTGTTTTGGTGTAATTCAAATGATCAGAAATGACTCCTATTTATAGGAGAGCAAGTTTGTTTTGGGAGGAATAGTGTATGGATGAGGGAGTATGCTATTATCCAATGGATTTTGTCATGTAGTCAAAGTCTCCTCCTAGCATAGCTATGCATTGACTCCCATCAATTTTGCAGGTTTGAAGTCTTCTAATTCTTGGATATGTTTTGACTGGTTTGTGCTTGATTCATGCCACCTCTATGCATCGCATTAATGCTTGATGCCAAAATTGAAATTCAAGGCTCATGTGATAATGGATTTGCACATGCTAAGCTAAGTTCTTGACTCTTTAGCCTTATGGTTCAGATTCCTCATCTTTTATGTTGATATTAAACAGAAATCCAATGATGCAAGTGTCCAAAATTGGCTCAAGAAATCGTGGGATGCAAGTTATGTGCCAATGCTGTCTTAAAAACAGTTTGTATCAAGGCATGTTATGAGGTCCATAACTTCTTGCTCAAGTTGAATCAATGGAAGTTCTTGTACTCTTTGGAAAGCTTGTATATCATACTTCAACTTTGATGTTTACGTTTGGTCTTGATTCCTCTTGGATCATAATGAAAAATGCCTCCAAAGTTGGACAAAACATGAGGCAGATTCTGCCTAAAAAATTCTAAGTGTCAAAGTTCAAAATCTCATGAAACCCTAACTTTAATGCTTTATATCTCAAAATCTATGCATTTTTTGGGGGTACTTGTGCTCTGCAATCTTGTTGTATGTAAGAAGATCTATCATTTGAGCTTTGGATGGAAAAAAATGGTTTCTTGGATCACAAGTTATGGCCTTGCAAAGTTGGGTAAAAACCATGTTCCTTCCATAACTTAGTGAAATTTTAAGTTTCTCAAGGTTGCCCTTTTTGCAAGTAACCTTATTTTCTTTGATTTTTCTTGATTGATCATGATCCAAATCACAAGTTAACATTGTTCTTGACTTAAAAAGGCCATGTTTTCCAAAAAATCCCAAAAGTCAAACTTGGTTTTGATCACAATAGACTTTTTATATTAGATGAAACTTGAAGTTTGTGATCCTTTATGAAATAAAGTCCTTGGGATAAATTGAACCTAATGGATGGATTCCAAAGGTGCTTTTGAGTGTCTTGAATCATTTCCCAAGGTTTGAGATCATGCTTTGCTCAAAAGTCAAAGGTATGGTTGACTTTATCTCAGAAACCCTAGTTTGTGATCCAGGTGAATTTGAATCCTTGTACTATTTATGAATCAAGTTATTTGAATCAATCCAATCTTTTGAATGGATCAATATGATGTATTTAAGTTCCTTGAAACATATCTTGAAGTTTTAGATCATGCCTTGCTACAAAAGTGAACTTAGGGACTGAATTAGGTCTAAACCCTAATTCCTGATTTTTGATAGATGCATCCCCTGAGGCTATTTTGAACTTATGAATGGACTCATGAGGTTTTTTTTTTGAGCTTCTTGAATCATATATTAAAGTATTGGTTCATTCCCAGATGAAAATTTCTCTCCAGAAGCCTTGGTCGACCAAAACCCTAATTTGGTGACACTGATGATCTTGAGGCTTGATCAACTTGAAATGTTTCAATCTAGTGCTTAATTCTTGGTGAAGGAAACCTCTGATCCTTCATGGATGTTTGAGAGGACTGACAAGTTGAAGATCATGTCAATTCTTGATTGATCATTTTCCTGAATGCTCTGAGAGGGCTTGAAACCCTAATTCTTGGCTAGAGTGAACACTCAACAATCTTTGAGAGGATTGATGAGGTATGAAACTACATCCATATTGTGATGATGACTTGCATAATTATGTGAAGTCTTATGGTCAAAATTTAGGGTATGATAGAATGATGGAAATCAAGAAAATAAAGGGCCCTCTATCATAACTCAGAAGGATCATCCCAAGGAACTCATAATAGGAAATCCTAATGAAGGGATTATTACTAGATCAAGGGAGGTGGTATCCAATGCTTGTTTTGTCTCTAAGATTTAACCAAAAAAATGTGAAAGAGGATCTAACAGATGAATTTTGGAATAATGCCATGCATGAAGAATGGAACAGTTCAAGAGGAATGAAGTTTGGGATTTGGTTCCTATACCCGGGGGAACTAATATCATTGGCACAAAGTGGGTTTATAAGAATAAATCTGTTGAAAATGGAATGGTTACCAGAAACAAGGTTGGACTTGTGGCTCAAGGGTACATTCAAATTGAGGGTATTAATTTTGATGAGACCTTTTCTCCAGTTGCTCGTCTTGAATCTATAAGACTATTATTAGAAGTGGCTTGTTTGTTGAGATTCAAGCTATTTCAGATGGATGTGAAAGTGCCTTCCTGAATGGGTTCTTACAAGAAGAGGTGTATGTTGAACAGCCAAAAAGGTTCATTGATCCCACTTTTCGAAATCATGTGTACAAACTGAAGAAGGCTCTTTATGGTCTAAAGCAAGCCCCTAGGGCTTGGTGTGAAAGGCTGATAGAATTCCTGGTCACCAATGGCTACAGAAAAGGAGGAATAGACAACACCTTGTTTGTTAAAGAAATGGATGGCAAGCTCATGATTGCTCAGATATATGTGGATGATATTGTATTTGGTGGGATGTCAGACCAGATGGTCCAACATTTTGTCAAACAGGTGCAATCTCAATTTGAGATGAGTCTAGTAGGAGGGCTGGCTTATTTTCTTGGACTTCAAGTAAAACAGATGGAAGATTCTATCTTCATGTCTCAAAGTAAGTATTCCAAGAACATAGTGAAGAAGTTTGGTATGGAGAAGGCCATTCATAAGAGGACTCCTGCACCTACTCATTTGAATCTATCCAAAGATGAAATTTGGGGTGAGTGTGGATCAAATTCTTTATAGAAGCATGATTGACAGTCTATTGTATCTGAGAGCTAGTAGACCTGATATCACATTTTCTATTGGGGTTTGTGCTAGGTATCAAGTTGAACACAAAATTAGTCACACCAATCAAGTAAAAAGGATTCTAAAGTATGTCAATGGTATAAGTGACTAAGGTATGTTGTATTCACATGGCTCTAATGTCATGCTTGTTGGATATTGTGATGCTGATTGGGTAGGGAGTGCTGATGATAGAAAAAGCACTTCTGGTGGATGTTTTTTCTTGGGAAACAACCTTATCTCTTGGTTCAGTAAGAAGCAAAATTGTGTGTCTCTATCCACTACTGAGGCTGAGTATATTACAGCAAGAAGCAACTGTTCTTAGCTACTGTGGATGAAGCAGATCCTGAAGGAGTACAACATTAAGCAAGATGTCATGACATTATACTGTGACAACTTGAGTGCTATCAACATCTCCAAAAATCCTATTCAACATAGCAGAACAAAACATATTGATATTCATCATCATTTTATCAAGGAGCTTGTTGATGACAAAGTAGTAATTCTGGAACATGTAGCTACTGAGAAGCAACTGGTTGATATCTTGACTAAGGCTTTGGATGCAAATTAGTTTGAGAAGCTAAGGGGTGAACTGGGAATTTGAATTTTTGAAGAATTATAGCAATTAGTCTTGATTATGGAGGATACTAGGCATAGGAGAAAGCTAGTGTCAAATTTAGGCCTAAAAAAAGGGAGTGGTGTTGATGGTAGTGATGGCAGGGTTAACAGTGTTCTGAAAAGGAGAATGTCTTCGGTATCTCAGGGTGTGCAGCATGGGAATAATGATGATCCCTACTTCTTCTTTTTTGTTGCTGGAAGGTCTTTGCCGCTGGTGTTGGGATGTCATTCTATATGTTCTGACATCATTTCATCATCTGTCTAGGAGTTGTGCGGTTGTGTTCTCAAGGGGGAGCTTTGTAACAAGGGGAGTTCTGTTGATTCTGTGATGTCAGACAAGATGTCTTGACATTGTATTTAGTTTTGTTTGCTGAATTAATAGCTATGCAATTCAGGGGGAGTTCTTGTTGTTTTGTGATGAAGTTTTTTTCTGAAGTTTTATTTTAGTCTTGATATGAGTTTTTTCCATTGTGTGTGTCTCTGATGTGTTTTGTGTATGTTTTATTTGATTGCTTTTGTATTCCATGCAAAGGTTGTTTTAGCCAAAATTTTCTAAATGCGGAGATTGTATGTTCTGTGGATTTGGATTAGCAGAAATTTTGTTAAAACAGTTTTCAGCAAGATGTTAAGATAGATGTCGTGACAATTTAGTTAGACAGCATGATCAGCATGATGTTGGGACATATGGCTAGGACATGTTATACCAAAAGTTTAGGGCTGGGATGATTTGATATTTAAAGTGTGTGATTTGATAGTATTTTAATTCATACAGTGTCGCAATCTAAGGAGGGGCTTAACTTGGAGCCTTTTTAGGAAACTTTATATTCAGTTCCTATTTATGTGCAGAAGATTTAATGCTGATGATTTGTGATTTATGTTTTATTTAAATTGAAAAGTTCAAGCCCATGCTGATCTGAAGGCTATTTATGGAAGAGTTCTAAACCTAATAAAGAGTAAAAATCGTGTATTGAAAGAAAGAGCATTTAGGGTTTAGAGAGTTTTGTGCTGTGTGTTATTTGTTTTTGTGATCCTCTATTATGTCTTTTGACATCTGAGTTGGACTGTGTTGTTTGTGCATTTGTAAGCCATTCATATATCCCTTAGGTACTTGAATTGGACTGAGTTTTGAGTTGTAATCACTCCCAAGCTTTTAATTAAAGAGTGGATTTTTGTGTCTTTGGAAGGGTGACTTCCAGTGTTCTCTATTGTTGAGTTTGTCATTGTTGTGTGATTGGTGGGAAGTCAGAGGGGTCTCATATTTCGGAGTTCCTAGGTAGAAGTTAGCACAGGTAGTGACCAGGTGAAAAGCTTGTAAACCTATGGGTGTTTACCGTGGCTTTGAACTAATACTATTATAATGAATTTCCTTCATGGCTTGGATGCCCTCAGATGTAGGTGATGTTGCACCGAACTGGGTTAACAATTGATTGTGTTATTGTTTACATTCAAGCTCTTATTTTTTCTGCATAAGTTTTGGTACTGTCTTGATCCCAATGTCCTGACATCTGGTATCTGTGTGCCAGAATTTCAATCTCCTTGCTTTCTCCACTAATTTCGGCCGTCGTCTTCGAAGATGATTTAACCTTATGTGACTTCTCTCTATCCCACTTGCCTCCTTTGACACATTCAGATAGTCGGCAACTCTTTATCAGCTCTTCATTGTCATACTTCAATTGAATCCAATCATCAGAATTATGGTCGTGACTTCTATAGAAGCGACAATAGTTTGGTTTTCCCATATATAATATCTCTCTAACGGGGTATGAGAGTCCAATTCCTACTCTCCCAAATTTAATATTATGCAATATTGATAAATCTTCTCATGGGAGACGATTAGAGGAGTATACTTGTTGTATTTTCCTAGCATTCCTGGGCCAGGATTGTCTCAATGTCGGCGGGACTTCTTCCCAACCAGAAAACTGGAGTGAGGATTGATGGAGGCAGGGTTTTCTAAATGCGTAGATAACTTCTCTTCCAAGATCTTATAAGGCTCGACCATGGTTAACATTTCTTGAACATATTTTACCTTCCTCTCTCCTAACTTCTACCTGAAAGGATGGTCTCTCAGAAGTTCATTCTCGAAGATCCAACATTGAAGACCTTCGCGAGCTTCTTCTACCTCAATAGAGATTTACGTGAATAATTCTATATATACCAAAAAAAAATCTTTCTTCTCCTGCATGATCCCACTTAGGGCAGCTTGAGTTACACGTTGTTGCTTCCGGGCAGAGAATTTAGCAGAAAATCTCTTATGAAATTCCGTACAACAATCAATACACCCGTTGAACATGCCATTGGACTATAATCAAGATGCTCTACCAAGGTTAGTGAAAACAACTTACAATTATACGCAACTTCAATGCTGAAGTAACTAAGTCGATCATCCACAAGCTGCATATGCTCGACTGCATGCATCCCCTTACCCATCAAAATCGCTTAATTTGGATGGTTTCTCCATAAAATGTGGGATCTTGCTCTCCAGTATTCATACTGGCAGTGGGTGCTTCAGTTGCAACTTTGATGGATGAATTTATTCTTGAGTCGAGGAAGGAGCATGACTGCTCCGATCTCCAACATGACAAAAAATTGAAAATACCCCTTTAATTCACTGTTGTATCCAATATTGTGACATGGTTATGAATAAATTACTCAACTTCTTTTAACCATTTTTGAGTCAACTCAGTCTTTCCAAGTTATGATCGTATGTATAAAACCTTAATTACAATTGAGTGTGCTCTTCATTCATCACCATCTAATTCCTTGTTATTCTCTTGTGAATTTTAGAGTGTGTGTGTGTGTGTGTAAAATTCTTTTGTCATTGATCATCAACCTCAACCTTGGTCATTATCCTTTGTAGTAGACCTTCATCTTTAAATATTGAGTGTTTGAGGATACTAGTGGTGCATTAAGGTATCTAATGTTTTTGTGTGAAGTTTGTTGTTTGAAACATGTGCAGAGATGGTTTCTTGAATGCGGTTTGGATATTGTACTAGAGGTGCATTAGGGACGTCAAGTAAAAATTGTTCGTAAGACAAAGTTTGAATTTGTCAAATTTCAATGAAGTTGTGTAAAGACTATTCATTGAAAAAGTTGGGAGTTGTCCAATTCAACTCTTAGCTAATGGCAATCGCTCAGAAAAGAAATTGGTGGGATAAAGGTAGATCTCCACATACGAAGATTTGGAGAAGGTTATTGTGGATAACAAGGTTAATGGATCAAGATCATTAAAGATCTTGTTTGTGTTAGCAGTTTGAGTATCTGCATCAACAGAAAAAATTATTGTGATATTCCCTTGTAACAAAAATGCTTGTAACTTATGAAATAGTTTAAGATCATGATTATTTCCTAATGGTTTTAACACCATTGAAGATTGGAGTAGGAAAATGCGAGTACAAACACAATCACTATATATCTCTTTATATATTTTGCTTCTTCCCTTATTTCATTTAACTTTGTGTATTCATTACTAGAAATATCGCATTATTGCATCATTTGTATTTTATTTAGGTTAGATCTTGCTTATAGTGATTTAATGTGTAAGCTTAGGTCTGCGATGCATCAAACCTATTGGATCATCATAAAACTAATTGTGTTTTGAATGAACTTATATGTAAAGTTTTGAAATTGATTTGGTAAAAGAAGCTTTGGTAATCTTGTAATTGAGTTGCATTAGAAAGAATCATGCCTTTAGTGATACCTTTGATATTCATATTGGATTGAATCATTGAGTTTCTTTTAAGCTCTTTTCGTGTTATGTTTTGCTTTTAAAATCTAAGATTTTATTTTATGGGAACTAAAATGGTTTTGAAATTATCTTTATGGGGATAGGTCTATTCAGCACCCCCCTTCTAGACCTTTTAGTGTCCATATTCTCACCCAACAATTGGTATCAGAGCGAGGCTTTTGAACAAAGTCTTGCGACTCTAAAAGTTGAGGATATTGTTCCTTTTCAATCCTAAACCAGTTTTTCTTTTTGTTTGGAAGCTTATGCAGATCAATGAATTCTTATAATATTAAATTGATTTCATAATGACTGGTCATTCATTGCATGCATTAAATAACTTAACTTATAGTAAAACTTACTAGTATATTCTTCAATCATCAATTGTATTTAAGATATTCTCTAAGTTTTTATTCATCCAGGATTGAATTAACAAATGGTTGAGGTATGTGCAGTGTAATAGAAAACCTGACACTATGTCTTAAAGTTTGTTTTTTATTAATCCTACTTAAAGATGGAAATTCATTCATATGTTAACATGCTTGAATTTTTTGAGATTAAAGAAAGAAAAGAGCATTTTCTAATGATCTATTCTTCCAAGGTTATCATAAAAAGAAGGTGAAGATAATTTGTGACAATTGGCAATGTTCTTTGGGTTCTCAACAATTACAAAATATTAAAATAAATAATCATCAAAGAGTTGAATCTGTTATTCAAGATTGTCAAGATATGTTAATCAAAGATAATCAGAACATTCGTCGTACAAGTTCATCTGATGTCTTAAAGGAGAGTCTGATAGTGATTTTCAAACGTGTAAGAGAAGTTCAATCCAATGTGTTCATGAATGATTGTGTTTTATCTTATGTTATTCTTGTTGTTCTTTACTAATTGTTTTCGTGTGCATAAAGTTAAGCCTAGATCATCTAAATTTCTATGATCTTTTCAACCCTCCTTTATTCTTTTGGTCGCATACATGTTTGCAACTATTTCATTTATTAAGTGTATTGTTTGTCAGAAATATATGTATGTGATATGTTTGTGCATTCCATATGTTATTCATTCAATTAGCTCATGCAGTGATTTATTTTAGTTTATCCATTCATAGTATTTAAATTCACATTATTCATTCATTCATTCATGCATGCATCATCACTTATTTCTAGAATTAATTTTTTTTGGCATTTGCATCAAAATTAGTTTTCATTAAAATCATCATTTAAAATTTTGTATCTCATTAACTCACTTTTTTGCATTAAAGTTTTTAAAAAAATATTTGCTTCATGATTCGAGTAACCGATACAACATGATTCGAGTCACGAGGTTTTAAAATGTGGAGGTTTGGCGCTGTAAAGTTTGATTTGAGTCACATGTATAATATGACTCGAATCATGAAATCAATTTCTTTAAATCCGATTTCAAATCTTTTTTCAAAAATTCCTCTTTTTCTTTAAATCCCATTTTTGAAATTTCTCCATTTTCAATCTTCTTCGTCACTCATCCCATTTAATTAATCCCTTTTCAATCATCACCATCTAATTATCATCATCACATCTCACCAACCCACCTAACTCCAACTTCTTCAACCTCTCATCAAAATGAGTTCAAGTCTTCCTTTAAAGAATCTCTCTAAGAAACAAAAAGGCAAAATTCCAAAATCATCACCAAGTTCAACAATCCCTCTAACTCCAAAACGGGAAAGAACTAAATTTCAAGCGAGCAAAGATTCATTTGACACAAGAGTTCATAAGAAGTCAAAATTGACTAAATTTCAACAAAGCTCTAGTCGAGATTCTTCTTTGATCAATAACAAAATTTGTGATTTGGTTCCGAATGATAAACTACAAAGGTGTGTTAATGGATTCCTAACCAAACCTATTGAGTCTGAGTATTTTGCGAACAAGCTGGCTGGGACTAAGTTAGGTGTAAAATTTTTAGCTCCATTATAGGAACATAGTTTGTTGAAGTTTCTTAATCTGAACATGAAATTTGACCTGAACCTTATCTAAGCTTTTTATTGCAACTTGTAAGTACCTGCTACTAGTTTAGAATGTCATTTTCGCAACAAGCTAATTAAGTTCACTTTAAAAAATTTTAACACCCATTTTGGATTGTGGGCAAAAGGTAGTGAAATATGTATTTCTACTGCTCTTGATTTTGTTAAAAATTGATATGGTTGAAAGTATTTTCTGTTAGACGATAGACTTCAATCTAGAGGGGGTGAATAGTTCACAAATTTAAAACCAAAATTTTGGGAAAAATTTGTTATACAAAATTTATGGAACAATAAAAACAACCCGAATCAAATCGACTAACTGAACCTACTATCGAAAAGCTCGGATATGTGTAACGTAAAGCTATGGAATGATAATAAACAAAAATTATTCAGCAAAGATTAATTAACGAATGAATCAAATGCAAAGATATATGTAAAACTTATTTCCAATGAACACAAAGCGATAAAAATACTCAAAGGTAATTTATCAAACACCTTGTGTGCGATCGATAACGTTTGGAAATTCAATTTGTTTTGTTGATGTTAAAAGCCAATCACAATCAAAGTGATTATGATTATATCTACAACAACACTTTAAAAGATAGTTGAAAACGATTTCCAATAGAATTAACTGAAATAACAACGAAATCGATAATTTGCAAGAACAACAATTAAAGAGATAAAGCAATAGAGAGAGAGAGAGAGAGACAGACAGACAAATAGATAGATAGATAGATAGATAGAGTGAGAGAGAGAGAGAGATTTGTTTAGGCAGTTCCTCAATTACCCTTGAAATTCTGGCCTATATATCAGATGTCCTAACGAGATGTCGAGACACTGATATACAACAACAATGAACAAGTTCAATACAAAAGTGTGCAGAAAATGTAAAGAACACTAGAAATTGTTAACCCACTTCGGATCTAACTATCCTACATCTGGGGGCTACCAAGTCAGGGATGAAATCAATATTCGATAGTATCAATTCACTGATAACCACACCCGGTTCAATCAGCTCACTTAATCACTACCCTTCCTATGACTTCTACCTAAGACTCCCCTAGGTATGAGGCCCTCCTCAAATCCCTCTACAATCACAACCCGTGACTGGTTCCTTACAAGACAAGTAACAATGGTCGAAACACAAATTCCCAATACTTCACAGCTTATGAGAATTAACACACGGTCACTCAATGCTTAAAAGCTTATGAGCAACCTTACACAACTTACACTACAGTCCTTATACTGTTATCATAAGATACCAGTTAGGCTCACAAAAATCAAGCACACAACCCAAAAAATACATGTAAGTTCGACACTAAAACTAGGTTTACATCAATCTATTTATAGCTTGAAATCTGGATTGAATTGGGTTTCAAAAATGCAGCAATTAGACTGCTCACAAACCTGCAAAAATAACTCCAATAAAATAGGTCTTTAATCCAAAGTTTCCTATTATGTCTCCATAATTAGAAACAACAGTAAATCCGAAAACCAACAAATAACCCTAATTCAAAATGCTTTGGATGCCACATAGGATCACTAAATATTCACCGAATATTTAGTTACAAATAACAGTAACAGAATCTGCATTAAAAACTGACTTCACAGCGCGATGTCCTATGAGCACTCATGGAACATCTTCATTCGACATGTTGAACAGAGAGTAATGAAACATATTATTAGACATCTTCATTCAACATCTGCTGCTACATGAGTTTTAGCAAAATAATGCCAACCATAAAACCAAGGAAATAACAATCTCCCCCTTTGTCTGATTTTTGGCTAAAACTCCACACACACTTAAATACCATCAGTATCAGTAGCGGAAAAAACCATTAATAGCAGCAAAAAAACTCCCCCTCAGCTGCATATACACACACAATCCAGCAAACATCTCATCAAAATAACTCCCCCTCAACAGCAGCAACACACCACATTCTCCCCCTCAACAACTGCAATATTCCACATTCTCCCTGTAGCACACATACACTCAACCACATAATACTACTCCCCCTTTTTAGCCATAAATATGACAAAGGCAAGTAGAACAAGTCTAGGTAAAAATAATCCAGAATAAACTGCATCGGAGGTAACAATATGACATCACATGCCCAAATGTCATGCACAAACTTCAGCATTTTCCCTTCACTCACACACTGCACTACCAGAACCACCTTTAGTGCTTTTAATCTGGAAGCCAGAAGGCACATTGATTGCTATAGGTCTTCATGAATGCACACCCCAAGTCTGCTCCTCAGGTTTTCAAACTGAACTGCATCCAGAGCCTTGGTAAATATGTCAGCAAGTTGATTTTCTATGCTCACATGCTCAAGAGTTATGACTTTGTCCTCCACAAGTTCTCTGATGAAGTGATGCCTGATATCAATGTGCTTAGTCCTGCTATGTTGAACAGGATTCTTGGAAATATTAATAGCGCTCAGGTTGTCACAAAATAATGTCATGACATCTTGTGTGATATTATACTCAGACAACATTTGTTTAATCCATACCAGTTGAGCACAACTACTTCCAGCCGCTATGTACTCAGCTTCAGCAGTAGAAAGGGACACCGAATTTTGCTTCTTACTAAACCATGAAATAAGATTATTTCCCAAAAAGAAACATCCTCCAGATGTGCTCTTCCTGTCATCAGCACTTCCAGCCCAATCAGCATCACAGTAACCTACTAGAATAGGACTTGAGTTATGGGAGTACAACAACCCATAATCACATGTACCACTTACATACTTAAGAATTCTCTTAACCTGATTGATGTGACTGGCATTGGGTTCTGCTTGGTATCATGCACACACACCAACAGCAAATGTTATATCTGGCCTGCTTACTGTAAGATACATCAGACTGCCAATCATACTCCTATACAAATTTTGTTCAACATTCACTCCCTTTTCATCTTTGGATAACTTCAAGTGAGTGGGAGCAGGAGTCCTCTTATGCTTGGCATTATCCAGTCCAAACTTCTTCACAATATTCCTCGCATATTTGCTCTGACAAATAAAAATGGAGTCTTCCATCTGCTTGACTTGTAATCCAAGAAAATAGGTCAATTCACCCACCAAGCTCATCTCAAATTCAGACTGCATTTGAGTAACAAAATGTTGGACCATTTCATCCGACATTCTGCCAAACACAATATCATCTACATAAATCTGGGCAATCATTAGTTTCCCATCCTTCTCCTTGACAAAAAGAGTTTTATCAATACCACCCTTCCTGTACCCATTGTTAACTAAGAACTCAGTCAGTCTTTCATACCAAGCTCGTGGAGCTTGTTTCAGCCCATACAAAGCCTTCTTCAGCTTGTAAACATGATCAGGAAAATTTGGATCCACAAACCCTTTAGGTTGCTCAACATAGACTTCCTCATTAAGATAGCCATTCAGAAAGGCACCCTTGACATCCATTTGAAACAACCTGAATTTCAACAAGCATGCCACTCCTAGCAACAATCTGATGGACTCTAATCGAGCCATAGGCACAAATGTTTCATCGAAGTCTAATCCTTCAATCTGCGTGTATCCTTGAGCAACTAATCTGGCTTTGTTCCTGGTAATAACTCCTTGCTCATCAGACTTATTCTTATAAACCCATTTTGTTCCAATCACATTTGTTCCAGCTGGTCGTGGTACCAGTTCCCAGACTTCATTCCTCTTGAACTGACAAAGTTCATCTTGCATATCACTTATCCAGAACTCATCTGTTAATGCTTCCTTGACATTCTTTGGTTCGATCTTTGACACAAAGCAAGCATTTGACACAGTCTCCCTTGTCCTGGTTCTTACACCCTCACTCAGATCTCCAATGATTAATTCCTTAGGGCGATCCTTCTGAATCCTTATAGAGGGTCCCCGGTTGGCCTCCTCTACCTCTCCATTCTCTGGTCTAGTGTTGGTTTCTTGAGCACTATCTTCTACAGACTCAATGTCTTGAGAGATTTCATTGTTCATGGGCAGACATGCTCCAACATCATCTGGGGCATCTTCATCTTTGCTAGAGTCATCAACTACCACATTTATGGATTCCATCATCACCTGAGTTCTGGAATTAAATACTCTATATGCTTTACTGTTTGTAGAATATCCCAAAAATATTCCTTCCTCACTCTTAGGATCCATCTTTCGCCTTTGCTCACGATCCGCTAAGATGTAGCACTTACTACCAAACACATGGAAATACTTCACATTTGGCTTTCTACCTTTCCATAGCTCATAAAGAGTGACAGAGGTACCTGATCTGATAGTCACCCTATTGTGTATATAGCAAGCAGTATTCATGGCTTCAGCCCAAAAATGATATGGAAGCTTTTTGGCATGAATCATGACTCTTGCACATTCTTGTATGGTCCTGTTCTTGCGTTCCACCACACCATTCTGCTGAGGAGTGATTGGTGATGAGAATTCATGAGTGATTCCCTCAGATAAGAAAAACTCTTCAAATCTACTATTTTTGAATTCTTTCCCATGGTCACTTCTAATTCGAACCACACCACAATCCTTTTCCCGTTGAATTCTTTGACACAATTCTTTAAAAACTGCAAACACTTCAGATTTTTCTCTAATAAAACTTATCCAAGTGAATCTAGAGTAGTCATCTATGACAACATAGGCATACCTCTTCCCACCAAGACTTTCAACCTGCATAGGTCCCATTAAGTCCATGTGAAGAAGTTCTAGAACTCTAGAAGTTGTGATAAGATGTTGAAGCTTCTTGTGTGACACCCTTGTTTGCTTCCCAACTTGACATTCACCACATATTTTGTCCTCATCAATCTTCAGCTTGGGAATACCTCGAACAGCTTCACTTGACATAACCTTCTTCATCCCTTTCAGGTGTAAGTGACCCAATTTCTGATGCCATAGTTTGGTTTCATCTTCCTTTGACATCAAACAAGTAGACAGATTTTCAGGTTCTTGAGGATTCCACAGATAACAGTTATTCTTAGACCTGGTTCCCTTCATAACCACTTCATCTTTCTCATTGGTTACAAGACATTCAGATTTGATAAAATTTACCTTAAGGCCTACATCACACAGTTGGCTTATACTGATTAAATTTGCAGCTAGTCCTTTGACAAATAGAACATGATCCAGATTTGGTTATCCTGTGTAGTCCAGATTTCCAACCCCTTTTATTTCCCCTTTTGATCCATCCCCAAAGGTGACATAATTGGTGAAGTGGGGCCTGATATCTGACAAGAACTTCTTCACACCAGTCATGTGTCTTGAACAACCACTATCAAAGTACCAATCTTCTCTTGCAGATGCTCTAAGAGAGGTATGTGCTATGAGACCAGCCATCATTTGTCTAGGAATCCATCTTCTCTTCACTTTACCCCAACTCTGTCCTTTGTTTTGTTGCTGAGCAGTTTTGGGATAGCCGTGCAGGTTGTAGCAAAAGGACTTTAAGTGACCAATCTTTCCACAGTGATGGCATCTCCATGGTTTATACTTTGGTCTACAAACTCTTTTCTGATGCTTCATCTGATGTTGAAACATGTGATTTGGCATCCCCACTTCTTGCTTTATTTTCTGAGGAACAAACTTTAATACTGGCTTCTTGGAAGTCTCTGCTTGATTGTTAAAACCAAGGCCTCGCACATTTCCAGCTTCTTTCCCATTCTGAAGGATCACATCAAGTTGCGTGGTACCATTGTTCAGCATTCTTATAGATTTGGTCATATTGTCAAGTTTTGACTTTTTCCATTCAACCTCCTCCTTCAGATCGGCAATGGTTGATAGATGTTCTTCCTTCTCAGCTTCTAGTTGAGCTATCAGAATCTTCTGTTCCAATATTATCTGGCACCTTTCTTCAATCTTGACACACAATTCTGAAAACCCTGTGAATACTTCTTCCTTAGTGAGTTCTCCAACATAGGATTCTTTGTCAGAGTCAAATTCACAAGTAGTTTCTCCATCAGCCTTACAGATTCCAGTCAAAGCTGACACCAATTTTGCTGATTCTTCTTCAACATCACTCTCAGACTCTCCTTCTGACCAAGACACTGATAGGCCTTTCTTCTGCCTTTTGAGATACGAGGGACACTCAGTCTTTATGTGCCCATATCCCTCACATTCAAAGCACTGAACTCTTTTCCCTTGGTTGGAATCTTCTTCAGTTCTGGATCTTCTGCCTCCATCCTGGTTCTTACCAATGTCGAGTGACTTGTTCTGAGCATTTACTCTCGACTTCCAGTCAATCCTTTTCAACACTTTGTTAAATTGTTTTCCAAGTAGTACCAAATCTTTAGACACATCTTCTTCATCATCTGAGTCATCAGCATTCGACACAAATGCTATAATCTTCTTCTTTTCAGCTTTTTCACTGAATCCTAAGTCAAAAATTTGGAGTGATCCCATAATCTCATCCACCTTCATCTTGTCAATGTCCTGAGCTTCCTCTATAGCAGTGACCTTCATATCAAATCTCTTAGGTAGAGACCTGAGAATCTTCCTGACCAGCTTGCTGTCAGACATCTTTTCTCCTAAGGCACTGGAGGCACTAGCTATCTCAATAATGTTCATATGAAAATCATGAATGCTTTCATCCTCTTTCATCTTCAAACTCTCAAACTTGCTAGTGAGAAGCTGAAGTTTTGACATTTTCACCTTTGAAGTCCCTTCATGAGCAACTTTCAAGACCGGCCACGCCTCTTTGGCAATAGTACAATGCTCAATCAGCCTGAAGATATTTCTGTTGACACCATTGAACAATGCATTCATGGCTTTAGAATTTCCAACAGACCCTTTGTAGTCAGCATCATCCCAGTCTTCCTCTTCCTTCACCACATCAGTAGGGTTACCTTTATCATCTTTAACCTTAGGGGGCTCCCATCCTTTGATGACAGCTTTCCATGCTTGATCATCCATGGATTTGATGAAAGCTATCATCCTAGGTTTCCAATACTCATAGTTTGAACCATCCAACAGAGGTGGTTTATTCAGAGCTCCTCCATCCTTGTCCATTGTACCAGAAAGTACCTTCCCTGAATCTCACCCAGAACCAGATAAGGGTGCAAGCTCTTGATGCCAATTGAAATTCTGGCCTATATATCAGATGTCCTATCGAGATGTCGAGACACTGATATACAACAACAATGAACAAGTTCAATATAAAAGTGTGCAGAAAATGTAAAGAACACCAGAAATTGTTAACCCAGTTCGGATCTAACTATCCTACATCTGGGGGCTACAAAGCCAGGGATGAAATCAATATTCGATAGTATCAATTCATTAATAACCACACCCAGTTGAATCAGCTCACTTAATCACTACCCTTCCTATGACTTCTACCTAAGACTCCCCTAGGTATGAGGCCCTCCTCAAATCCCTCTACAATCACAACCCGTGACTGGTTCCTTAAAAGACAAGTAACAATGGTCGAAACACAAATTCTTAATACTTCACAACTTATCAGAATTAACACATGGTCACTCAATGCTTAAAAGCTTATGAGCAACCTTACACAACTTACACTACAGTCCTTATACTGTTATCATAAGATACCAGTTAGGCTCACAAAAATCAAGCACACAACCCTAAAAATACATGTAAGTTCGACACCTAAAACTAGGTTTACATCAGTCTATTTATAGCTTAAAATCTGGACTGAATTGGGCTTCAAAAACGCAGCAATTAGACTGCTCACAAACCTGCAAAAATAACTCCAATAAAATAGGTCTTCAATCCAAAGTTTCCTATTATGTCTCCATAATTAGAAACAGCAGCAAATCCGAAAACCAACAAATAACCCTAATCCAAAATGCTTTGGATGCCACATAGGATCACTAAATATTCACCGAATATTTAGTTACAAATAACAGTAACAGAATCAGCATTAAAAACTGACTTCACGGCGCGATGTCCTATAAGCACTCATGGAACATCTTCATTCGACATGTTGAACAGAGAGTAATGAAACATATTATTAGTCATCTTCATTCAGCATCTGCTGCTACATGAGTTTTAGCAAAATAATGCCAACCATAAAACCAAGGAAATAACAACCCTCGCTATGGTTACGTCTACCTTCAATCTGAAATCGAATTGTGATACTTGCAATTAACCTTATCTTTGCAAAAATGGTTATACAAGAGGTGAAGAACTCTAACCCCACAAACCATATGGTTTGTTACTGATTCAACCAAACCCTTGATCAAAGCTTGATCAAGTCACCAACAATGCTTCTACAATCCCCAGATTATCCCGAGCACGCACTTGTTGAACCAAAGATTCCTGAACACGATTCATCGTCTCACGCTACGCCCCGGTAAGGAAACCACCTTGTTACAAGGCCTTCACTCGGTCGAATTCATGTTAACGTGATCTTGTCCAAAACCTTCAAATCCCAATGATCTTGAAGGAAAACCCCATCTTGGTTTTTTTATTTGAAACACACAAAGATCCCAACCCAATATTCTCGGTTTCACCAACCTAATTGAAATGTTATCAACCCTAATATATATGGTCACCCAATCAAAAAATGATTATGTGTAGTTTGATTGTGTGTATGCATAGAAGAAAGGTTGAAGATGATGGGAATGCTTTGTAATATAGTTTCATTTAGGTTTAACACTAGTACCTTTCTAGAAAAAGGTGCATGTAGGAGTATATATATATATAGGTATGTGTGGAAATATACAAAAAGGATGCAAGAAAAATAAGATGCAAAGCAAAATTTAAAGTTTTCGAAAGCTACAGGTCGGCCTATGAAAGCAATAGGTTGGCTTGTCAAGGTACTCATGTCGGTCTAAGTGAGGCAACCTATGGGCAGAGCCTACATGCTTTAATATTGATGTGTGGAGGTCGACCTATTAGACCTTTGTGTCAGCCTATACTGAAGCAAAAGCTTTTATAGGTCGACCTGAATTCGTATGTGTCAGCCTATGCAACTTTGTTCACACATGAAACTTTGTTTTTTATGTGTGTGGCATGTCCGAGACTTTTCAATCCTTTTGAAATACTTTTGTATGAATCCTAAGTCTAAAATGATTCAATGTACATCTAAACTTTGGTTGATACCGCTGTCGCGGTGAGAATCGGATTCCAAGATATTGGATTAACTTGAATCACAAATTTTAAAGTTCACCACCGGTCTTTTATTTATCCAAAGGAAAGGTTAAAGATCGAAAAAAACCTAAGTTAAGAGAATCTAGGTTCGGGGGTTGGTTACGCTTAGGGAAGGTGTTAGCACCCTAAGCATCTGTAGTACTCTACAGGAACCTCTTGTTATTAATTATGTTATCTATTACTTGTTCGCTTGCTAAGGGTATGTGATAAGGGAAAAAGACCTAGGGGTTAGTATCTAAGTATACTCGCCAAGACATCGCATCTTGTGCCTACTATAATACCCCAAATTTTGACCACTTAGATTTCCCATCATTGTGAAAATCATCATCACAATATGGATGAACCATCATGCTTCATCAGTCTCCCCAAAGATGGGTGAGCATCCAATACAATCAAAATTAGGGTTTCAAGCCCTCTCTGAGTGCTTAGACAAAGGATCAATCAAGAAATGACATGATCTTCAACTTGTCTAATCTCTTAAATATCCACAATGGATCAAAAAGGACTCCCACTTCAAGGATTAAGCACAAGGCTGCTCCCTTCTAGGTGGATCAAGTCTCAAGATCGACAGTGTCACCAAATTAGGGTTTTGGTCGACCAGGGCCTCCAGATGAAAAATTTTCATCTGGGCACAAGGCAATGATCCAAAACATGACCTAATATACTTCATGGAACCTCATGAACCCATGCATCAAGTCAATTTTGCCTCAGGGGATGCATTCATCAAAAATCAGGAATTCGGGTTTCTTGACCTAATTCACCCCTAAGTTGACTTTTGGGATAAACCATGAGCCAAGACCTCAAGACATGATTTGAGGGTCTCTAATATACCATATTGATCCATTTGGAACAATGGATTGATCCAAGAAGTTTGAGCAACAAGTCTCAATTTCATCTGCACCACAATTAGGGTTTTAAGAGAAAAGTCAACTGTAACTTTGACTTTTGACCAAGACATGCTCCCAAACCCTAATACATGATTGAATATACCCTATGACACCCATGGAACATGTCCATTAAGTTTGATTTAGGTCAAGGACATGATTTCCTGAAGAATTGCACAGTTTGGAATTCATCTGATAAAAAGTCAACTGTGCACAAAAGTCAACTTTGACTTTTTGAGATTTTTCACCAAAATGGATTTTTAACCCTAAAATGATGTTAATGTATGATTTGAATCATCATTCATCAAGAAAAATCAAGAAAAGTGAGATAACTTGTAAAAGGGGTAACCATAAAACTTAGAAAATTTTCTAAGTTAAAAATAAAGTGGCAAAGGTACCAACTTTGGAGGACCATAACTCCTAAACCACAAGGCCATTTTTTCTCATCCAAAGATGGATTTGTAGACCTCATTATCACCTACAAAAACTTCAACTACAAGTCATTCCAATTCATTAAGGATTTTGAGTTATGGAGTGATCAAAGTGGCTGAAAAGTGAAAATGTCACTTTTTCCAACACTTAGTGAAATTTTCACTAAGTCAGATTCTGCCTCACTTTTTGCCAAATGTAGGGGGATTTTTCACTTGGAATCAAAAGAGATCAAAACAAAACTTGTTCAAACAGTTGTTGTATCATGTAAGAGCTTTCCAAAATGGCCAAGAACATTGCCAAATTCAACCTACACCATGAGATACAACATTGCCAAGTTGCCTTGCTGAAATCTGTCAAGGCAAGGCAGAATTTGCAACTTTGGTCGATTTTCCAAAATCAGCCAAATTCAATTGCTCCTATCCACTTGGACACCTCAGAGAATTGAATCTAAAGGGGACAATCACTGAGCCAAGCCTCCAAAGTCCATGGAACAAGAAATAGCATGTTGAACCTAGAATGGCCAAAATAGGGACAAGACTTCAAATTTGGAATGAGGCATTCAATGAAACCATCAAGGTGGCATGGACTGAGCCATTCTCATCTGAAATCAGTCAAGACTTATCCAAGACCAAGGGAACCAAAGCTCTGTGCCCTAACCTCTAGTCAATGGCTAGAGGAGACTTGGATTTTCATTTGCCAACATTGGCCAAACCTACTTACCAGTTGCCATGCACTATTCCTTGCAAAACAAACTTGCTCTACTATAAATAGAGCTCAATTGTGGTCAGTTTGAGTACACCAAAGCCATCTAACAGATGCTTTCCTCAAAATCTCTTCTTTCACTCCAATTTTGCCTTCTAAGGCAAGTCACTATCGGGTTTTGAGTTTGAGAGCAATTCCAATCAAACCAATCACTCACACACCTCACATACATCACATATGAGCTGATCAAACACTTAGATTACTTCTGAAACATCAATTTCATAAAATCACCAGCTGGTTGCTCAAGGTTTTAACCAAAGTGCAGCTGAGGTACCACAAAATGATCCAGCCAATTTCAATCAAGTCCAACCATCCAAACACAATCCATAGGGTGTAGGGAAGCTGTTCAGATCATCACCACTCATCTGTAACACCTCCAAATCAAAAATCACTTTGAACTTGCTGTCACGACTTGGAGGTAAGCACATACTTGGTCATCTCTCAATCTATGCATATTTCCTCGCACAATAATTTTGCCATATGTTCATAATCATGCATGGAATGTTTTCCCTCAATTAATTGCATTGTTTGAATCGTGTATCAAAAATCCTAGCCTTCATGCAGAAATTAGGGTTCTTGAGGTCTCTTCGTGATTTCTTGTTGTATGTTTAATTTAAATGAAATTAAAGTACATAGACATGATCGTGAGGTTGAGGCGAGCATAATGATATGTGGATTGCATGATATGATTACGTATTCATGGAGATTGGATAGAAAATGCAAATCTGAGAAACCAAGAACACGCGCGTGTTCTTCAGCTTGTTCTTGGCGCCATTTTTAGAAATTCAAATATTTGAATTTTGTGATTTTGTTTAATTGATTCAAAAATTAATTTCTCTCTGAGTTTTAATGATTTTGAGTTGATTCTTTTTTTAATAATTCACAAAAATGTTAAAATATTTTATTTTCACAAAAAATCCCAAAAATATTATTTATTTCATATAATTGATATTTTTGCAAAGAATTAATATTTTAATTGTTTTTGACATTTTAAATATTTTTTCTACATTGATTTTGCAACTTTTAATGCTTTCTAATTATTTTGTAGGTCAATACTTAATTTTTGAAGCATTAATCCAAGATCACAATTTGTTTTCCATGTGTTAAACAATTTTTGATCATTTTAATTGAATTTTTATTCAATTAAATACATTTTGAAAACAAATTAGGGTTTTGGATTAATTCAACCCTCATAAATCATTTTCAAAACTCTTTGGGCCTCTTGAGAGAGTGTAAGACCCATCCCCCCTTGTACAAAAACTTTTTGGGCCTCACTCATTGTATAAGTCCCTCTGTACAAGTAAACGGCGCGATCGTCGCCCGTTTAAAAATAAAAATCATCTGGGCCTCTCCTTGAGCTATAAGACCCATTCAAAACTTTTAGGCCTCTATTAGAGTGTAAGACCCAATCCCCCTTTTAACCAAAACATTTTGGGCCTCACTTATTGTATAAGTCTCTCTGCGTTAAAAGAAAACCTCGGCGCGATCGCCATTTTTAAACGAAAAATCATTTGGGCCTACCCTCGTGTTATAAGCCCCACTCTTTTTTCTTTAAACCTTTTTGGGCCTCTTGAGAGAGTGTAAGACCCATCCCTTTGTACAGAAAACCTTTTTGGGCCCCAGTCACTTGTATAAGTTCCGCTGTACAAAGTCAAACAGTGCACTCACTGATAAAACCCTGGGCCTCTCCTTGAGCTGTAAGCCCCAAATCTTTCTTTTTCAAAGCACCTTCTCCTTTGATTTTGAATATACTGTTGTTTTCAATCTTTCTTTGTTGAACAACTAACCAAACAGCGTGGAAGCACTACAACCGAGTAAGTGGTTATCGCTTTCATTTACTGCTTTCATATTATAAACTGTATTGTGGGGCTGCTCACTGTAAGTCTCCTTTCATAAACTCATATCTACTGTGTAATAATAGTATAGATATTTCGAGTTTCCCCGGCAACTACGTCTAGAACTAGGTGACGCCGTTTCATTTATTCATAGAAATAGACGCCTAGATCCCCAATAGGAGCACCAGATACAGTCTTCTCTTCGGCTGTCCTCCTTAGGAATCAAGAAGCTCTACTCCCCAAGATGAATGTATTCTCCGTGAATGGCATCTTTGAGTTTCTTCCAAATTCTTGAACTTTCCTGACTTGATCTATTCCTTGTGGATAGCTTTCCTTGAATGTCTCGGGGTTTGGGTACCCACTACGGTCATAATCTTGGACCTTAACTAAGGAACCCTCTTTAAAAGCTAAAAATCGCTGGATAGTAAACCTCGCACGTTTACCAGTGGTTTTTATCTTTAAAAGAGTTATCTCTCCTAATGGAAAGGAGATGATAGACCCACGGGCTTCTTAAAAGCATCGGCCTCCTCTTGGGCATTATTCAAGGACACTACGGCTTCTTAGAAGTATTCACAGCCTCCTCTTAGGCTTCGTATAATAATCTCTTCCTTTGGGAATGATAGCCTCCTCTTGGGCTTCGTACAAGGACCCGTAGGCTTCTTAAAAGTTTCCAGCCTCCTCTTGGGCTTCGTACAAATTGTTCCGACGACCTCCTAGAGGTATAGGAACAGAACCTAGTCATCCTCATAGAACAGTCCTTTCATAGAGTCTACTACTATTTCTCAAAGCATAGTACAAAAGAGATAAAACTCTAGACACTGACAGTCTAACTTCCTTGAGTCTCAAAGACATTCTCAAGTGACCCCTTCGTTAAATAGGAAGGAAACCCGCGGACTCGGACAGTCTCAATACCCTTTGGATTTCCCGTTTCCTCAAAGAGAAGGACATATCCCTGATCCTCAGATCAAATCCCTGAGTACAGTGTTGCTCATATAAGAACTGATTTTCTCTTTTAAAATCAGTATATTGGATCTGTCACTCAACTGAAACAAACCTTTAGCCTCCATCTCGGGATTCGTACGAGATACAAAAACACTCTCTTGTTGAGTATCAAAGACTCCCTCGTAGAGTCAAACAAACAATAGCCTCTATCTCGGGCTTCGTACGAGATACAAAGACTCTATCGTCGGGTCAAAAACTTTTAGCCTCTCTCTCGGGCTTTGTACGAGACACAAAATAGCCTCCTCTTAGGCTTTGTATAATGATTTTCCTAGCGGAAATTAGCCTCCTCTTAGGCTTTGTATAAGAAAACCACTGGTTGATCCAATCAACCTTTTAACATCAAAGTTGTGCCTCGTTCACAATACACAAACATCAACAACTCCTTTCCCCCATCTAATCGCTGTAAGCGGCAAGCCTCTGGATCATCTACATCCATGCCACTGTCCCTCTTTTAGCATGAGAAATTCCTAAGGAAAGATGGCATTGCTCTACACTGAGTTAAAGTCTTCTCCTTCAGGTTAAAACCCTTTCTTCGGAAATTATGGCATTGCTCGGATCCGCGTATCCCAGTTAAAGTAATTCTCCTTCTCCCTCTTTAGAGATGACAAATTCTCTCTAAAGTCGAGGTCTTTCAGCTTCACGTCTTGGGCTTTGAACAAGACACAAATAGACCTTTCAGCTTCACATCTTGGGCTTTGAACAAGATACAAACCACCTTTCGCTTCACGTCTTGGGCTTTGAACAAGACACCAAAACACCAAAAACACCCATTTCCTCCCATAGAATAGGAGGAACTACGAACGCTCTGATTTCCCTGTTTCGGTAAACGGGAATACGTAGGCATAAGATCGAAAGAAAAGATCTTAGCGAGCACAATCAACAAAAAACCCAAATCCCATATCTCCATCAATCAAAAATCAGTAATTCGAAAGCATCAGTCCTAACATCCTAATCCTTGTTCCCCACTAGAAAGTCCTAGAAAGAAAGAAAACAGTACTGGCGAAAATACAAATAACCAGTACAAAGGCCCCCCCACATTGATAGCATCCGTAACCTAACAGACCACTGTTTAAACTCAGTATGCAAGCAGGGTTAATTGGAGACATCTATTTCCCTTCCTTATTCAGCTCACAATAGGATAAAAAATGAATCGACCTGTAGTTTAAGCTCAAACTGCAGAGAGCGACCAGCACTTAAGAACTGCATCCAAAATTGCTCGCTACAGAAAAATGGCGCCCACCGTGGGGCCGTTTCATTCTTTCTTAAACGTTTAAGGTGAAAACCTTGGACAAACCTTTTTTCTCTTCACTTGTGTGAATACCATAGATTGGGGCTTCCGCCGGGGAACCCATTTTCTGTCAGGAACCTAGGATTCTTAGCTTTATAAGTCTAGGATGATTAAGACAAATATATATACTGCTTTTCCTAAATGCTATACGTGTTTATTTTTCTGCTAATGGGAATGTGGGTGATGCCGTATGTGGAAAGATTGAGTATACACCTAGAAAAGCCAACCCTTTCGTAGTGCGGAAACTATCGGAAATAGTTGTTACGCGATACTACCCTCATTTGAGGCTGGTGATCTATTCTCGGTGAATGGCACTTACTCTAAGATTGCTTTACAACTCGCTGGCGATCCGCTTGTTGTTTTGCTTTCCTGGGAGGAGCTGATGATAATGAGTACAGGTACAAAAATCACCCTAGTATAAACCTTTGGGGATGGGTAGAGCCTTGACTTCATGACAACGACCCTCTGACCCCATGTTTTTTCTATGTTTTTGTGTGCTGCATTCATGCATCCATTTAATAAAACATTAAAACATTCAAAAAACTTTCTCTTCTAGTCTCTCTGTTTTTCAAATTAAACTAAGACTGTGATTGCAAATATCGAAGAAAAAGATTACGCTAATGGATTTCGGTAGAAGGAGAACTTGCCAGTATACCTTCAAGGTTCCAAAACTAGAGGATTTGAGAAGGTTAGCAAGGATGATCGTTAACCCAGAGGCTTTCAGAGCCAAGCACGGAGGTCTGCTACCACTGTTAAGAGTCCATGTGATTGAGGGAATCATGGATGCGTTCATCCAATTCTACGATCCGGTTTATCACTGTTTCACATTCCCGGATTACCAGCTATCACCAATGCTGGAGGAGTATTCTCATCTGATTGATTTACATATCACTGATCGAGCTCCATTTTCTGGACTGGAAGAAATTCCAAAGAATCAGACTATTGCAAGAGCAATTCATTTGGACGAGTCTGAGGTCAGGACTCACATGACTACTAAGGGTGGCATCCAAGGTTTGCCAGCCCAGTTCTTGACGAAGAAGGCCCTGTATTTTTCCAGTATAGGAAACATGACTGCTTTTGAAAGCATCTTTGTCTTGCTCACCTACGGGTTATTTTTGTTTCCTAACATCAATAACTTCGTCGATATTAATGCTATTAAGGTTTTTCTCATTGGAAACCCTGTGCCGACTTTGCTCGCAAATGCATATCATTCTGTACACCTGGGAAATTTGTACAGTGGAGGGGAGATCACATGCTGTGTACCTTTGCTCTACAAATGGTTTATCTCTCACTTGCCCAAGTCTGCTGCTTTTTGGGATTGTAAGAGTGCCTTACGTTGGTCGCAGAAGATCATGCTCTCACCAATTCCGATATAGATTGGTGTAATAGGATTTATGAGGGAATCATAATCATTGACCGTTGTGGAAACTTCCCCAGCGTACCCCTTATAGGAACTAAAGGAGGAATCAACTATCATCCGATATTGGTTCTTCGTCAATTTGGATACCCGATGCGACACATCCCACTGGGTGTTCATCTGGAAGGTCTTTTCTTCAAAGAAGGAGAAAATGACGGAGCACTAAAGATGGAAATAGTGCAAGCTTGGAAACAGGTTCATAAGAAAGGACGAGAGTCTCTGGGAAAACCGGACTGTGTCTCGGTGGAGCCTTATCTCCATTGGGTACAAACCAGAGCTCTCAAGCTAAAAATGCCTTATCCTCGTTACGGAATTCTTCCGCCGAGAGAATCTGTCATGTACTTCATGACGAAAACTGAATAGCTTCAGGTTACTCTCAACAATGTTCAAAAGGAAAGAAGGTCTTGGAAGAACAAGTACCGCACCCTCGACGTAGAGTGTATCCAAATACAGCAACTACTAAAAGAGAAAGATGCTCTGATTGAAATTTTGGAGCAGCATGCTGTAGAGAATCAAGATGACCAAAGGAATTTGCTCACTCCTTTCACTTGGCAAAGGAATGACAACCCGACAACGGCCCAAGCGCCCCGGTCAAAGAAAAGGAAGATACCAGAATCAGCACCCGGTTTCTCCTCAGAGAGGACTCGGGACCCATTAGTTTAGGTTTCTGTTTCTGCACTTTGTAATCCACTGTATTTCCATTTCTGTAATCCTTTGAATTTCAATAAAAAGGGGTTTCCCCACTGTTTGATATTTGCAATCTAATTGTCGAAGTTTATTTTGATTAAACCAAAAAAACAACAATTAATATAATCATTGCATTCATCATTCCCACATCGCGTATTCTTCTTCCCTACGAATCTCATGTTTGTGTCTCGATTCTAGAGTCAAACTGTCTCATTCGTATAATACTCGGGCCAATCGTCAGAAAAAGATGGATGATCTTGAGGAAGAAATCAGAGAGTTGAAAGAAGAGATCGACGCTCTGAGAGAGGATATGAGAAAGCTTCGTAACGACATGCAAGCCATGGCAGAAGCTCAGCTACAAAGAACTGTGATCTCAGAGATCACCGCAATGCCCATCATAGAAAAGTATGATCCTAGGTATCAGATGCCGAAAGATCGTCCTTGGGGCATGCCTGTTAACTATATCCCGGAAGGATATGTTCCGCCGATCACTGAAGATCAGGGAATCGCAACAGAAGCCGATGGGCCTGAAGGTTACAAACTTCAGGAAAGCGAAGATGCCAGGGGCATACTGAAGACTCCTGAAGGTTACAAACTTCGGGAAACGCCAAGACTTACTGCCGTAGTCACGGTACCACCCCCTGTGGTGCACACTGTCCCAGAAGGACAGATTCCGCCAACACCTTCTGGTAAGAAGGAAACTAGGTTCGATAGAATGGATGAATTCCAGGAGCAGTTATTGGAAATGCAGAAAGAGCTGCAAGCCATTCGCGGTCAGGATCTATTTGGAAAGGACGCCGCAGACCTCTGCTTGGTCCCAAATGTGAAAGTCCCGCACAAGTTCCAAGTGCCCGACTTTGAGAATCAACTACTAAAAGAGAAAGATGCTCTGATTGAAATTTTGGAGCAGCATGCTGTAGAGAATCAAGATGACCAAAGGAATTTGCTCACTCCTTTCACTTGGCAAAGGAATGACAACCCGACAACGGCCCAAGCGCCCCGGTCAAAGAAAAGGAAGATACCAGAATCAGCACCCGATTTCTCCTCAGAGAGGACTCGGGACCCATTAGTTTAGGTTTCTGTTTCTGCACTTTGTAATCCACTGTATTTCCATTTCTGTAATCCTTTGAATTTCAATAAAAAGGGGTTTCCCCACTGTTTGATATTTGCAATCTAATTGTCGAAGTTTATTTTGATTAAACCAAAAAAACAACAATTAATATAATCATTGCATTCATCATTCCCACATCGCGTATTCTTCTTCCCTACGAATCTCATGTTTGTGTCTCGATTCTAGAGTCAAACTGTCTCATTCGTATAATACTCGGGCCAATCGTCAGAAAAAGATGGATGATCTTGAGGAAGAAATCAGAGAGTTGAAAGAAGAGATCGACGCTCTGAGAGAGGATATGAGAAAGCTTCGTAACGACATGCAAGCCATGGCAGAAGCTCAGCTACAAAGAACTGTGATCTCAGAGATCACCGCAACGCCCATCATAGAAAAGTATGATCCTAGGTATCAGATGCCGAAAGATCGTCCTTGGGGCATGCCTGTTAACTATATCCCGGAAGGATATGTTCCGCCGATCACTGAAGATCAGGGAATCGCAACAGAAGCCGCTGGGCCTGAAGGTTACAAACTTCAGGAAAGCGAAGATGCCAGGGGCATACTGAAGACTCCTGAAGGTTACAAACTTCGGGAAACGCCAAGACTTACTGCCGTAGTCACGGTACCACCCCCTGTGGTGCACACTGTCCCGGAAGGACAAATTCCGCCAACATCTTCTGGTAAGAAGGAAACTAGGTTCGATAGAATGGATGAATTCCAGGAGCAGTTCTTGGAAATTCAGAAAGAGCTGCAAGCCATTCGCGGTCAGGATCTATTTGGAAAGGACGCCGCAGACCTCTGCTTGGTCCCAAATGTGAAAGTCCCGCACAAGTTCCAAGTGCCCGACTTTGAAAAATACAAGGGTAACTCTTGCCCTCAGAGCCATCTGGTGATGTACGCTCGGCGGATGTCAGCTCAGATGGAGAATCAGGACCTGCTGATTCACTACTTCCAGGATAGTTTAACCGGTGCCGCACTCAAATGGTACATGGGTTTAAACTGTACTACGATCAGTACATTCAGAGATCTTGGTACTGCCTTCGTCCAACAATACAAGTACAATTTGGACATGGCACCCGACAGAGATCAACTCAGATCAATGTCACAAAAGGAAAAGGAAACCTTTAAGGAGTATGCTCAAAGGTGGCGTGAAATTGCCGCTCAAATTTGTCCACCTCTTGAGGAAAAAGAGATGACAAAAATCTTCTTAAAGACCTTAAGCTCATTTTACTATGACCGAATGATTGCCAGTGCACCCAGTGATTTCACCGAAATGGTCGGCATGGGTGTACGTCTTGAGGAAGCCGTCCGAGAAGGACGTTTGGTAAAAGACACTGGATCAACGAGCGGTACTAAAAAATACGGTAGAGCTCTCCCTAAGAAAAAAGAGCACGATATTGGGAATATCTCTCTCAGAAAGCAAAGGCGACGTTATCAGCCAGTAGCAGCTGTTACTCCTGCTATCGGCCCCGCGCTTGTTCCTATGTATCAACCTTAGGTTGCGCAGAGCCAACCTGACCAACAAAGGACACAACAGCCTCTTCAGCAGGCTCGTCCTCCATATAACAACAATCGTACGATACGGCCACCAGGATTTGATCCTATACCCGTAACGTACGCAGAGCTGTTTCCGTTACTGCTGGCTAAGGGGCACATCCAGACTAAGTCTCCTCTTACAGTACCAGAAAATCCGCCTTTTTGGTTTAAGGCGGATTAAACATGCCCTTATCATCAAGGAGGTTCAGGGCATAACATTGAGACTTGTCTCAATTTCAAATCCGACGTGCAAAAGCTTGTTAGAAGCGGGCTCTTATCTTTCAAAGATACGAATCCCAATGTTCTTACGAACCCGCTGCCTCAACACGAGAAAGCTGCAGTCAATTTGATTGAGAAAGAGAATAACAATGTCTATCAAATTCATGATGTACTCTTATTGGGGACTAATCTGGTCAAGATGCATTGTAGACAGAGTGGATATGGCCATGTGCCACCTCATAATTATCACCAGTGTGATATCTGCTCTAAAGACAACCAGGGATGTTCTGTGGTGCAAGCAGCTCTACAGGAACAAATGGATCTTGGATGGATCCAAGAGCACCGAGTTCGTGGAGTTAACATGATTTACACGAATTCCAACGTCATTCAAAACCACGACATCCGTGCGATGAATGTCAACTTGGTGGCGATGTACTCAAGGCAAAGCCAGTATCATAATCTGCCGCGGCACGATTACAGTTCCTGTCTGATTTGCTCGGTAAACAAACAGGGATGCTCTTTCATACAAGAGGCCCTCCAGCGTCAGATGGATCTTAGATGGATCCAAGACTACCATGATAGGAATCCCTATCAAATCAATATGGTTCAGATCTTCGATATTCGCGTGATGAATACCAACCTGGTAGAGTTACATGCTGAGCAGGTCCGACTTGGATTCTTAATATCACATGACTATCAAAATTGTAAAGCGGGTTGCGAAAATGATCGAGGTTGTACCCTTGTCCAGGAGGCACTTCAGCACTTGTTAAATCACTGGTGGATGCCAATCTATATGGACGAAGATACTCAGCAAATTAGTATCAATAACAGGAATCCTACTCGTCGTCAAAGTCAGGATGTCCGATCAATGGAAGGTAACCTAGTGAGTTTACATTGTATTCAAAGTGGGCGTGGCCAGGTGCCACCACACAACTATGACAGTTGCAGCGTCTGTGCAGAAAGTAACCAAGGGTGTTACCTTGTGAGAGCAGCTCTTCAGGGTCAGGTCGATCATGGAGAAATTCGTCCATATCCAGGTTCAGGACCCATTATTTGGTCGCCGAACTACCTTGCCGAGCAAGTTAAGGATGTTGTCACGATCTCTGGTCATCACAGGACCAGGGATGTTTTTGCCATCATCCCTCTACTTGACAAATCTAGAGTTCCCAACCGGGAACGGATCAAGGTTACTTATAATGGTCAGAAAAATCAGAAGGTTCCCATAGTCATCTATCTACCGGTGCCACTACCGTATGAATCAGCTAAGGCAATCCCTTACAAATACGGTGCAACAACAATCGAGAATGGAAAGGAAATTCCATTACCCTCCGTCGTGAATATTGAAGACATCAGTCGTGTAACACGGAGCGGTCGAATCTTCAACCGAGGGGTTGGAGAATCCAACAAAGAAAAGGAACTTCAGGCGGAAATTCCTGATCCACCAGTCAGTCAATCTGGTAATCCCGACTTTTCAAAAGACAAAGATGAGACGCTAAAGCTCATCCAAAGGAGTGAATATAACATTGTTGATCAACTGTTACAGACTCCTTCAAAGATCTCAGTATTATCACTGTTACTCAGTTCAGAAGCACACAGAGAGGCTCTACAGAAAGTCTTGGAGCAAGCCTTTGTGGAACAGGATGTAACAATCAGACAATTCGATAGCATTGTCTCTAACATCACTTCCTGCAATAATTTGGGATTTAGTGATGAGGAATTACCTGAAGAGGGTCGTCGTCATAACATGGCGCTCAACATTACAGTTAACTGCCAGGGCGATGCTTTAGCCAATGTACTGGTAGACACAGGGTCAGCCCTGAATGTTATGTCGAAGTCCACTTTGACGCAATTATCATTTAAGGGCCCTCCGATGAGAGCCAGCGAGGTCGTCGTCAAAGCATTCGACGGATCCAGAAAAACAGTTATCGGCGAAGTTGATCTTCCCATAACTATTGGTCCTCACACTTTCCAAGTCACTTTCCAGGTCATGGACATCTGGGCAACATACAGTTGTTTATTAGGAATACCTTGGATACATCAGGCTGGAGTGGTTACTTCAACCCTTCACCAAAAGCTAAAGTTCGTCAAGAACGATCAACTTGTCACGGTTTGTGGGAAACAAGCCTTGCTTGTGAGCAACTTATCATCATCTACTTGTGTGGAACCCGAGGAGGTTATTGGAACTCAGTTCCAAGCACTATCGGTGAGCAAGAACGATCAATCTGAAGAAGGAACTTCAATTTCTTCATACAAAGATGCTATCAAAGCGGTCGAGAGTACCGATACAAAAGGATGGGGACAGCTTGTCATTCCCACTGACAATAAAATAAAGAAGGGTCTTGGTTTTTCTGTGACTTGTACTCAGACAGCCGCCAACGATGAAAGTCTTCATCCCCTTCAAAACTTCTTCCACAGTGGAGGTTTTCTTCACCCAGTGTCTCAGACAGTTCATGCTATCAATGAGGAAGATCCCTCTGACACAAATGAAGAATGGAAGTCCTACCTTAACAAAGACGGCTATATGTCTCAGGAAGAGGTGCCTATGCCTTTTTGCTTTCCTACAGAAAGTCCGAGATTTATACCAAGATCAGATGTCGAAATGATCTACGGAGATTATGATCCGGAAGGATGCCGTGCTCCGCCAAATTCATTAGAGGAAGACACTCTGATGAAAGAAACCTTTGATCACAATTACTATGGCCCGATGGATGGTCTGCCAATGTGGCAGCCTTACCCAGGAAACTTGGGGCAAGAAAGTCAGCCGAGTAATGAGACTCAGCTGAGCGTCATTGAACAGAATACCTGTGTCCCCACCATGTCATGGGATCAACACTCAGGTCATTCAGAAGCTACTCAACATGAAGATGAATTCGCAACGTTTGCAGGACTAGAATTCATCAACTATGCTTTTCCTGAGGTCAACGTCATCGAGAGGGATGACTTCTCCAGTTCCAAAGAAGTTTGGGACACTTTGGGACAACCAAGTGGAAAATACGACTTCATGGTCAAGTATACCGCTCCTGAAAGCTCTCGTATCAGGCTCAAGGATATCCAGCCAACTGGATGGGGAGATACAGCTGAGAGCACAAATGTTATGCAAAATGTAACAGAGGAATCCTCCTACGACAATTCTGCTTGGGAGACAGATTCCAATGATCCTGCTCCACCAGAAATCAGCGTCATTTCTGAAGACAAATCAAGGAAGGTGCCAGACTTTGTGATTCACCGAGGAGTTCGCCGCCAATGGGTTGCCGTCGAGGTTCCGAAGGTCGTTCATCAGTCAAAGTAATTGCCATCTTTAACCTTTCACCCTGCCCAGGTGAAACAGATGTTTTGATAGGGCTCGCTTTTTGTAAATTTCCCACTTCGCTTTGCCCAGAGCAAGTGAGTTTTGTTTTATAGGGCTGTAGTTTCAAGATTCGACTTGTTCATTAATAAAATAACGTCGTTCTGTAATTTCCGCATTAATTGCTGTTTTCTCTTTTTGCTTTTTCAGAAAATGGTAATCCTAAAAAAAAAAAAACAATTCAAAAATAAAAACAAGCAGTAAAATAAATACACTGCACACACTTACATTTTCTCTATCTCTTCTAAACACGAATCATCACGTCATGCAGATTGCTTGTTTTATACCCCGTTGAAACATACGATCCGATGCCTTCTTCCAACTTTGAGTTCCCGGTATTCGAGGCTGAAGAAGAAAATGACGACGAAATTCCAGAAGAGATCTCCCGACTAATCAGACAAGAGGAAAGGTCCATTGAACCTCACAAAGAGCCGTTGGAAACGGTAAACTTGGGTTCAGAAAAAGAGAGAAAAGAAATCAGGATCGGAGCACTGCTCAGTCCAACTGTCAAAGAAAGTTTGATAAAGATTCTCAAAGAATTCCCCGATGTATTCGCTTGGTCCTATCAGGACATGCCAGGGTTGGATACCAGCATCGTGGAACATCACTTACCGCTAAGAGCAGAATTTCCGCCAGTAAAGCAAAGGTTGAGACGGACTCACGCAGACATGGCCATCAAAATCAAAGAGGAGGTACAGAAACAGATCGACGCGGGTTTCCTCGCTACATCTGAATATCCTCAATGGTTAGCCAACATCGTACCCGTTCCCAAAAAGGATGGAAAGGTCAGAATGTGTGTTGATTACAGAGATCTAAACAAGGCAAGTCCAAAGGACGACTTTCCTTTACCACACATTGACATGCTGGTTGACAGCACAGCAAAGTTCAAAGTATTCTCCTTCATGGATGGAGTCTCGGGATATAATCAGATCAAAATGGCGCCAAAAGACATGGAGAAAACTTCGTTCATTACCCCATGGGGTACCTTTTGTTACAAGGTAATTCCGTTCGGTTTGAAGAATGTCGGGGCAACCTATCAAAGGGCCATGACTACTCTGTTTCATGACATGATACACAAAGAAATCGAGGTATATGTCGATGATTTGATTGCAAAATCAAGAACAGAGGATGAGCACGTTGAACATCTGTCAAAATTGTTCGAACGTCTAAGAAAATTCAAGCTCCGCTTGAATCCTAACAAGTGCACCTTCGGTGTCCGTTCAGGGAAATTACTAGGGTTCATCGTCAGCCAGAAAGGAATTGAAGTTGATCCTGACAAGGTCAAGGCCATTCAAGAAATGCCTTCTCCGAAAACTGAAAAACAAGTCAGAGGATTCCTGGGACGTTTGAACTACATCTCCAGATTCATATTCCTTATGACCGCGACGTGTGCGCCGATTTTCAAATTACTCAAAAAGAATCAGGATTGCATTTGGTCAGATGATTGCCAAACCGCCTTCGACAGTATCAAGGAATATCTGTTGAATCCTCCGATTCTATCACCTCCAGTGGAAGGAAGACCACTGATCATTTACCTCACAGTCCTAGAGGACTCAATGGGATGTGTACTTGGCCAACAAGACGAAACTAAAAGGAAAGAGTCTGCCATTTACTATCTAAGCAAGAAATTCACCGACTGCGAGACTCGGTACACAATGCTTGAGAAAACTTGTTGCGCTTTGGCTTGGGAAGCCAAACGTCTTCTCCAGTACATGATTTGTCATACTACTTGGTTGGTCTCCGAAATGGATCCAATCAAGTACGTTTTCGAAAAACCTGCTCTCACGGGAAGGATTGCCCGTTGGCAAATGTTACTATCAGAATATGACATAGAGTACCATGCTCAGAAAGCCGTTAAAGGAAGTATTTTAGCCGATCATTTGGCTCATCAACCGATTGACGATCAGGAATCAATCGGGTTTGACTTCCCAGACGAATATGTCATGTATCTAAAGATGAAAGATTGCGATGAACCGCTACCCAGTGAAGGGCCAGAACCAGGTTCCCAGTGGGGACTTATCTTTGACGGAGCAGTCAATCATTATGGAAACGGAATTGGGGCAATCATTGTTACCCCTCAGGGTACCCACATTCCTTTCACTGCTAGACTTACGTTCAAATGTACGAACAACGAGGCCGAATACGAAGCATGTATTATGGGTCTCGAAGAAGCGATTGATTTAAGGATCAAAAACTTGGACGTATACGGCGATTCAGCCCTGGATATTAACCAGACAAAAGGAGATTGGAACACATACCAATCAGGATTGATTCCTTACAAAGACTATGCAAGAAGGTTGTTACCCTTCTTCAACAGAGTCGACTTTCATCACATCCCTCGTGATGAGAATCACATGGCTGATGCATTAGCCACTCTCTCTTCCATGATTAGTGTAGGTCGATGGAATGACCTACCTAAGATCGACATCATGCGCCTTGAACGGCCCGCTTACATCTTCGCGATTGAAGCAGTCATAGACGACAGACCTTGGTATCACGATATCAAATGCTTCCTTCAGAAACAAGAGTACCCATCTGGGGCACTCAGAAAAGACAGGAAAACCCTCAGAAGATTGGCTGGAAACTTCTTCCTGAGCGGTGACACTCTTTATAAGAGAAATTTTGACATGGTCTTGCTCCGATGTGTCGACAGACCAGAAGCAGACATGTTCATGAAAGAAATTCATGAAGGATCCTTTGGCACTCATGCCAACGGACACACAATGGCGAGAAAAATTCTCAGGGCCGGGTATTATTGGTTGACCATGGAATCCGACTGCTACAAGTACATGAGGAGGTGTCACAAGTGTCAGATATACTCTGACAAAATTCATGTACCGCCATCACATCTCAAAGTTCTTTCTTCCCCGTGGCCTTTTTCCATATGGGGAATCGACATGATTGGTATGATTGAGCCCAAGGCTTCAAACGGACATCGGTTCATTCTGGTAGCCATTGATTATTTCACCAAGTGGGTCGAAGCAGCGTCATTCGCCAATGTAACTCGACAAGTGGTGGTCCGATTTATCAAAAACAATATCATCTGCCGTTATGGTGTTCCAAGCGAGGTCATTACTGATAATGGATCTAACTTGAACAATAAGATGATGAAAGAGTTGTGTGCAGAGTTCAAGATCGAACACCATAACTCATCTCCCTACCGACCCAAGATGAACGGAGCGGTAGAGGCGGTTAACAAGAACATCAAGAAGATCGTTCAAAAGATGGTTGTAACCTACAAAGATTGGCACGAAATGCTACCCTTTGCTCTTCACGGTTATCGAACATCTATCCGCACTTCAACAGGGGCAACCCCTTTCTCTCTAGTATATGGCATGGAAGCAGTGCTCCCCATAGAAGTAGAGATCCCATCAATCCGGGTATTGATGGAAGCGAAGCTCACCGAAGCTGAATGGTGTCAAATTCGACACGACGAACTGAACCTGATCGAAGAAAAGAGAATCACAGCACTATGCCACGGTCAGTTATATCAACAGAGAATGAAAAGGGCGTTCGACAAAAAGGTCCGACCTCGTATTTTCAGAAAAGGAGACCTCGTGCTCAAGAAGATACAATCATTTCTCACTTACTCTCGGGGAAAATGGACCCCAAATTATGATGGCCCCTATGTGGTCACGAAAGCTTTCTCAGGCGGCGCCTTGAGACTTGCAACCATGGACGGAGAGGAATTTGCCTACCCCACGAATGTTGATGTAGTCAAGAAATACTTCGCTTAAAAAAAACGTCTTGGTGGATTGAAAACCCGAAAGGGCGATCCAGGCAAAAGTTAGAGACATGAAAAAAAATCATCCCGATGGATTGGAAATCTCATAGTACAATCCAGGAAAAAATTAGGGATAATGGCAAGTAACTATGTTCAACAGAGGCAAGTCCCTCAGCAGCAGTTACAGCATCATCTATCAGAGGAAATCTCCAGTCAAAGGTCATCTTCGACGGAAGCTCAGGATGTCCCGAACTCAAAGATGGTAGAAGGATAGTGGTCATTATGTTTCAACGTAGCCCTTTTCCCTGTAAATTACCATTTTCTAACTTTGTATATACTCTTTGGAATCACGCGTTTGGCTGATCTCCATCTTATCAATAAAATTTGAGCCCTTGTGCTTTTGTTTGTAATTCTTTACTTGTTTTAGCCTTACAGAACGACGTTGTTTAAACTTAATCAGCGATTCTTGAAATAAAACAAATTTACTTGTTAAAACTTTTTCTGCTTTTAAATTAAAGATGGCATTTCTTTTGACTGTTGAACATTAGAAGAACATCGATCGCTTCTCCCGAAGTAAGCGGACTTCAAAGTGCAGAATCAAAGTACTCCTTCTAAACCAGTTCGCCTGAATGAAGGGATCAACTGTGTTAGAGACCTTGTTCCGTCTGACATCCTCGGCCGAGTTCTCATCTCCTAAGCCCGATCAACATAGCTCCCAACGGGACTATCTCTCCTAAGCAAGGTGGAATTGCTATTTTGAATCAACGGTACTTCTTCGCCCCGCGATGGCCGAGTATCCAATTGTGTTCATCTCTTAGTCTGTATGTTGCGTCTGTTTTGTCAGCACATACATACATACATCATGCATTTTTTATTTGCATTCACATTTCATATTGCATCACTATCACTCTAGTCGGTCCTGTCCCCTAGTGGTAGAAGTTCTCTCAATCGAGTTGTCAGTTCTTGCCTCGTCAGGAAATACTGTGTCTGAACAACCTCGCTTCCAGTTTAATTCTGGAAAGAAGTTGGTCCTTGACCACTTTGATAACTTGAACCTCTGAAAAGCCAGAGAAAACTTTCAATAAACATCACTCTTCGCCATTGAAGATGATATCCTTGCTTTCCCGGATTAAGGAAAATCCACAGAGAAAGCCTCGTGATCAGAGATTCTGTAGCACGCCAGTTTTGCTCCGAAAAACCACTGATGAGAAGGTCATCGGCACCTCAAAATTGGATCCCATCATATGGCATATCTCCGGGAAGATCCCGAGAAAAGTATGATGTAACCCCAAACGAAAACAGTCTCTCAAGAGACTCGCTTTCCCCAGTAGAATCGACAAATGGCGTCTCCAAAATAGAGAAGTTTGTGTACCTCTACAACTCAGACTCAGACGAATGGGTTCCCCATCAAGTCTGACAACAAAACATTTTCTACTCAAATGGCATCTCCCCAGGAAAATTCGGCGAGAAGTTTGAAGGAAAACTGCTACACATAGCGTCCCTTGTCAATAAAGTTTATTGACAAAAGAAACTAAGACCAGTTCCTTGGTAGGAAACCAGGATCGAGGGGAAGTTTATTTCAAAAGAAACTAAGACCAGTTCCTTGGTAGGAAACCAGGATCGAGGGGAAGTTGACAAAAGAAACTAAGACCAGTTCCCTGGTAGGAAACCAGGATCGTGGGGAAGTTTACCTTTTCTAAGCATCATTGCTTAGCTAAAGAAGATGAATGCGTAAGCTACCATTCATAACCACCATCAAAATTTCGGATATTCCGATATTTAATCCTCTTGCACCCCGAATGCCCGAATCCCTCCGTCATTCACACCTTCGGGTCCAAGAAGATTAAATAGGGGCATCTGTAATACCCCAAATTTTGACCACTTAGATTTCCCATCATTGTGAAAATCATCATCACAATATGGATGAACCATCATGCTTCATCAGTCTCCCCAAAGATGGGTGAGCATCCAATACAATCAAAATTAGGGTTTCAAGCCCTCTCTGAGTGCTTAGACAAAGGATCAATCAAGAAATGACATGATCTTCAACTTGTCTAATCTCTTAAATATCCACAATGGATCAAAAAGGACTCCCACTTCAAGGATTAAGCACAAGGCTGCTCCCTTCTAGGTGGATCAAGTCTCATGATCGACAGTGTCACCAAATTAGGGTTTTGGTCGACCAGGGCCTCCAGATGGAAAATTTTCATCTGGGCACAAGGCAATGATCCAAAACATGACCTAATATACTTCATGGAACCTCATGAACCCATGCATCAAGTCAATTTTGCCTCAGGGGATGCATTCATCAAAAATCAGGAATTAGGGTTTCTTGACCTAATTCACCCCTAAGTTGACTTTTGGGATAAACCATGATCCAAGACCTCAATACATGATTTGAGGGTCTCTAATATACCATATTGATCCATTTGGAACAATGGATTGATCCAAGAAGTTTGAGCAATAAGTCTCAATTTCATATGCACCACAATTAGGGTTTTAAGAGAAAAGTCAACTGTAACTTTGACTTTTGACCAAGACATACTCCCAAACCCTAATACATTATTGAATATACCCTATGACACCCATGGAACATGTCCATTAAGTTTGATTTAGGTCAAGGACATGATTTCCTGAAGAATTGCACAGTTTGGAATTCATCTGATAAAAAGTCAACTGTGCACAAAAGTCAACTTTGACTTTTTGAGATTTTTCACCAAAATGGATTTTTAACCCTAAAATGATGTTAATGTATGATTTGAATCATCATTCATCAAGAAAAATCAAGAAAAGTGAGATAACTTGTAAAAGGGGTAACCATAAAACTTAGAAATTTTTCTAAGTTAAAAATAAAGTGGCAAAGGTACCAACTTTGGAGGACCATAACTCCTAAACCACAAGGCCATTTTTTCTCATCCAAAGATGGATTTGTAGACCTCATTATCACCTACAAAAACTTCAACTACAAGTCATTCCAATTTGTCGCTCCCGGGATTTTCATCCAAGTACAAACGCGAAAGTGGCACCGAAACAGAGTCGCCAGCAATGTGTATTTATCCCATGAGAGGGAAAGGAAACACCGCATAAACCTGAAGGAAAGGATTGAGCATGGTCTTGCGACCAAGAGAACTGAGTTCGGGAGTCAGTTACGCGAGAGGAAGGTATTAGCACCCCCTCGCGTCCATCGTACCCGATGGGATCCGCGCTTGCTTGTCTCGATCAAAGGGTGTAAGGAAAGGATACTGGAAAAGGAACTGCTAGCTGGAGAACTGGAAAAGGAAAGGAGAGAAAAAGAGAAACAAATGTAGGGAAAATAAAAGAAGTGCTCGCATGGGCCCTACCCCACTGCCTACGTATCTCATCGGGAGCATGAGAATCAGAGCGACGTAGTTCCCCTCACCAGGGATGGATTATTTATGTTTTTTTAGGAACGGCTAACGTTCTAGCTCAGGTGTTGCAGGCTCGCTGGTCCGAGTGCGTTACCATCTTGCAAGAGAACGAGTAGAAGCACGTTCGTACGCTAAGAATGAGTGAGGTGAGAAAAGAATTCCCGAAGGAAAGACGTTATTGTTTGTTTTTGTCTTTTAAGAGTTTTTTCCATTTGTTTGCATATGATAGTGTATCTGAATCTTAGTCATTGGAATGTGTACATTCTCACATTCCAAGATGGAATGAATAAGAAAGCACACTAAGAGTGAAGAAGACCCCCACACTTAGTTCCAATTGTCAAGGTTCAAACACACTAGCATACTTGTGTTTATTAAGTGTTTTTGTTATTTATGAAATGAAGAAGTGTTTTTTATATTATTTGTACCTTCAACAATTATTGCATTTAAGTCCCTCATACAAGATCAAATGTTTAACACATTGACCCAAGATGGGCTATATGCTACACATTCTAAGATTATAAGAGAAGACCCCTTATAATCTTTTCTTTATATGAAAGGCCTAAATGCAATAAATGCCTACCTTTATTAGATATTTTGCATTTTCTTTGAGATGAGAAAAGAGACTCAAGAGAAGGAGAAAAGGTAAAATCTATATGAACTAAGACTCAATCCTAATTGATTAGTTAAGGGAGTGACCCTAAGGGTTTGTGAGGTTCAAAGAAATCTAATCCTAAAAGAAAGGAGAAGAACATAAGAAGCAACTTACTTCCAAGATGGAAGTTAAGTTGATCTTAAAGAGGGATGAAGAAAATTAAGCAAACAAAGAAGCAATTAATCATGAACTCAACAGAAATTAATCAACAATTAATCCAAGAATAGGCAATTAAGATCATTGTCAAAAATAACCAAGCTAGAATTAAAATGCTAATAAAAGCAAGAAGATTAAAACCTAACAAAAAGAGTTAATCTAAAATTCTAAAATTAATCCTAAAATTAGTTCAAGTTAAATCTAAACTAATTCTAAAAACCATTAGTCCTAAAATTAATTCTAGTATTAAAACTAATATTATCCTAAAATTAATTTCAATTAAATTCTAATCTAATTCTAATATTAATCCAATTAATTCCTAGAAAAAAACTAATTAAACAAGTTCAATTATAAAACCTAATAAAACTCTAATTAACTAAATTCGAGATTATTATATTCCAAATAACTATTTCTAATTAGTCAAATTCTAAAATTAAGTCTTTAACTAATTCTAAAGAAAATTAGAAGTTAATTTCTAAAATCAAACTCTAATTATCCTAAGTTAACAACTAAGATAAAAAACAAAACAAATAACAAAGAGGGGTGTAGTAGAAAACTGGGTGTCCAAATGGGAGGCCAGGTGTACAGGCTGTTTTTTAGGCCCAAGGAGTTTCTCAACCAAGGGGTGCGAGCAAGTACTTTCGTGGGTGCGAAGAGAAGTAAGAAACACGGGCCTAAACCCGGCCCACGTTCGTCTTAGTCTTTAGAGGATAGAAAAAAAAAAAAAACAAGTTCAAAAGATCACTCAGTCAACTCAAGCTCCTAACCCTAAGCCTCTATCTCCTTTAACACATTGCCCTTTGGCATTTTTCTTCTTCACACGGCGCCGTTCTCACCTTCCGTCCACCAACCTTCTTCTCCGTTCGTCCTACAAAGTTCATAGCAAAAGAACACCAAAACCTTCGTCCACCTCTTTACTCCGGCCACCATTCCATGCGCATTCGCTCCCTCCATCCACTTCGTCTTCGCCGGACAACGGCTTCGCTCATCTCTGATCCGCCATCTCCGTCTTCGGATTCATCACCTTTCAACCTCATCACCACCTTCGCACAAACTTTGACGGCCAAAACGATCTCCACCACAGATACGCCTTCATCTCTCCTTGTTCGCTCTCCTCCATCTTAGCTTCGCTCACCACAGATCACCAACACAACATCACCGCCGTCATCCGTTCAAATCGCGATTACTCTCCGATCTCTGCTTCAACTCAAATCGTACAATTTTCAAGACCGAAAAAAAACGACGCAATAGCAACCTTCTCCAATCGCTCGTATCTCCTCCATCGCAACAGTGTTGGCAACGCTCAAACTCGCTAAACAAACACTCGCTCAATTCTCACACCTCATCTCTCCGTCACAACCTCTCAAGTTCTTCAGCTTCGTCGCACACATAAACGGCAGTAATCAACAGATAAAACACAAGCTACGCATCACTAATCGAAAGCGAATCGTGCAAACAGCTAGTCACACATCAAAGTTCGAGAGGAAATCAACGTACCTATCGGAGTCGCTCCGATGGCGCTTCGACGACGATGAAGACGGAGAGAGACTTCAGTCGGTCGTGCTATTCTGACGAAAACAACGGTAATGAAGCTTCCAATTTGATTTTCTTGCCTTTTCCTTTTTTCACTACGAGTTTTCCGAAATTGTTATTGATGAGATGGTTGACACTACTACTGAATTCTTCTCCTTCAATGTTTCATTTCTCCACGAATCGATACGCGATCTTCGTCTGTTGTTGTTGTTCTTGCTTGAATTTCGAACTTCTGATACAGGTTTTGCGGTAGTATCTGAGATGTTGAAGAACTGATGAATCGGTGAAGGTTTGTGATGGTGATGAAGAGAAATTACTGAAGAATGAAGCAGAAATTCGGTTATGGCAGGTTTTGAAATTGAAAATGGTGAAGAGAAAATTGGAAGAGAATCAAGAATGATGACGAGTGAAAAGTTGCAGAATGAAGAAGAGGTGAATTTATAGAGGAGCTTGGAATAATCCAGAAGAAAAGTTTGTTACAGTTTGTAACTGAATTCTTGTGAATTTTCTGTTGCGACTTTGTAATTTTATTTTCATGCTATGAGCCACTTCAAAAGACTGTGTGTAACCTTTTTCTCTACTGATTGGACTTTATTCTTCTACTACAAACTGCAAGTGTAGATGGCGCTGATGAAAGTCAATTGAGCTCAAATACTGAAGGTGTCATCCACAATATGTACTACACCATTTCACCTGTCCCCTTTCTTGAAAAATCAGATGATACATCTGTTTTTTGAAATGTGGAGTGTATCAGGAAGTGACCATAAAGTGCTTTCTGGAGATCTGGATGACAAGCAGCTGAAGTCCAAGAAGCATAAAAGTAATGTATTGTCTGCTGACAGAATTGCCAAGAAGATGAAGTTAAAATTTACTAAAGCTTGGATTGCGTATCTTAGATTGCCACTTCCGCTTGATGTGTACAAAGAGGTTCTTGTTAATCTTCACCAAGCAGTGATTCCTCATCTGTCTAATCCCATCATGTTATGTGATTTCTTGACAAGGTCATATGATGTTGGTGGTGTAGTCAGTGTGATGGCTCTTAATAGCCTTTACGTACTAATGACTCAGTATGGATTGGAATACCCAAACTTTTATGTAAAACTATATGCTCTATTAGTTCCATCAATCTTCATGGAAAAACATCGGGCAAGGTTTTTCCAGCTTCTTGATTCTTGCCTAAAGTCACAATGGGTTAAAAATAAATGGATACGGTTTATGGACCTTGGAATTTGGAGAAACAGTTATTAGGTCCAACAGTGAATTGATGATGGACTTTAAATGGATGTGGATTTAAAAATGAATATGGATTTAAGAAATTGGTGTAAAATTTGGATAATGTTTGAATTAGAAATGGTATGGATATTTGAAATTAAAAAGGATAAAAAAAGGAAAATGGATTAAAAACAAATGGATATGAAAATTGGATAATGGGAAGTGATTTGGATAAAAGTAGAAAAATGGATTAAAGAGTGGATAATTGAATAGAAATGAACTAAAATTGGATAAAAATGGATTTGAAAATGTAGGTAAAATGGTTTGAAATGAAAGTGTGGGTTAAGAAATGTATTAAAATATAGTTTTGAATATGGACAAGAAAATGGTGAAAAAATGGATATGTTTAGAAAGAAAGAAAATGTATATGAATTATCTGGAATTTAAAAGCGGACAACTGGATTTTATGGAAATGGTATCAGAATGGTTATGGGTTAGCAAAAAGGAGTCGTGACTCGAATTCTGAGCAAGTCACATGATCACATCTCAACACATTCAATCCACATCAAGCTTCAGATCCAATACAAACTCGCGTCCTTAATGGCTCCCCATCTTCAATCAATAAACTCAGTCGAATTGAACACATGTAATTTTAACCAATGATTCTCAGTTGACGACTATCCACGAATTCAACCCCGAATGTGGAACCTTGATTCACCTTGACTGTACGTTGATGAAATAAATGTCTTGAACAGAGAAGACACCAAACCCTATTTCACACCCAGGAAAGCCTGACCCAACGCCTTTGATGAATCCTATAAAATAGGAAAACCCTAGGCTCTTGATGTACACTGATGACCTGCTGAATCACCCCTGAATATAGAAAACACTGTTAATAAGAAAACTCCTCGATCCCATGTCCTGAGAGACCAATGCAATGATATGATTATGAGTTATGACCTAAAAATGCAGATGAGTGCGAAACAAAAGCCAGAAAGAAGTAGGGCAAATTTTGGGGTGCTACAGCTGCCCCTATTCAATCAACTTGGACCTGAAAGGATGATAGCAACTGCTTTCAGACGTTCAAGGTACAAGGTGATTGAATACAAAAAGAACCGCAAAATTTGCTAACTACGAGGAGAGAAAATATTAATGGAGCCCAGTCACACTTCGTCAAAGGATTTTGACGAAAATACAACATACCCAGAGAACCACATCGTCAAAGGGGTTTGACGGAAAGAAGAATGAAACCTGACTGAAAGGACACATCGTCATAGGGATGACGACAAGAAGACTCAACTTAAGGAACACATTGTCATAGGGATGACAGGAAGACAACTCGATCAAGGAAACACATTGTCATAGGGATGACAGGAAGAATACCTGACCGAGGGAACACATTGTCATAGGGATGACAGAAAGAAAAACCTGACTGAAAGGACACATCGTCATAGGGATGACGACAAGAAGACTCAACTTAAGGAACACATTGTCATAGGGATGACAGGAAGACAACTCGATCAAGGAAACACATTGTCATAGGGATGACAGGAAGAATACCTGACCGAGGGAACACATTGTCATAGGGATGACAGAAAGAAAAACCTGACTGACGATAACCCACTGTCATAGGGATGACAGGGAGAAAATTTGACCGAAGGAAACACATTGTCATAGGGATGACAGGAAGGCGACTTGACTGAAGGAGACACATTGTCATAGGGATGACAGAAAGAAAATTCCACCGTAGGGAAACACATTGTCATAGGGATGACAGAAAGAAAATTCCACCGTAGGAACACATCGTCATGGGGATGACGGAAAGAAAATTCCACCGTAGGAACACATCGTCATGGGGATGACGGAAAGCAAATCTGAACATATCCGAAGGTACGAAACCTGAGCTCGGAACACATCGTCAAAGGGTTGACGGAAAGGAGCTGAAAACATCCGAAGGTACGAAACCTGAGCTCGGAACACATCGTCAAAGGGTTGACGGAAAGAATACTCGCCCAAAGGAGCCACATTGTCATAGGGATGACAGAAAGAATACCTGACTTAGGGATCACATTGTCATGGGGATGACAGAAAGAAAACCATACGCAGAAACACATCATCAAAGGGGTTTGATGGAAAGGAAACCTGACCGAAGTGCCGTCATCAAGGGGTTGATGGACAAAGACTGGTCGAGGGTAAGATCGACGTATGATCTACGACCCAAAAGAAAGGTAATCGGCTGGGTTGATTGTAATGTCTGCTGGGGATATGTCACCGTCTTGACTAAACATTGATTTGGGCTTTCACGCAAGGTACCAAATCTGGCTTATGCTTCGCATGCATATGTTTGAATGTTCTTTCTATGGCGTAATGCTCCATATCAAATGGAAATGCTACGCGATTTGAGGATGCAATGATCACTACATGCAAAATGCCGACGCATGCTCGGGCTACCGGGAAAGGAAAGATGTGCCAAGTATAATTGGACTTTGCTGGAAAGGACAGGTGAAACCTGACAGTGATTGTTTTTTCAAAGGCGAAATCTTTCTGGGTACCAATGGGGATTGGATTTTGAATAAAGTGCCAATAGGGATTGGACTTTTGGTTTGAAGAAAACGCCAATAGGGATAGGATTTCAGGTTTTTGAAAGAGGCCAGCAAAGTGGGCTATGGATGAAGGTGCCGAGCAAGATTGGGCTAGAGATTTTTGTTTGGTTTTACAAGGCTTCATGCAATGCTATGCGAATGATATGCGATGATGATTATGCAATGATGTTTATGATATTCAACAGGAGCACTCCAACAAAATAAATGCTGAAGAGACGATGCCAACTCCGCTGGGGACAACAAACTGAACCGTCTTCAGTGTCATAACTGCTCGAGATCCCAATTAAACCTCCATTCTACAGGAAAATATGAATAACAAACTTCTGCTTGAGAAAAAATCCCAGGCATCTTGCTGAAGAAAAGTGCCAATGACAGGTCTTTGACTTGCTGGGGAACGCTAACCATCACTCAAAAAACTGTCTGGGATGATGGTTGATGATATCAGCTCTGCTAGGGGACCAGATCAGACTTGCTCCTTTGTTTGATGCTCGTCTCTTACCCTTACTCTGTTGGGGAGATGGGAACAACTTTACCGCAAACTGGTGAAGCATAAACCCAACACTTTGTACCAGAATATGAACTCTTGTTGAAAATCAACAAACTTCACCAACCTGGCTAGGGGAGAGCTAACTCATGAACTCTTGCTGGGGAGAATAATCACCATCTCCATAATGCTCCGCTGAGTGATAAAACTTTAGTTATCTCTGTGGAGGAGAGAAACTCTACTGGGGTCATCACGTGTCAGCTATCAACATGAACCCGCAAACGTGATATGACCAAAAGAGGTGCCCCGATGCAGCATAACCTGTAAATGAACATGTCTTCAGGATGTCTCGTGAAGATCCGACATATATTGCCCTCATGGCTGTGATTAACCGTCCTCCGAAGAGAATAACTTTTTGTGCTCTTGAGGCGGCCTGCCCCAGCTTTGAAATGATTTTGCCCTTGACTGGCTGATCTGCGAAGGAATACCTCTGAATGACTGACCTTCGAGAGATTTGTCGAATCTCGACTTGATTGCCCCAGATTCTCGACATAATTGCCCCAGATTAACTGAATCTTGGAATGGATCGCCCGTTTGGTATGACTTGCCCCGGCTCAACGGAGTACTCGGGCACTTTGCACCTTAGATTAATCAATCTTTCCATTGTAGAGACTTTCCTGATGTCAAGTACTGACTCACAAGTAAAACAATTCGTTTTGAAAAGATAATTTTGATGCAATGCATGTGACAGTTTTGAAATCCAAGTCTGTTCACTGGAAAAATATTATGACGTGTAGTGAACGAATCACTTATTAGAATGTCACATCGATACCAACATGAATGGTAAGAAAATCCTTTTGGGAGTCAGAATTGACACGATCTTTTCCGAGGTATGCTTCCGAAACAACCCTGCTTCAATTAGGTCTTTCGAAGGTTGTAACGTGGACTGGTTCGCGGTTTAAGAAAGAAAGGATATAGGGCTCAAAGTTTTGTTTTAACCCACCCATTCTCCTTGATGTTCTCCAGTCCTACGTTCAGCTAACTTGACACCTACGCTCACCTTTCAAAAGGGTATGAACCCACACAATTTTCGGAGTGACAGTCACCCCTTTCTCTTTGGTGTCTGTAGTCACACGACCTGCTCTTTATTCGAGGATTTTTCTTTTTTAATCCTTTTCGCTTTTCATTCTTTTTTTTGGTTGATATCCCTGATTTTGCCTGGACTGATCCTTTGTGAATCTTTTTTGATTTTGAAGTCCAGCGGGATGCCCTGCCTTTTGCCTAAGTCACTTGTTTTCAAGTTTTGACTTAGCAGGCTTTTCTTTTTTTGATATTTTTCTTTGATTCTTTTTCTCTTTTCTCTTTTTTTTTTGTTTTGAACAAATCATGTGACACTGTCTTGTCTGACTTGTTTGCAAGGGTTGTGACTGCCTCACTCTTTGGTTGGTGAGGGATAACCGCAGATGTAATTAATCCTCGAACGGAACACTCCTTTTAAAATTTGACCGCACGGTCAAATTAGCTGACACCTACCCTGCCCCAGGTTAAGATTGAGGGTTTTTTCGTCTTCAAAAAGAAACTTCTGCTTCTAGGCTCAACGGGGTTGACAAGGGATTATCTTCCTTATGTCTCCGGTGTTTGAGGAATTGAAACAATGCCTGTACATCATCAATAGGGTTTTTGCTCAAAAGCATACAATCGGAAGTTCTGCGTCTTTGAATATCATCATCCTCCCTCGGATCCTGCTTAAACAAGTGTTAGATATCGATAAAGAAAAGTATGAGTGAACACGACTGGATTTAACCAAAACATGCATATTCATTTCATTATCATTATCAATCGAAAACAGATGAGTTTTACAAATGAGTTTGCACTTTAACAGGAAAGAAACTACAAATGCAAAGAAATGACATGATCTAAATGGTCGCCAGCTTCGGGGAACTGGGCTTTCTAAGTTTGATTTGCAAATGAGCTAGCCATCTTCAGAATTGCTCATCGAAGTCATTCTGATACTCATCTGCACAACTGCTCTCAGTGACTTCTTCCATAACCTGGACTGATGAACCCACCTGACTGGATGAAGGAGAATTGTTGATCTGAATACCCTGAGGCGTGCATGAGAACATATTGGAGTCAAGAAGAGTCTGAACCTTGCTCCTGAGCACCTTACAGTCTTCTGTTGAATGCCCATGTGCCCCAGCATGGTAGTCACAACGGGCGTTGACATCAAAATCTGGTGGGTACGGAAAAGGCACTGGCTTCAAATCCTTCGGCACTATCAATCCACCTCTGATCAAATCCGGCAACATCTGACTGTACGACATTGGCAAATGAGTGAACTGCCTCTCTGGCTTTCTTGGCCTTTGTCCGGCGTGCTGACGCGGATGACGGCGATATGACCGTTGATTCTGAGAAGGTCTCTGATTTGCAGAAGAATATTGTCTCTGATATGAAGACCCATAAGATTGTTGACTCTGAACAGTTGATACGTGTGAACACCGAGAACGAGGTGGTGAAGATTCCTGAACGGAACTATTTTCTTCCTCGAATTCTTCCTGAGAACTGACAACTGATTCATTTTCATTAGCTTGGAAGTTCGAGACGCCTTGGAGCTTTCCACACTTAATCAGGCTCTCGATACGTTCTCCCACCATTACCAGGTCAGAAAATTTGGCTGCCCCATTGGCAATCATCTTTTCCAAGTACGGCCCTTGCAAGGTATCCATGAACAAATCAACCAATTCTCTATCCGAAAGTGGCGGTTGAACACGAGCGGCTAACTCTCTCCATCTCTGAGCATACTCTCGGAATGATTCATTATCTGCCTGAGACAAGTCTTGCAAATGCATTCGACTGGGAGCCATGTCAAGATTATAGTTGTATTGCTTCACAAAGGCATTAGCTAGGTCTGTCCATAATCGGATGCTACCACTTTCTAACTGCATATACCAATTAAGTGATGCCCCACTCAGACTATCTTGGAAACAGTGAATCATGAGCTTATCGTTGTCGACATGTGAGGTCATTCTTCTGCAGAACATCACCAAATGTAGCCTTGGACAGCTATCCCCTTTGTATTGCTCAAACTTCGGCATTTTAAACTTTGGAGGCATTACCAGGCCAGACACCAAACACATGCTCGAAGCATTCAAATCAAGAGTATCACGCCTCTCCAGGGCTTTAATTTTCTCGTCCAACACACAGTATCTTTCATCATCAACAGATCGTGGGTCATTAGATTTCATCTTTGAAACTACCCCCTGGACATCTGGCATAGAGAAGGCAAAGCTCTGATAATCTGTGGCATCAAGAGAAGAAGAATGTCCGTCTCGGAAGATGGTACGCTCGTGTATAGCATGATTCTCAACCGAGATCTGTACAGGCTGAGCTTGAGGAACATTGTCCACCAGAGGTGGAATGACATTCCCAATCACAGAAGTCCTCTGAACATTGGCCTCTCCCCTTGTCATGGTGGCCATAGCTTCCATAAGTTGATCCAACTGAGTTTTCATTAGCTCAACATCGGCCCTAGTCACAAACTGATTCTGTTCCCCAGAGTTCATGATCTTTCCATAAGCTGATTCAAGTCCAATATAAAAGTCGGGAAATCAAACTGCAGTTTAGATAAAGGATGGATGAGCTCACTGGTCTGGCCTGGAGAAAGGATATGCAAAATGATGCAAGATGCAAATGCAATGCAATAATAATATGAATGCAATAAGACATGGGATCAAAGCTTCCACATATTCTGAATAACTGCTGTGCTGCTGACTGAATAAGCTCGAGGGTCTGTTCTGAAGAGAATACCGGAATACCAGAATCCCGGATGATCAGAATACCAGAATACCAGGCTGATAAGTCCACACCGATAGGAAATCCAAAATACCGGGTATGTTGAAGGTCAAGGTTACCTGCAAACCTGTAAACAACCCGCCCCTCTCACATGTGGGTACTAGGATGTTCAGTATCCCAGGCTCTCAGGTCGAGAAATGATGATACGTTCACCATTTCAGGTTTGGCATCATCATCAATCGAGGAGGCCTCAACTGATTCTCCAAAACGAAAGGTCCTCAGCTTCTGGCACTGAGGTCGAGAAGCAATAGTACATTCATCCCTCGGGGTACAGTACTATCGCCAATCGAGGAGTGCCTCTACTGATTCTCTTTCAAGAGGGATATCCTATGCAAGTTCCCAGCATTGGGTCCTCGGATCGAGAATGTGCAATGGGTTTGCCACAGAATGTGGTCTGCCACTGTCATATCTCGGGAGGAGTGCCGCAACTGAGTCCTCGGGAATGGTCACCAGAGTCGACAGCTCTCTAGATCGACATCCTGGAATACGCAAGATGCGTACGCCATGATGGGTCCCAAGATAGCCTCGTCTAGCTGTGAATTTCGTGATTACCCAACGCACTCCAGACGGCACGTAGGTCCCACTACTCTCCACACTAATCCTAAGTGTATACTCAAGCCTGTGTACTGGGCTCATCTCTCAGAAATCCCATCCCGCCAAACAGAAAACAGCACAGTCCAACACAACAGTAATAATATGATATGTAATGCTAAAAAGCAGTAAATACAGTAATGTACAGTAAAGCAGTAAATAACCATACAATAAAACGGTAAATATAGCACAACAGTAAACACCCAATGAAAGAAAAGCAAACAAGTGCTAGGATTGACTCGCTTAGGATGGACCAGCAATAGGTCAACCTCGAGTCCCCAGCAGAGTCGCCAGCTGTCGCTCCCGGGATTTTCATCCAAGTACAAACGCGAAAGTGGCACCGAAACAGAGTCGCCAGCAATGTGTATTTATCCCATGAGAGGGAAAGGAAACACCGCATAAACCTGAAGGAAAGGATTGAGCATGGTCTTGCGACCAAGAGAACTGAGTTCGGGAGTCAGTTACGCGAGAGGAAGGTATTAGCACCCCCTCGCGTCCATCGTACCCGATGGGATCCACGCTTGCTTGTCTCGATCAAAGGGTGTAAGGAAAGGATACTGGAAAAGGAACTGCTAGCTGGAGAACTGGAAAAGGAAAGGAGAGAAAAAGAGAAACAAATGTAGGGAAAATAAAAGAAGTGCTCGCATGGGCCCTACCCCACTGCCTACGTATCTCATCGGGAGCATGAGAATCAGAGCGACGTAGTTCCCCTCACCAGGGATGGATTATTTATGTTTTTTTAGGAACGGCTAACGTTCTAGCTCAGGTGTTGCAGGCTCGCTGGTCCGAGTGCGTTACCATCTTGCAAGAGAACGAGTAGAAGCACGTTCGTACGCTAAGAATGAGTGAGGTGAGAAAAGAATTCCCGAAGGAAAGACGTTATTGTTTGTTTTTGTCTTTTAAGAGTTTTTTCCATTTGTTTGCATATGATAGTGTATCTGAATCTTAGTCATTGGAATGTGTACATTCTCACATTCCAAGATGGAATGAATAAGAAAGCACACTAAGAGTGAAGAAGACCCCCACACTTAGTTCCAATTGTCAAGGTTCAAACACACTAGCATACTTGTGTTTATTAAGTGTTTTTGTTATTTATGAAATGAAGAAGTGTTTTTTATATTATTTGTACCTTCAACAATTATTGCATTTAAGTCCCTCATACAAGATCAAATGTTTAACACATTGACCCAAGATGGGCTATATGCTACACATTCTAAGATTATAAGAGAAGACCCCTTATAATCTTTTCTTTATATGAAAGGCCTAAATGCAATAAATGCCTACCTTTATTAGATATTTTGCATTTTCTTTGAGATGAGAAAAGAGACTCAAGAGAAGGAGAAAAGGTAAAATCTATATGAACTAAGACTCAATCCTAATTGATTAGTTAAGGGAGTGACCCTAAGGGTTTGTGAGGTTCAAAGAAATCTAATCCTAAAAGAAAGGAGAAGAACATAAGAAGCAACTTACTTCCAAGATGGAAGTTAAGTTGATCTTAAAGAGGGATGAAGAAAATTAAGCAAACAAAGAAGCAATTAATCATGAACTCAACAGAAATTAATCAACAATTAATCCAAGAATAGGCAATTAAGATCATTGTCAAAAATAACCAAGCTAGAATTAAAATGCTAATAAAAGCAAGAAGATTAAAACCTAACAAAAAGAGTTAATCTAAAATTCTAAAATTAATCCTAAAATTAGTTCAAGTTAAATCTAAACTAATTCTAAAAACCATTAGTCCTAAAATTAATTCTAGTATTAAAACTAATATTATCCTAAAATTAATTTCAATTAAATTCTAATCTAATTCTAATATTAATCCAATTAATTCCTAGAAAAAAACTAATTAAACAAGTTCAATTATAAAACCTAATAAAACTCTAATTAACTAAATTCGAGATTATTATATTCCAAATAACTATTTCTAATTAGTCAAATTCTAAAATTAAGTCTTTAACTAATTCTAAAGAAAATTAGAAGTTAATTTCTAAAATCAAACTCTAATTATCCTAAGTTAACAACTAAGATAAAAAACAAAACAAATAACAAAGAGGGGTGTAGTAGAAAACTGGGTGTCCAAATGGGAGGCCAGGTGTACAGGCTGTTTTTTAGGCCCAAGGAGTTTCTCAACCAAGGGGTGCGAGCAAGTACTTTCGTGGGTGCGAAGAGAAGTAAGAAACACGGGCCTAAACCCGGCCCACGTTCGTCTTAGTCTTTAGAGGATAGAAAAAAAAAAAAAACAAGTTCAAAAGATCACTCAGTCAACTCAAGCTCCTAACCCTAAGCCTCTATCTCCTTTAACACATTGCCCTTTGGCATTTTTCTTCTTCACACGGCGCCGTTCTCACCTTCCGTCCACCAACCTTCTTCTCCGTTCGTCCTACAAAGTTCATAGCAAAAGAACACCAAAACCTTCGTCCACCTCTTTACTCCGGCCACCATTCCATGCGCATTCGCTCCCTCCATCCACTTCGTCTTCGCCGGACAACGGCTTCGCTCATCTCTGATCCGCCATCTCCGTCTTCGGATTCATCACCTTTCAACCTCATCACCACCTTCGCACAAACTTTGACGGCCAAAACGATCTCCACCACAGATACGCCTTCATCTCTCCTTGTTCGCTCTCCTCCATCTTAGCTTCGCTCACCACAGATCACCAACACAACATCACCGCCGTCATCCGTTCAAATCGCGATCACTCTCCGATCTCTGCTTCAACTCAAATCGTACAATTTTCAAGACCGAAAAAAAACGACGCGATAGCAACCTTCTCCAATCGCTCGTATCTCCTCCATCGCAACAGTGTTGGCAACGCTCAAACTCGCTAAACAAACACTCGCTCAATTCTCACACCTCATCTCTCCGTCACAACCTCTCAAGTTCTTCAGCTTCGTCGCACACATAAACGGCAGTAATCAACAGATAAAACACAAGCTACGCATCACTAATCGAAAGCGAATCGTGCAAACAGCTAGTCACACATCAAAGTTCGAGAGGAAATCAACGTACCTATCGGAGTCGCTCCGATGGCGCTTCGACGACGATGAAGACGGAGAGAGACTTCAGTCGGTCGTGCTATTCTGACGAAAACAACGGTAATGAAGCTTCAAATTTGATTTTCTTGCCTTTTCCTTTTTTCACTACGAGTTTTCCGAAATTGTTATTGATGAGATGGTTGACACTACTACTGAATTCTTCTCCTTCAATGTTTCATTTCTCCACGAATCGATACGCGATCTTCGTCTGTTGTTGTTGTTCTTGCTTGAATTTCGAACTTCTGATACAGGTTTTGCGGTAGTATCTGAGATGTTGAAGAACTGATGAATCGGTGAAGGTTTGTGATGGTGATGAAGAGAAATTACTGAAGAATGAAGCAGAAATTCGGTTATGGCAGGTTTTGAAATTGAAAATGGTGAAGAGAAAATTGGAAGAGAATCAAGAATGATGACGAGTGAAAAGTTGCAGAATGAAGAAGAGGTGAATTTATAGAGGAGCTTGGAATAATCCAGAAGAAAAGTTTGTTACAGTTTGTAACTGAATTCTTGTGAATTTTCTGTTGCGACTTTGTAATTTTATTTTCATGCTATGAGCCACTTCAAAAGACTGTGTGTAACCTTTTTCTCTACTGATTGGACTTTATTCTTCTACTACAAACTGCAAGTGTAGATGGCGCTGATGAAAGTCAATTGAGCTCAAATACTGAAGGTGTCATCCACAATATGTACTACACCATTTCACCTGTCCCCTTTCTTGAAAAATCAGATGATACATCTGTTTTTTGAAATGTGGAGTGTATCAGGAAGTGACCATAAAGTGCTTTCTGGAGATCTGGATGACAAGCAGCTGAAGTCCAAGAAGCATAAAAGTAATGTATTGTCTGCTGACAGAATTGCCAAGAAGATGAAGTTAAAATTTACTAAAGCTTGGATTGCGTATCTTAGATTGCCACTTCCGCTTGATGTGTACAAAGAGGTTCTTGTTAATCTTCACCAAGCAGTGATTCCTCATCTGTCTAATCCCATCATGTTATGTGATTTCTTGACAAGGTCATATGATGTTGGTGGTGTAGTCAGTGTGATGGCTCTTAATAGCCTTTACGTACTAATGACTCAGTATGGATTGGAATACCCAAACTTTTATGTAAAACTATATGCTCTATTAGTTCCATCAATCTTCATGGAAAAACATCGGGCAAGGTTTTTCCAGCTTCTTGATTCTTGCCTAAAGTCACAATGGGTTAAAAATAAATGGATACGGTTTATGGACCTTGGAATTTGGAGAAACAGTTATTAGGTCCAACAGTGAATTGATGATGGACTTTAAATGGATGTGGATTTAAAAATGAATATGGATTTAAGAAATTGGTGTAAAATTTGGATAATGTTTGAATTAGAAATGGTATGGATATTTGAAATTAAAAAGGATAAAAAAAGGAAAATGGATTAAAAACAAATGGATATGAAAATTGGATAATGGGAAGTGATTTGGATAAAAGTAGAAAAATGGATTAAAGAGTGGATAATTGAATAGAAATGAACTAAAATTGGATAAAAATGGATTTGAAAATGTAGGTAAAATGGTTTGAAATGAAAGTGTGGGTTAAGAAATGTATTAAAATATAGTTTTGAATATGGACAAGAAAATGGTGAAAAAATGGATATGTTTAGAAAGAAAGAAAATGTATATGAATTATCTGGAATTTAAAAGCGGACAACTGGATTTTATGGAAATGGTATCAGAATGGTTATGGGTTAGCAAAAAGGAGTCGTGACTCGAATTCTGAGCAAGTCACATGATCACATCTCAACACATTCAATCCACATCAAGCTTCAGATCCAATACAAACTCGCGTCCTTAATGGCTCCCCATCTTCAATCAATAAACTCAGTCGAATTGAACACATGTAATTTTAACCAATGATTCTCAGTTGACGACTATCCACGAATTCAACCCCGAATGTGGAACCTTGATTCACCTTGACTGTACGTTGATGAAATAAATGTCTTGAACAGAGAAGACACCAAACCCTATTTCACACCCAGGAAAGCCTGACCCAACGCCTTTGATGAATCCTATAAAATAGGAAAACCCTAGGCTCTTGATGTACACTGATGACCTGCTGAATCACCCCTGAATATAGAAAACACTGTTAATAAGAAAACTCCTCGATCCCATGTCCTGAGAGACCAATGCAATGATATGATTATGAGTTATGACCTAAAAATGCAGATGAGTGCGAAACAAAAGCCAGAAAGAAGTAGGGCAAATTTTGGGGTGCTACACAATTCATTAAGGATTTTGAGTTATGGAGTGATCAAAGTAGCTGAAAAGTGAAAATGTCACTTTTTCCAACACTTAGTGAAATTTTCACTAAGTCAGATTCTGCCTCACTTTTTGCCAAATGTAGGGGGATTTTTCACTTGGAATCAAAAGAGATCAAAACCAAACTTGTTCAAACAGTTGTTGTATCATGTAAGAGCTTTCCAAAATGGCCAAGAACATTGCCAAATTCAACCTACACCATGAGATACAACATTGCCAAGTTGCCTTGCTGAAATCTGTCAAGGCAAGGCAGAATTTGCAACTTTGGTCGATTTTCCAAAATCAGCCAAATTCAATTGCTCCTATCCACTTGGACACCTCAGAGAATTGAATCTAAAGGGGACAATCACTGAGCCAAGCCTCCAAAGTCCATGGAACAAGAAATAGCATGTTGAACCTAGAATGGCCAAAATAGGGACAAGACTTCAAATTTGGAATGAGGCATTCAATGAAACCATCAAGGTGGCATGGACTGAGCCATTCTCATCTGAAATCAGTCAAGACTTATCCAAGACCAAGGGAACCAAAGCTCTGTGCCCTAACCTCTAGTCAATGGCTAGAGGAGACTTGGATTTTCATTTGCCAACATTGGCCAAACCTACTTACCAGTTGCCATGCACTATTCCTTGCAAAACAAACTTGCTCTACTATAAATAGAGCTCAATTGTGGTCAGTTTGAGTACACCAAAGCCATCTAACAGATGCTTTCCTCAAAATCTCTTCTTTCACTCCAATTTTGCCTTCTAAGGCAAGTCACTATCGGGTTTTGAGTTTGAGAGCAATTCCAATCAAACCAATCACTCACACACCTCACATACATCACATATGAGCTGATCAAACACTTAGATTACTTCTGAAACATCAATTTCATAAAATCACCAGCTGGTTGCTCAAGGTTTTAACCAAAGTGCAGCTGAGGTACCACAAAATGATCCAGCCAATTTCAATCAAGTCCAACCATCCAAACACAATCCATAGGGTGTAGGGAAGCTGTTCAGATCATCACCACTCATCTGTAACACCTCCAAATCAAAAATCACTTTGAACTTGCTGTCACGACTTGGAGGTAAGCACATACTTGGTCATCTCTCAATCTATGCATATTTCCTCGCACAATAATTTTGCCATATGTTCATAATCATGCATGGAATGTTTTCCCTCAATTAATTGCATTGTTTGAATCGTGTATCAAAAATCCTAGCCTTCATGCAGAAATTAGGGTTCTTGAGGTCTCTTCGTGATTTCTTGTTGTATGTTTAATTTAAATGAAATTAAAGTACATAGACATGATCGTGAGGTTGAGGCGAGCATAATGATATGTGGATTGCATGATATGATTACGTATTCATGGAGATTGGATAGAAAATGCAAATCTGAGAAACCAAGAACACGCGCGTGTTCTTCAGCTTGTTCTTGGCGCCATTTTTAGAAATTCAAATATTTGAATTTTGTGATTTTGTTTAATTGATTCAAAAATTAATTTCTCTCCGAGTTTTAATGATTTTGAGTTGACTCTTTTTTTAATAATTCACAAAAATGTTAAAATATTTTATTTTCACAAAAAATCCCAAAAATATTATTTATTTCATATAATTGATATTTTTGCAAAGAATTAATATTTTAATTGTTTTTGACATTTTAAATATTTTTTCTACATTGATTTTGCAACTTTTAATGCTTTCTAATTATTTTGTAGGTCAATACTTAATTTTTGAAGCATTAATCCAAGATCACAATTTGTTTTCCATGTGTTAAACAATTTTTGATCATTTTAATTGAATTTTTATTCAATTAAATACATTTTGAAAACAAATTAGGGTTTTGGATTAATTCAACCCTCATAAATCATTTTCAAAACTCTTTGGGCCTCTTGAGAGAGTGTAAGACCCATCCCCCCTTGTACAAAAACTTTTTGGGCCTCACTCATTGTATAAGTCCCTCTGTATAAGTAAACGGCGCAATCGTCGCCCGTTTAAAAATAAAAATCATCTGGGCCTCTCCTTGAGCTATAAGACCCATTCAAAACTTTTAGGCCTCTATTAGAGTGTAAGACCCAATCCCCCTTTTAACCAAAACATTTTGGGCCTCACTTATTGTATAAGTCCCTCTGCGTTAAAAGAAAACCTCGGCGCGATCGCCATTTTTAAACGAAAAATCATTTGGGCCTACCCTCGTGTTATAAGCCCCACTCTTTTTTCTTTAAACCTTTTTGGGCCTCTTGAGAGAGTGTAAGACCCATCCCTTTGTACAGAAAACCTTTTTGGGCCCCAGTCACTTGTATAAGTTCCGCTGTACAAAGTTAAACAGTGCACTCACTAATAAAACCCTGGGCCTCTCCTTGAGCTGTAAGCCCCAAATCTTTCTTTTTCAAAGCACCTTCTCCTTTGATTTTGAATATACTGTTGTTTTCAATCTTTCTTTGTTGAACAACTAACCAAACAGCGTGGAAGCACTACAACCGAGTAAGTGGTTATCGCTTTCATTTACTGCTTTCATATTATAAACTGTATTGTGGGGCTGCTCATTGTAAGTCTCCTTTCATAAACTCATATCTACTGTGTAATAATAGTATAGATATTTCGAGTTTCCCCGGCAACTACGTCTAGAACTAGGTGACGCCGTTTCATTTATTCATAGAAATAGACGCCTAGATCCCCAATAGGAGCACCAGATACAGTCTTCTCTTCGGTTGTCCTCCTTAGGAATCGTCAAGAAGCTCTACTCCCCAAGATGAATGTATTCTCCGTGAATGGCATCTTTGAGTTTCTTCCAAATTCTCGAACTTTCCTGACTTGATCTATTCCTTGTGGATAGCTTGCCTTGAATGTCTCGGGGTTTGGGTACCCACTACGGTCATAATCTGGGACCTTAACTAAGGAACCCTCTTTAAAAGCTAAAAATCGCTGGATAGTAAACCTCGCACGTTTACCAGTCGTTTTTATCTTTAAAAGAGTTATCTCTCCTAATGGAAAGGAGATGATAGACCCACGGGCTTCTTAAAAGCATCGGCCTCCTCTTGGGCATTATTCAAGGACACTACGGCTTCTTAGAAGTATTCACAGCCTCCTCTTAGGCTTCGTATAATGATCTCTTCCTTCGGGAATGATAGCCTCCTCTTGGGCTTCGTACAAGGACCCGTAGGCTTCTTAAAAGTTTCCAGCCTCCTCTTGGGCTTCGTACAAATTGTCCCGACGACCTCCTAGAGGTATAGGAACAGAACCTAGTCATCCTCATAGAACAGTCCTTTCATAGAGTCTACTACTGTTTCTCAAAGCATAGTACAAAAGAGATAAAACTCTAGACACGGACAGTCTAACTTCCTTGAGTCTCAAAGACATTCTCAAGTGACCCCTTCGTTAAATAGGAAGGAAACCCGCAGACTCGGACAGTCTCAATACCCTTTGGATTTCCCGTTTCCTCAAAGAGAAGGAAATATCCCTGATCCTCAGATCAAATCCCTGAGTACAGTGTTGCTCATATAAGAACTGATTTTCTCTTTTAAAATCAGTATATTGGATCTGTCACTCAACTGAAACAAACCTTTAGCCTCAATCTCGGGCTTCGTACGAGATACAAAAACACTCTCTTGTTGAGTATCAAAGACTCCCTCGTAGAGTCAAACAAACAATATCCTCTATCTCAGGCTTCGTACGAGACACAAAGAATCTATAGTCGGGTCAAAAACTTTTAGCCTCTCTCTCGGGCTTTGTACGAGACACAAAATAGCCTCCTCTTAGGCTTTGTATAATGATTTTCCTAGCGGAAATTAGCCTCCTCTTAGGCTTTGTATAAGAAAACCACTGGTTGATCCAATCAACCTTTTAGCATCAAAGCTGTGCCTCGTTAACAATACACAAACATCAACAACTCCTTTCCCCCATCTAATCGCTGTAAGCGGCAAGCCTCTGGATCATCTACATCCATGCCACTGTCCCTCTTTTAGCATGAGAAATTCCTAAGGAAAGATGGCATTGCTCTACACTGAGTTAAAGTCTTCTCCTTCAGGTTAAAACCCTTTCTTCGGAAATTATGGCATTGCTCGGATCCGCGTATCCCAGTTAAAGTAATTCTCCTTCTCCCTCTTTAGAGATGACAAATTCTCTCTAAAGTCGAGGTCTTTCAGCTTCACGTCTTAGGCTTTGAACAAGACACAAATAGACCTTTCAGCTTCACATCTTGGGCTTTGAACAAGATACAAACCACCTTTCGCTTCACGTCTTGGGCTTTGAACAAGACACCAAAACACCAAAAACACCCATTTCCTCCCATAGAATAGGAGGAACTACGAACGCTATGATTTCCCTGTTTCGGTAAACGGGAATACGTAGGCATAAGATCGAAAGAAAAGATCTTAGCGAGCACAATCAACAAAAAACCCAAATCCCATATCTCCATCAATCAAAAATCAGTAATTCGAAAGCATCAGTCCTAACATCCTAATCCTTGTTCCCCGCTAGAAAGTCCTAGAAAGAAAGAAAACAGTACTGGCGAAAATACAAATAACCAGTACAATGGCCCCCCACATTGATAGCATCCGTAACCTAACATACCGCTGTTTAAACTCAGTATGCAAGCAGGGTTAATTGGAGACATCTATTTCTCTTCCTTATTCAGCTCACAATAGGATAAAAAATGAATCGACCTGTAGTTTAAGCTCAAACCGCAGAGAGCGACCAGCGCTTAAGAACCGCGTCCAAAATCGCTCGTTACACCTACGTATCCTGACGGGAGTGGAATCAGAGTATTCGTAGTTCCCCTCAAAGAGGGTGAGGAACTCTTGACTGTGGTCAAGGTTCTAGGGGGAGGTAAGTACCCATGGCGAGATACTTACATGGAGTGCGGTGACTCCACAGTTAAAGTTAGGTTAAACTGTGACATAGTAGTCAACAATAGAATTCTTTTGGAATTTGATTGAGAAAAGATTTTTTAGTTTTTTTGAATTAAAGAAAAAGTTAATTTAGAATAATTAATTAGATTAAATTCAAATATTTAACAAAATTAATCCCTTAATGGATTAATTAATATTAAATAAAAGAATTTAATATAAATAATTAAAAATCATTTAATAATAAAAATGTTTTTTGCAATTTTTTCAATATAGAAATAGGAAATAAAATATAAACTAAACTAAATATAACAAATAAATAGAAAATAAATGAGTTAACAAAGGAAATGGCCCAGGGAGCCCTAAATCTTAGAACGAAGGAAAAGTAAACAAGGAGGTTTTAAACCCAAGAACTCGGGTCTGATCAGCTGGGTCTGAACCCGGTTCGGCCCTAGTCAAAAGGAAGGGTCAAGAACCCTAGTTCATCAGCTGTTCCACTCTTCTCTCAAACTCTCTCGCTCCATTTCTCCTTTCCTTCTCTCTCGTTCCATTCTCACATACTCACAGTATTTCTCAGAAAACAATAAAAAATTCAAGCTATTAAACCATCATCATACAATATCCAGGGTAAACCATCATGAAGATAACACGGTCAATGGAGAACAACAATCATCAGAACATGTGTCATCAAAGAAATTGAAGAAAATAAAATGCGGAGAACAATGACAACAACAATTTTAGTGTGGAAACAAACTCGTTCGTGTTCGTAAGTTTGATACGATTTCTTCTCAAATTCGACTTAAAAGTAAATGAATCAGAATAGAGCAAACAACAACATCAATGGCGCATTATTGATGAGAATAATGGCGGAGAAATGACTTACAGAGCTAGACGCGATCGGCAACAAAGGGTTCGACACGTCGGAGCGAATGTCGACTTGAATGTGGCGCGGTTCTGCTTGTAGGTTCGTAATGTTCCGCTTGTACCGTCTTCTTCTTTGATTTCGAAAGATCGTCGGTGTCAATCTGTTATGGATGATTCTCGCGAATGGTGACTCACGGTGGCCAGAAAGTAATCGGAACGACGCAGTGGCGACGAGCTGTGATTGGCGTTTATGGTTCTGCATTTCCGATGAGATGTATGTTGCTGCGAATGTATGTTTCTCGCGTGTCTCTTGAAGTCATGTGAATTTCTGCAGTGTTTGTATATGAGTTCCTCCGCTATGTGTTTTTGATGTTCTTCACTTGTGTTTGGTTCTGATGTGTGTATGCGGATTTTTTTCTCTCTGAACCCTCTTTTTTTTCTGTTATGCGTATGTGTTTTTTTCAGTGAATGGTAAGGTTGTGAACTTTTTCTGATGTAAGTTCTGGTTTTTTCCCCCTCTTTCTTGCAAAGTGTGTGTTTATATATGCCCATGGAGAATCAACATTTTAATGTCGTCAGTGAATGTGTTGGATATCTTGTCTTGGAAGCAAAGAATTGCTTTCTGTTTTCGTGCTGACATGCTTGTGATTGTTTTGGAAGGTATTCAAATTTGTGTTGAACATACTGTGGCTATTTTGGAAATTATATAATCTTGCCTTGAACCTGTCAGGTTATTATTTTGGAAACAATTCAATGATGTTTGATTGTGTTGGAGTGATTTTGTTCCCTTTTGATGGCAGCCATAAACTACTCTTGCTTTTGATTCTGAATTTATACTTTCTATGAGCTTTGCTTGTATTTTCCAATTGCATTAATTAACTTGAGAGCCTCTTATCCGCTACTGCAGGCTCAGACCAATCTGTGAAGTGCTTTCATCAATTAATTCAACAATATACTTCAAATCCTTGGAAGCAGCGGACCCGTAGTTTTTTTGGATAAACAGCTTGCTATATTGGGCGTGCACTTATCGTATTTATTTTTTGTACATGTATATGGCTGCCATGTTAACTTGTACATATTTGGGGTTTGTATTGTTCCACACTTGTATCCCTATTCATACCCAGTCATAAAAATGATGAACCTTGAATGGCAAGAGGGTTTGGCTCAATGAAGTTGGGTGGGCGTGACGTACCAAAGACTAGTAGCACACAATTGTAGCACAAAGATAAAGCAAGCACCAAAGAACCATTCGTTGAGAGGCAGGAGAACACAATTGTAGAAGTGACGTCTGAGTCTCCCATGCATTGAATTTTACACGTGGCTGTGGTGGCATGTGAATTTTTCTCTGATTGTTCATGTTCTGTTTGTGTGTTGTAGCTTTGACAATAAATTTCCAATGAGAATGACTTTATGAAGTTTTGATTTGGAAGCATAGAGGTTTATGAAGAAAATTTTTATTTTAAATCTTGTATGAACTTGAAAAATGAAATCACTTGTGAACATGAATTGCTTTTGAATTTTGAAGCATAGAGAAGATGTCAAGACTTTTACACATGGATTTGTGATTGTAACTCAAATTTTGTATTCCAATTTATGATGCATTCTGGCACACCTCGGAACTTAGATGACTTAAATTCGAACATGAATCTTGAAGACAATTAGTGCATTTTAAGCCTTAAAATCACGTAAAAACCTCCTTGCGTTATAACTTGAATCCTTGAAAAGTGAATTTGATATTTATATCTTTCATTCCAAACAAACTATAACCCAGTGAACTAATACCTTGACCATTTGGAATCACTCTTTAAACTTGAAAAAGGGAAAGCATTGCAACTTGAATAAGTAACTTGATCTTGAAACTTATAAAAACGATGAACTACCTCGCACTTTTTGTAAAGGACATATTCTTGAATTTCATCTTAAGAACTCCTTGCTAAAACTTGATTCAAGATGTTTATCCCAAACTTCACCACTTTAAAGCACACAGCTCACTACCAAACAAGAGAATCTGAATTCTTTAAGATCACAGGGGAAACAAAATAATGATCCAACCTTATGGACAGGAACAAAGCCCTTCTTGAATCGATCTTGATTTTTGTTATCCTCATATTCAACAACTGAACTTGATACAAGAATTATGCTATGAATAACCCTTGCCACTTGTCATGAAAACTCTAAACAATCTTCACATGCCCATGCTTAACACCAATGAGAAAAACCCCAATTCTCCTTGAAATTTCTGAAAAATCTTGAGGAAAATGACCAGTAAAACCCTGGGATCTCTTGAACCAGAATCCAACGGTCACACTCTGAAATGCTTAGCTGTAAGACTTTATACTTGAAATTACCGCACCTGCACAAATTGGTTAGTGATAATAAACGCACACACAAGACTGTATGACCTAAAGATGTTATGCAAGATGACGCACAGAGATGGTGGAATCTTATGGTCAAAAATTACGGTATGACAACCGCCTAATAATACAAAAATTCTAAGTCACACTCATAGTTTTGACATTATTCAAAACATGGCTAGGTTGTAGAATGCACTCACATACTCCCCCTTTCTGATGATAGAAAAACTTGAATCGTATAGCCATTGCATTTTTCTTCGGTACATTGAATAGCTCCCCCTGAATTTGTGCATTATCCTCTTTATAATAATCTCCCCCTTTGACAACATTAAAAAGAGACAAGGAAACCTTTAGAAGCATCACATAGATGCACAGTTCACATATATCATATACTACACAGAGGCAATTGCAAAGAATAAGTGGTGCACTTACACACAACACACATGTAAAGAACACAAGCATAATAAAACACAACAACATGCATAAGAGTTATTCACACACATAGTACAACCATTAAACATCTTAGACTATTATTCATGCAAGCCAGAAGCAAGTAGCAAACCATAATAAGCTTAAAATGCAACTGACCAAACTCTAAAGACACAAGCTAGAAAGAAAATGCAACACAAAAGGACACAACATGAAAAACATAAGAACAATAATACATCTATAGGACACTTCAACGCCTTGCACATCCTCTTGAAATTGGCTTTGGTCTTCCATCCATGTCAGCAACTTCTCATACTTTGCATACTTCGTGATAAAAATGATCATAGTGAGCAGCATCACCCTCTTGAGCCCTGATCATGTAATTGATCCTTTCCATCTTAGCAACATAGTTTTCATTAACAATGTTTTGTATGGACATGAGGCTCTCAGTCGTATACGCAACAAAGGATTGGAAATTATCATCCTGATTAGCCAGATGCTCCTGCATTAGACGAAATTGTTCCGTTTGTGCAGTATACCTCTCATATTGCTGCATCTGCATGTTTTGCAGCACGGTTATTATAGCAGCAATATCACCAAAAATAGCATGAAAACCACCACCGTGACCAACTCCCTGATCTGCATATCGCATGGTAGCATCACCCTCTAGAGCCCCATGAGGGATCTCAACAGGCTGCTTGTCATCCATATGATTTTCTTCAACCTCTTCATCAATAGCATTTGGATCATCAAAGTTAAAAATCTTCCTTTCGTTCTTCCCTAAGCGAAGATAGTATGCACGTTGATTAATATCCCAAAAGTAATTCATGTTCGAGAAAGTACGTTGTAAAAGCTCTTGAGATGAGCCAAGTGATTTGTAGAGAAGATTTACCAGACCAATGTTGATTCAGAATCTTTGCAATCATAGAGGGATGACACAAGGATGTACTCTTGTTGCATGACCTGACAGTGAACATACGATGCACAAAATAATGTGGTCAACTTATCTTGATTTTGTGCAGCAAAATGTAAACTAGATGAATTTCAAGAGCATTAAATCTTGAGAAACCATCATTCTTAGGGAGAAGGATGTGATACACAATCCAAAAAAATATCCTAGGCAGAATCTCCAAATGTCTTGTGGAAATCAGATCATAATAATCCGTCGGACGAGGAGCCTTGAGAATTTCATTCAAGTGTACGTTCCAATCAAAATCCTTATGCATGTATGAGTCGGTTACCACCTCATCGGTTACCTCCTCATTAAATTATTCATCAATATTCGGATCACTAACAGTAATTTAAAATAAGGTATTCCACAAATCATTCGTGAAATGATAAATTTTGTTACCAATAGAGAATTTGAAGTTAGCATAATCCTTTTCATGTAGACCATAGTAAAACACACGCATAAGATCCTCATTGTAGTCATGAGCCAACTATAAAAAATAATCAATGTTTTGATGCTCAACTCGCTTCACAACCTCGGGTAGGCATAGGCCTTCAATCGTATTCTTCTTACACATGTATTGCTTAATAACAAGACGAGTCATGTGCTTGAGCTTAAAATCTTTTGCATAATTCTTTGAAACCAAGGTAAATGGAATTTTTGAGGCAGTGGTAGATAAATAAACTTTGTTCTTGCCCTTAGCCAAACTTTTGGAATTGGAAGCCATGAAATTGTTGAGATAGGATGTGCACACCAAGTGTTTGTCAAAATCTTTGATGAAGGGTGTGACAGAATGAGAGAACTATGAGTACCCACACACACCAACACAAGGAACAAGTACAACACATCTAAAGGAAACAATTATAAACAACAAACAAGAGGAGATTTTGGATTAAGATGAGATAAAAATGTGTTTGGGTTTTAATGAGAAAAATGGAGGAAATTGGATGGAATTGTGAAAGATATGGTGGAGGGATTTGCAGATAAATGATGAGATAGTGATGATAGGATGGAATCAAACACACATTGTGATAAATTTGAAGTGTTTGAGTGGATTTGAGTTGTTTGGGTTTGTTGTGCATGCAAGAGACAAAAGAGAATGAGGTGAAATGTCCCAAAAGTGAACTTATGAGTCAACCTCATAACGTATGTGTCGACTTGTCCAGGTTAGAGGTCGGCACATACTGAAGCGAAAAACAAGAAATTTAGAAATTTAAATTATGTGGAGACCTATACTGTAACTTTTCTGAAAAATAAAAAAATTGAATTTGCATAGGCCGACCTGTGGGAAAGTGTGTCGGTCTGAAGACTTCAAAACTTCAAAATTCTGACTCAAATGGATTTTTAGTGACTTTGAGAGACTTATAATGACTCATGAACAATGAGTTGAAGAGAGACACGTGCATATGATAGATTATTATTATTTGTTCCCTTAAATCATGCAATCATGAATATTTATGCATGAATTAGTTCTGGATGTAGACAAAATACGAAGGCACTTATGTGTAGTTACTAAACATATAAAATGCAACACACAACAGTCACATTGGTATTTTTGGAAGTAAACTCACATCACAAATATCACACACATAGATCATCACATACCTTTAAGAAATAAACAGGTAAAAGAAATACTTATGTACGTAACAAGAAAAAGGATTGAAACGATATTACCTCACAGTACACATAACGGAGGATGCACTTGCATTCCACGAATAACTTTATAGTGAAAGTCGAAATAAATACAACACGTGCCACAAAAACTCATTCGAGACCAAAATTCTCTTACCACTTTTCTTCTTGTATAAGTATTTGATAGTGTGACTAATAATGTATCTAAAATTGATTGACTTGATGATTATCTTTGATTTTGGACTCTCAATCTTGTTCAATCATGATGATTATCTTACTCCTCCTCATGTTTCATCATCTTAGGTTGATCAGTCCTAATTTGATGTACTTGAGTATATCTTCTTGAAGATAAGCCTACATTATTGAACATAATACCTTTCTGACACTTCTCGGATAGAACTTTAGTAATCATTCACACATTTTTACCATCTAAAGAAAACACTAAGAGTTAACCTAATTGGTAACACAATCCGTCTCGTTAGTCACATAGATCAAAATAATAAGGACATTTCATTGTGTTGTGCATTGATGCTCCACAAACGAGATCCCATACTCTCTTTTATAGAGTCAAGACATCTTTCCTGCATTATTAACAAATAGTGCTAGGTACTCAATCTTCATTGGATCCTTGGGTATTAGTAAAACTTTGGTTGCATCTAGGCATCCATTGAAAGACACCTTTAGGAACAAAAAGTTTCCTAAATTTGAATTTTGCAATGGTGTGACCCTTTTGTAACAATAGTGACAATACATGTTAAGAGAAGATAATCTTTTGCTATTTGGTTCCTTTTTAATGTAACTATACCTTCTATAAGGATTATAAGATGGTAAGTCATATTTGGAAGTATCTATAGAGAAAGTAACCTTAGGTTGCAAAGCCTTATCTAGTTTAGCTTTAAGAGTCCTTGACTCCTTTTGCCAAATGTGACAAGTTTCACAACCAAACCATAAATATTTAGGATCATCATCTTGATCCTTTAGAATATCTAACATAGATTTCCTTAGTGCTTCCATATGCTTTTCATTTTCTAGAATCTTATCTTCTAAATAGGAAATAATTCATTTATTTAAAGCTAATATTTTGAAAGCATATATGGCTTGTCTCTGTAGATTTTCAAAAGATTCTTGAACTACAAGATTTAATGTGTTGATCCTAGCATTTTTGACATCATTAGTACCCTCATGGGATATCTCTAATGCATCCCGCATAGCCTTGATGGTCTCACAATGAGAAACGCAATATAACTCATCAACACCCAAATCAGATGTGAGAATATTTTTCGCTTTCCAATCATGTGACCACAATTTCCAATCATTATCATCTATTGTGCTTCCAGTTTAGGTACGGAAACACCTTCATTAGTCATGGTATTTCATTCAGATAATATTGACAGCGTCCCATATACCTTTGTCAACTTACTTGATGTGAATAAGAGCTTTCAAGTAGCCATAATTTTCGCCGGTGAAAATTGGTGCTCTATTGTACGACCCCTTCAGTTTGGTAGCCATTCTTCTAAAAAGTAAATCTTAAGCACGGAATTAACTGGAGCTCGTGATACCACTTGTTAGACGATAAGCTTTAATTTAAAGCGCAGGGGGGTGAGTATATAACAAATTTAAAGCCAAAACATTTGGAAAAAATTTGTTTTCAAAAATTTATGGCACAACAGTAACAACTCGAATCGAATCGTCTAACCAAACTTACTCTCGGAAAGCTCTGATTTGCATAATGTAAACCTACGGAATGATAATGAACACAAAATTTTCAACAACGATTAATTCATGAATCAATCAAAAGCAACGCTATATGTAAAGCTTATTTCAAATGAACACAAAGCGATAAAAATACTCAAAGGCAATTTATCGAACACTTTGTGTGCGATCGATAACATTTGAAAATTCAATTTCTTTTGTTGATGTTAAAAGCCAATCACAATCAAAGTGATTATGATTATATCAACAACTACACTTTAAAAGATAGTTGAAAACAATTTCCAATCAAATTAATCGAAAAAACAACGAAAACAATAATTTGCAAGAACAACAATTAAAGAGATAAAGTAATAAAGAGAGAGAGGGAGGGAGAGAGAGAGAGAGATGGAGATAAAGATTTGTTTAGTCAGTTCCCCAATCGACCTCGTTATGTGTACGTCTGCCCTCAAACCGAAATCAAATTGAGATACTTGCAATTAAACTTATCTTTGCAAAACTATTTATACAAGAGGTGAAGAACTCTAACCCCACAAACCCTATGGTTTGTTGTTGATTCAACCACTTCCAAACACTTGATCAAAGCTTGATCAAGTAACTAACAATTTTGCGGCAATCCACAGATTATCCCGAGCACACACTTCTTGAACCCAAGATTCCCGAACACGATTCACTGTCTCGCGTTACTCCCTTGATAGGAAACCACCTTGTTCCAAAGCATTCACTCGGTCGAATTCTTGTTAATGTGATCTTGTCCAAAACCTTCAAATCCCAATGATCTTGAAGGAAAACCCCACCTTGATTTTCTTATTTGAAACACATTAAGATCCTAACCTAATATTCTGGATTACACGAACCTAATTGGATGTTATCAACCCTAATATAGATGGTCACCCAATCAAAAAATGATTATGTGTAGTTTGATTGTGTATATGCATAGAAGAAAGGTTGAAGATGATGGGAATGCTTTGTAATCCAGTTTCATTTAGGTTTAACACTTGTATCTTTCTAGAAAAAGGTGCATGTAGGAGTATATATATAAGTATGTGTGGAAATAGGCAAAAAGGATGCAAGAAAAATAAGATGCAAAACAAAATTTTAAGTTTTTGAAAGCTACAGGTCGACGTATGAAAGCAATAGGTCGGCCTGCCAAGGTACTCAAGTCGGCCTAAGTGAGGTGACCTATGGGCAGAGCCTACAGGCTTTAATATTGATGCGTGGAGGTCGGCCTGTAAGAGCTATTTTTCGACCTATAATGAATATAAACTTCTATAGGTTGCCCTGAAGTCGTATGTGTTGGCCTACGCAACTATGTTCACACATGAAACTTTGTTTTTGAAGTGTGTGGCATGCCTAAGGCTTTTCAACCATTTTCAAAAACATTTGTATGCATCCTAAGTCTAAAATGATTCAATGCACATCTAAACTTTGAATAATACCACCCAATATAAAAAAACGCTAAGTCACACTGCTAGCTTTAACATCATTCAAAACATGGCCAGGTTGTAGAATACACTCACATTTCCATGTCAGTTTTTGGTGATCGGTTGGATGTGGAAAATTTTAACATAAGCCAAATGAAGTTTGAAATGAGAATTCGTCACTAGATTGTCGTAAAAGTGTTGTACAAGAAGCCTCATAGCTGGGCGAGAGAAGATGACCGACACATATATCTCATGCGGTTCCTTCTAAATTTTGTTTGTTTCAACTAGACAAAATTTATTTTTCAAAGGATGGAGCACTGCAGAATTTCTCCAAAGAAATATTTGTTCTATTCCTCCTTCATTGAGTTCATCTTAGAATTAAATGGTATCACATCTACTGAGGAAGAGTTTGTCAAGGCACTAAAGCCCGTTGATTCAAATGTAATCAGTTTGATACGCTACTACCAAGATAAGAATAAGGAGTATTATTACTTACACATTGATGTTAAATGTCAGTTGGACAATATTTTCAAACCGAAGAAGAAGAAGAGAGCTAGTTCCACTAAAGAAGCTGGTTCATCATCTGGTGGGTTATTGTATGATGACACGAAAGCGTACTTTGATGATCTGTTTGGGAAGAAATTGGATGATAATCAAGTCCGTGAGAACATGATTATGAGTAGGATTGAGGCTATATAAAAGGGATCAAAAGACGGTAGAGAAAAGATCAAGGAAGAACTGATAGTAGAAATTAAAGCAAGTAGAGAAAGTGTTATGGCTTAAGTGATGACTTTGCAAGGTTCCATTGATCACATTAAGAATGTGCTTTTGTTTTCAAAATTGATCCTCAATATAAGGTTCCCCACTTCTGATCCCCTTGCAGCTGACTTACCATGATTTACCATTTCATGCATTGCTAAACATGACATTTGCAGTTTGATAAATATTGTTATATTGGATATTGTCTGATTTTATTTTGTGTACTTGACATCATATCTTTTGGTTATTTACTAGTGGGGAGTTTTATCCACGTGTTTTAGTATCTTTGTTTGATTCATCTAAACTATATCTCTTTCTATCTTGATTATTTTCTAAAATTGTGTTGTTTTGTGGTAGTTGGTATCATATGTAGTTTCTATGGTAAATGTTTAGTTTGCTAGTGTGACATTTATATTTTGGCTCTTGTATTATCATGGATTTAGTTATTTTGTGTGTTTTTCCTCCCTTCTATTTTAGACATTTCTAAAAGGGACAGAAGTTGTAGAGATATTATCAATATTCATGTGCATTAAGTGTTTAATGCAGGGGAGCGTTAGAGCTCAAGTAACATGTTGCACATTCATCTATAGTGTGTTAAAGAAAATTCACCGGATTCAATTTTTCCTCAAATTCCAAATAAATGTTCAAATCAAATTGATCAATAATATCTCCAAATTTGCCAAACATCAAAAAGGGGGAGTCTGAAATTGCAGTCACGTTATCGTAGGGTATAGTTTTTTAGTTTAGATGTTTTTGTCAAATTGAGTGTAAGCGTTATTTGATTATTTGTGCATTTTGTAATTTTTTTAATTATTTGAATATTCATGTGTTTGTAATTCTTTCACATTTGAGTTGTATTATGTTCACTTCGGCTATTTAGCATTGTACCTTAAGTCCCATAATTATTTAGTAAATTAGAATGTTGGTCCATGATCCTTTTTCAGCATAGAAAAATGTTTTTTGTTGTTTTGTCAAGTTTTGCTTGAATCACAAGTTTAAAAAATTAAATCAAGGTCATAAATGAAGGTGCGTGAAAGACACAAGAAAGGGGGGGGGGGGGTTTGAATTGTGTATTTACTCTTTTAACAACTTTTCACTTTTTGTCAATATGACATTTTACGTTACATTAGAGTTCGTTGAGAGACTCTAACTTGCGAAGTTATATTCAGACTTGATAATGCTTAGAGCATGAGAACCAATAAGAGTTTGAACGCTATGTACATCATTCAGAACTTGCAGAGCGGAAGCTTATCAGAGTTGCAAGGTTCTGACTTGCTTATGTAAGGTTCTGATCCTCAATATAGAAACATAAACAAAGACATTAAGCATAAGGGTAAAGAACACATGATATATCCTGGTTCACCACAAAGGCTAATCCAGTCCACCCTCCTCAGGTGATTTTGCCTTGAACACAAGGTCTTAATCCACTATAATCAATCTCGATTACAAATGCACGGGCAACAGCCGGTGACTAACCACTTGCACAGCCGTACTGTGACTAACATGCAATGAACCGTTCAGGGATTCAACTTAATGAATATAACGAACATTGACCTGCAGGTTCCAATCTCGCAAGATCTACTGCTAGGCTTTAACAGCTAGACGTTCAGGGATTCATCGCAATGAATATAACACTACTGACCATTGTCTTCTCGAGTCTCCGGTCACACTGACCACTCAAGAAATCCTAATTCACCAAGAATTAGTTATATAGGAGATTACAATAATGCTTCTTAACAAGCAGATTACTCCTAAGTTTAAGTACAAAGAACACACAAGTGTTCAAGCAAGATGTGAGCAGCAGCTCCTTGCTATTCTAAGAAATTACAAAGATGTATTGTTAATTTGACAGTTGTTGACATCTTGTAGATATTCTTCTTCTTCGTCTTCTTGGATGAGCAAGCTTTGAGCAACAAATCCTTGGTTCAGATCTTTAATGTAGCGCTGACGAGAAGGTGGTTGATGACTTGACTGATTTGCAATGTTGTCTTCTTCATCAACAGCTTCTGTACCAATTCATTGTTGTTGTGTTGAATGATGATCTTTGAGCTTCAACAACAATGGCCATGTGTAAATGGTGATAGATTTTGATATTTAAGTGTTACAACGAGAACTCATCGTTGTTGCTATCTTCACTTAATGACTTTGATCAATTCTCCATTCATGGACTGAATCGATACCTCAGAAGCGAGAACTCCTGTCTTTAAATGGCCAGTAGAAATATAGCCGTTGAAATACTGTTGGCTGTTAGAAAAGAGAAGTTGTGTAATAATTAGTTGTACTGACACATCTCATTTTTTCTGTGAGAGAAGTGACGGGATATATCTTTTTGGGCGCTGTGTACAGTTACTCACAACGGTAACATTTGTCTTCAAATCTTCAGAGGCTTCTGATGGTAATTATTTGAAGCATGAGTAGAGACTTCTTAACAGGATATCTGATACGTCAAGTCTCCAGTCTTTTGAAGAAGTCCATTAGAAATCAGTCTTCAGAACTTCAGCACTTGTCTTTAAGAACATTATCCTTTACTACTTCAAGTCTTCCGAAACTTCAGAACTCGTCCATTAGGAATCTGTCTTCAGAGTCTTCAGCACTTGACCTTTGGAACCGTAATCTTCAGAACACATAAGTCTTCAGAATCTTTCTGCACTTGGTCATCAGAGCCTTCCGCCTTCAGAGCTTCAAGTCATGAGAGTCTTCAGCACTTCGGTTCTCCAGAAGATTATCTTCTTCAGAAGCTTCGCTATCTTTAGAATCTCAACCACTTTCAAAGAGCAACCACAAGAGCATTGCAACAGCAATATCGGCATCCTTGGATCTGACTGATCTTGATCAGATACATAAGCATTCTTGCTTCTTGCGACTTGTGTCACATATAGTAACTTCACATATTATCAATTACACACATCTGGCTGGTGCTTGTTGAATCTGATATCTTCTATGATTATGATCTGCACACAACACACGTTAGAACATAAAATAGTTCTTTCAGAAATACGTATTGTTATCATCAAAATATAGATTGACTTGTAGAGACATTTCTTGCTCTCACAATCTCCTCCTTTTTTATGATGACAAAACCAAGTATTTTGATTGAACATTTTATACAAGGAAATCACCAAACAACATATTCAGAGTCTAGAACAACAACTCCCCCTGAATGTGTTATCCTCAAAGTTTTATCTGTGATCATCTAGAATCTTATATAATCCAAAGATATACAGAATAACAACTTGAGTTGCCAGAACAAAGAATAGAAAAGGATTACTTCTCTATCTTGTCTATAAGAAAACAGGGAGTCTTTAGCATCTGGACTAGTTCATCAGAACTTCCATCTTCAGATCTTCAGAACTCAGTTCCTTAGTAGTCGTATCAGAGTTTATAATCTTCAGAGACATCTGAAGCATTTCTACTTTTCAGCAGATTCATTTAAGCACAAACATAACAGTTCTTATCTAATAACATAGCATCGCTATTCATCAGAGACAGACACTGTCGTTTGAGAAACTCCCCCATAGTTTCAGACTTTGTGAAGATTTCAGATTTTGCAATTGAATCTTCTGGGTAGTCTCCCCCTAATTTCCTTATGTCAGATATTGGGATCTTCAAAATCGTAATTCAAGAATATGAGTTTTTAATCACCAATATGGAACATGAATTTTTCAGAGTTTGACTTCTGAACACAGGTCTTCATCTCAGAACCTTGTTACTGTCACAACTCAGTGGTTCATCAAAGCTTGATTTTTTATCAGATACCAATTAAAGGTTAATTATTGTGATCAATCAACGCTTGATTCTGAAACTGGTACACATGTTTTAATCTTAGTCTGATACTGAGTTATACCAGAGTATGTTGTGTCTGATTCCAATTGAAGGAATTCTTTTCATTCCACTTGAAGGGTATTTCCTTAGTGTGCTGAGATTGATACCAATGAAGGTATAGAAAACATTTCACAGCTTAGCTCTGATTGACATTACTGCAGACTGAGTCTGATACCAATCTTTATGTATACTCAGTCTGATACCAAATCATTTTCTTCTTAATTAGTTCTTGGTAGAAATCAGAACTACTTCTTCTTGGATCTTCAATCCGAATCTTCAGACAGTTCTTGACTTCTGATTTGCACAGTTCTTCTGAATAAGCATCTTGAGATGTAGACTTTGTCTTGATTGCTTTCAGAGTTTTCTTCTTCTGATTCTTACGTTCTGAATCTCATATTCTTAGACAGCTTACAGCTTCCGAACCAAGTGAGGCAGAGATCAAGATAAACTTTAACTTTCAGACAGTTCTCAACTTCTGAACAGTACTGGGTAGATCTGATTCTGAACACATGTTCACGAAGTGTACAACTTCTATCATATGACCAACAGTTCATAAGAACTTCTAACAGAGTTCTTCTTTCTTAACCTGTTCTTAGAATGCCTAGTGAACTTGTTTAGAGTTCCTCGGTTAAACATCAAAGAACAAACGCTGGTAGTAACGCATTTTATATGATTGATTACTTGTTTGAGTTGCATTCTTTTCCTTTAAGATTTCTTTCCTTCCAATCAAAATCATATTATATTTCTCCCCCTTTTTGACATCATCAAAAAGTTTAGAGCATCTTAGAATTTAAGCATATGTAGATCAATATGATTTAAGCATTAAGCATATGAATATAGATATGATAAGGAGCAGTTCTAGTGATCAACATCGTTAGAGATTAGTCATAGCATTTTCATTAATGGATACCTAGATGGAATTTTAACGCAGAACCACAAAATGAATATAAGGCATAGGTTAAGCTTAATCCTAAAGGTAATCACAACACATACCTAGTGATGATGGGTTCCTAGGGGTTAGAATAAAAGGAGCCTAATAATGAGGAAGATGAGAACGAGCTTTCAGAACCATTTGTTCTTGAGGTATGCAGCTTTTCTTCTGCTTGAGTAATTGACAGCCTCTTGTTCTTCACAATTTCCTCTGAGATCCATTCATGGAACTCACTCCAGATTTTTCTCATTTCTAAGGGATCTATGCTTGAACTGGAAGCATCTACTAAGCTTTGGGTTTGTGTGATGGCATTATCCTTAAAGGATGTTAATGCATCATTTATCGGTTTTGATCTTTTTTATGAAGGTTCTCTATCATTAGTACTCTTCTGCTTCTTTTCTCTATTCTTCCATCCTGATAGTTCTTGCAGCACATCAGAAATATTTTCCATATTAATCCAAATACTGATGTCGTCTTCCTTAAATTGCTGCAGATAGTTTCCTACATCTGCTTGATTGTGCTCGGAGAAGTTTGGAAATCCTTCGATAGGAACCCTTGGGGTCAATGTTAATTTCGTAAATGATGTATTATCCAGAGTGGAGTTTTCTCTTTTAAGATTCTCAAACCTGAGAATTTTTCCAGCACTTTTAAGCAACTTTCTTGATTCTCCCTCATTAATCAGGATATCGTCTACTACTCCTAATTCCACTAAGATGTCAGAAATAAGTCTTCCATACGGAATGTGTCTGTCCTCCGCGACAGAACCTGTTATGTAGTTTCTTATGGCTTCCTTCAGAAATTTGAAGAGAATGGAAGGCAGATGGGTCTTAATTACTTTAAGGAGAAGGAACAGGACACACATTTAAGTGTCATTAAGTTGATCTGAAGGAAGATGGTGAAAGACACTTCCTTGTAGGATTTTGAGCCAAACTTGTAGTGAATCCTTCAGATTTGGGAAGATTTGATTTTCAACTGTAACTTCATCTTTGAAAATCGAAACCATGACCTTAACCTCGCTTTCTTTACTAAGTAGATTCTTAGTGATTCTGAACCCGTTGTTCTCATGCATCAAGAGATTTGCAATAGTCTTCTCAGAGATGAAGACTTTTCTTCCAAAAACGAAGGAGACAATGAGGGTATTGGATGTGTTGGCGTGGATCCAGAAATCCTTAACCAGATGACTGTAAGTTGGTCCTTCCAACCTCTTGAAGTAATTACTCCATCCTTGAGTTTCCATTGAAGGAGTAATATCACATCCATTTGATTTCAGATTGTTGAAGTTCACAATTGTTTCTGACATGACGATGAGATGGTCAACTGGAATTTATGTGGTTATGGGGGTTAAGGAATTTTGGGAGATGGAAGCCATTATAGAGGATGATGGAATGAAGAAGGTAGAAGGTATTTAGACAGAGTTTCTTAAAAATTCAGATTGGTAAGAACTGTGTTACTGAATTAGGGTTTAGCGCTTTTTATAGAGGAATGAGTAGAGAAAGGTTTGGAGAATTTGGGAGAATAACGGTTGATTTTTCCCAGACGCACTCAGTAACGTGGGAAAAGAGGTTTAATAATTATCATCTTTAATAAGGATTATCTTATCAAGAGTCGTAATAATAACCGTTGCTTAATTATGACCTGAAAGGGATTTGTGGTTCTAGATAGTCCTAACCTTTTCGTGTGATCTTTAAGAGATAATTATTGTTGATTAAGATGCTTAATTATTTTGTTTTAATTTCCATTTGGTTAATCAGCAATAGAGAAACATTCAAGAGGATGAGCAATATATATAGTTAGGAATACTTCAATAGTTAATCATGAATATCCATAAGATGAGAACCTTAATTAATTTATGATTCTAGAAAGACTAACTTCCTATCTTAGACTAAGAAGGTCATAGGTTGACAAAACTCAGGAAGGATCTTCTCATTCATTCCATTTCTTCTGCAATGACCAACTACTCCCTGAAGGTCAAGAATGTGGGAGATGATTCTACAATGTGGAATTTGATAGATTGTATCATTCCTGGACAGATGGATTTCATCCTTCAGATGATTATACATGGACTGGGGTAGGTTTATTTTGATCCTAGACACTAGGAAGAAAACAAATAATCTTTCTTTGTCAGATAACCATCCTGCTCCTCTTTCTCTTGGTCTTAAATTAGTTATCTTGAGCTTGTACCAATCTTTAGCAATAGGAGTGAGGGTGCATGGTTGAGTGGGACGACCTTCGGTTTCAAAAATGACATGCATATGCCTGTCAAAGCTATGGTTGTTGATATTTCTTTCCACAGTCACACCATCTTCAACACACCTAATGGCTTTAGCTATGATAGTAGGGTTGATCAAGACTGGACAGCCATCAACCACAGACAAATAGCATTTTTGCCATAGTTATATTCTAGTACTCTTGCATTTGCCCAGCACTCAGTTACAAGCGAAGGAAAAACAGGTCCAACAAGCATGTTGACGTAGTTTTCCCAATTCTGAAATTCAATTCCAGAGAGAAGACTTGTTTTGTTGAGTTAGGTTAGAAGGTTTAAGTCAAGAGTGTATTCCATTAGGAGTTCAAGAATAGCGATTTCTCCTCTGATATTGTGGGAAGACATTTTAAGCAATTTAGTTTTGAGGAGAGAGGTTCTAAACTACTGGATAGTTGAATAGTGATTCTTCCTAGAGAAGGGATGCAAATGTGGGGAGAACTTAGGAGTGATAGCTTTTTATCAAGCTGGAACACGCGAGGTCATCATTTCCGAGACAAGCAATGAATAGCTGAGATGGTCAGCTGAAAGGACATGCGATAGACTAAATCGCCGTAAACCTATGGGTAACAGAGTAGTAGCTGACACACGTAATCATAACTGTTTATTTAATTCTTAAAAAATTGTCTAATCATAAATGCGTAAGAATCTTATTATAGTTTCAATAAACTTAATATGTCAGTGAGTGACGAAGTTCAAATTATTGCTTATTGTTTTAAATTCCAAAAATGAGGATGAATGAAGACAAACATACCTTAGAGATTTTGAAATCTTTTTACAGCCATTCTGAGTGTTTTCCAATTTGACTCTGAGCTTCTGATCATCATCTTTTAGCTTCTGCTTCCTTCATAGTAATCTGATGTTTGAGGAATATAGATGTTTATTGAACTTAAATTTCTAGTCGAGAACTGAAGTCAAATTTCTGTTCAGGAGTATTCATCTGGTTTCTGAAGGTAATCCTCAGAGTGTGGAGGTAGTGATTTTCAGAAGGTAATTAAAACATAAACTTCACATGACATAGTTTGCATGACAATCTTTGTTTTTGCAAGGCTGGTCTAACTTGTTTAAAGTTAGTCTATCAGAGGATCAACAACATATCTTCTTCTAAAAGAATGTCAACTGATTTCTTCATTCTGAAAACATCAGCAACTAAAATCCTTTTGACTTCAAGGGATGACTTTAGTTAGTGCATCAAATTGAACATCTTCTGATTTCAGATTAATGTGGTTCTGAGAAACTTATCAGATAGAATCTGATCAATAACGTTTGATTCAACTGAGAGATAGTCTCAAGTTATCATAACTTAGTTGTGCTGATTTAGTCAAAACTTAAGAGTTCATACTTGATCAAGTGCTTGATGAATCCTTGAAATTCTTCTTCCTGAATATTCTATCAATTTTCTGCATAACTCACCAAGAAAACAATATTCAGTTCTTCATGAGTCTTTTAACCTCTAGATCATTCAAGATTCAGATGTTGAATCATTTCTAAGAGTTTGAATTCTTCAGATTTTCTGACTTCAACAGACTTCACTCTGAAGTTCAAAATCATAGAACAACAATCTTTCTTCTTTACATGAAGAAGTTCTGAATGAGTTTTAAATGAGAAAGTCAAGGGTGGACCTAATCCGTTTCTTGAAAACATCTCAAAAACTCATAAAGAATTAATCTTCAGCAAACATTGCTTTTTGTTTTCTGATGATTCAACTTTGAGCAAATACGTGGTTCATCCACACGTATCTTCCAAGATAAGCATTCAAAAGATACTACTTCTTATCTGATGAATCTATCTTATCAGCTGATTCTTCAATCTTCATTAAAACTTAAGTGAGGAAGATTTAGTTGTTTGACAACTGCAAAACTTCCAAAATCAGTGATTTGCTTAAGTACTCAGATTGATAACAATTTTGTACACAGTCATCTTCTGAACTGTTACAGAAATTGTAAGTGGATTTCAAACTCACCCAGAGTATTTCTACACACCGCATCTGGATCCTTTTCTAACACTATTAAAAGTTTGATATCCATCAATAACAGAACCGGAGCTCTGATACCAATTAAAGGTGCGTGAAAGACACAAGAAAGGGGGGTTTGAATTGTGTATTTACTCTTTTAACAACTTTTCGCTTTTTGTCAATATGACATTTTACGTTACATCAGAGTTCGTTGAGAGACTCTGACTTGTGAAGTTATATTCAGACTTGACAATGCTTAGAGCATGAGAACCAATATGAGTCTGAATGCTATGTACATCATTCAGAACTTGCAGAGCGGAAGCTTATCAGAGTTGCAAGGTTCTGACTTGCTTATGTAAGGTTCTGATCCTCAATATAGAAACATAAACAAAGACATTAAGCATAAGGGTAAAGAACACACGATATATCCTGGTTCACCATAAAGGCTAATCCAGTCCACCCTCCTCAGGTGATTTCGCCTTGAACACAAGGTCTTAATCCACTATAATCAATCTCGATTACAGATGCACGGGCAACAACCGGTGACTAACCACTTGCACAGCCGCACTCTGACTAACATGCAATGAACCGTTCAGGGATTCAACTTAATGAATATAACGAACATTGACCTGCAGGTTCCAATCTCGCAAGATCTACTACTAGGCTTTCACAGCTAGAAGTTCAGGGATCCATCGCAATGAATATAACGCTACTGACCCTATTTCAGGATTTCCCACAATGACATCTCGCCATTGCCTTCTCGAGTCTCCGGTCACACTGGCCACTCAAGGAATCCTAATTCACCAAGAATTAGTTATACAGGAGATTACAATAATGCTTCTTAACAAGCAGATTACTCCTAAGTTTAAGTACAAAGAACACACAAGTGTTCAAGCAAGATGTGACCAGCAGCTCCTTGCTATTCTAAGAAACTACAAAGATGTATTGTTAATTTGACAGTTGTTGACATCTTGTAGATCTTCTTCTTCTTCGTCTTCTTGGATGAGCAAGCTTTGAGCAACAACTCCTTGCTTCAGATCTTCAATGTAGTGCTGACGAGAAGGTGGTTGATGACTTGACTGGTTTGCAATGTTATCTTCTTCATCAATAGCTTCTGTACCCATTCATTGTTGTTGTGTTGAATGATGATCTTTGAGCTTCAACAACAATGGCCATGTGTAAATGGTGATAACTTTTGATATTTAAGTGTTACAATGAGAACTCATCGTTGTTGTTATCTTCACACAATGACTTTGATCAATTCTCCATTCATGGACTGAATCGATACCTCAGAAGCGAGAACTACTTTCTTTAAATAGCCAGTAGAAATATAGCCGTTGAAATACTGTTGGCTGTTAGAAAAGAGACGTTGTGTAATAATTAGTTGTACTAACACATCTCCTTTTTGTTGTGGGAGAAGTGATGGGATATATCTTCTAGGGCGCTGTGTACAGTTACTCACAACGATAACATTTGTCTTCAAATCTTCAGAGGCTTCTGATGGTAATTATTTGAAGCATGAGTAGAGACTTCTTAACAGGATATCTGATACGTCAAGTCTTCAGTCTTTTGAAGAAGTCCATTAGGAATCAGTCTTCAGAACTTCAGCACTTGTCTTTAAGAACATTATCCTTTACTACTTCAAGTCTTCCGAAACTTCAGAACTCGTCCATTAGGAATCTGTCTTCAGAGTCTTCAGCACTTGACCTTTGGAACCGTAATCTTCAGAACACATAAGTCTTCAGAATCTTTCTGCACTTGGTCTTCATAGCCTTCCGCCTTCAGAGCTTCAAGTCATGAGAGTCTTCAGCACTTCGGTTCTCCAGAAGATTATCTTCTTCAGAAGCTTCACTATCTTCAGAATCTCAACCACTTTCAGAGAGCATCCATAAGAGCATTGCAACAACAACATCGGCATCCTTGGATCTGACTGATCATGATCAGATACATAAGCGTTCTTGCTTCTTGCAACTTGTGTCACACATAGTAACTTCTCATATTATCAATTACACACATCTGGCTGGTGCTTGTTGGATCTGATATCTTCTATGATTATGATCTGCACACAACACACGTTAGAACATAAAATAGTTCTTGCACAAATACGTATTGTTATCATCAAAATATAGATTGACTTGTAGAGACAACTCTTGCTCTCACAATAAATTGTTTGATTTTAATCATGTACATTGTATGACTTGAACAATTCAAGTTATAAAAATTGGATTTTTCCTCTGTGTGATTTAATTCGAATCACAAGATGAACTTGGCTCGAATCATAACTCTCCATGATTTCTAGAATTAGGCTCTACCTAATTTGACTTGAATCATAAGTTGTACTTGACTTGAATCACAACACATCATGACTCAAATCATGTTTTCTAGTTGATTCAAATCATAGGTTTAAATTCCAAATTTTCACCTTAGATTTAAATAGTTGTTTCTTTGATCCAAATATAAGTGTTTTAGAAAATCTCATAGTGGTTCTTTTTCATGATAAATTTTTTTATGAAACCTTAACAAAAAAAATCCAATTTGTTTTTCCTCCTATAATGTGTCCATGTCAAAGTACCTCTTTTTTTTTTTTACATTGTTTGTGTAATTGTGTTTTTCCTCCTGTAATTGTTTTTCCTCCTTATCCATTATTGTGGAACTTCATCTCTAAAGATTGAGTCTTTGAAGGAGACTTGTGGTACATTAGGATATTTAATGTTTTTGTGTCAACTTATTGTTTGGAACAAGTGTAGAGATCGTTTCTTAAATGTGATTAGGATATTGTATTATCCATCGAGAGAAGAGTTTCACCATACTCCATTGAAGACTTTGGTGAGGCCGAGTACAAATTGTTCGTAAGACGGAGTTGGAAGTTTGCCGATTTTGGTGAAGTTGTGTAAAGACTGTTCATAGACAAAGTTGGGAGTTGTCCAAATTAACGCTTAGCTAATGGCAATCGCTCTGACAAGAAATTGATGGGATTAAGGTGGATTGCCACATACGAATACTTGGAGAATATTATTGTGGATAACAAGGTTATTGGATCAAGAATATTGAAGATCTTTTATGTGTTAGCAGTTTGAGTATCTGCACCATTAGAGGAAATTATCGTGTGAAATTTGGTTGTAACCAAAATGCTTATATCAAACTTCTAAAATTGTGGAAGATCGTGATTATTTCTCAATTGTTTTAACACCGTTGAAGAGGGGAGTAAGCAAAATGAGGAGTAATGCTGAACCACTATATATCTCTTTGGTTGTATGTTATTTCGGTTAGATAATCCTTATAGTGATTTAATGTGTAAGTTTAGGTCTGCTATGCATCAAACCTATTAGATCATCATAAATCTAATTGTTTTTTGAATGAACTTCCATGTAAAGTTTTTAAATTGCTTTGGTTAGGACAACTTTTTTTTTATATCTTGTAATTGATTTCCATTAGAAAGAATCATGTCTTTAGTGATATTTTGTGATATTCATATTGAATTAATTTATTGAGATGCTTCCAAACTCTCTTCATGTTGTGTTTTGCTTCCGCATTTTTTAAAATCTCTGACTTCGTTATATGGGATCTAAAATATTTATGAATTGTCTTTTTGGAGATATTCATGTTGGCACTCTGCAAAATGACCTCAACACCACTTGATACCCATACTCCCAATTGAAGGTCATTGAAATATCGTGCAACATCCTTATTAATCCCTTGCATTGCAACCTTAAATATCAACCACCTCTAATTAAAACTCCCAGCAATTAGTCATAGCCCACCATCGGGCTTTATTAACTGTGTTAAGAGTATGGAGACAACAAACTCTATCAAACTCATCAAACATCTCCCCATTACCCATAGATTAACAACTATAATGATTGCCCATATAAAATCTCAACTCATAACACAAATAAAAATATCAATGTCACAACTATTATTCCTCTTTTGTGAATTTCATATTCCGTTCACGAAAGGTCATAAAACGATGGAAATTTGGTAAAAAAGAACAAATTATTGTGATTGGTAAATTTTTTTATGTGAAGTCCATACTAAATGTGATGAAAGGGCAAACAACACATTGATTTACTTTAACAACCATTTAATGATTATTATTATTCTAAAGTTTTATTCTTGCAGCAAAAGCTAAAAATGATTTAATTCAATTAAGGAGAACCCGAGCTTTCTGCTCTATAAATTATATAGTGAAAAAATTATATTCTACTTGATACACTTAAAGAGGAGAAAATATGAATGAACTTATCAAATTAATTTATGTTATGATTATTTTTCTTTCTCCATTTCTTACAACAGGGAGCAGAATTTGTAAGCTTTTTTTATACATCATTTTCGAATTTTCTTATTTACTTCATACATAAAATTACATCTCATCGATCATAGTATGATTCTTTTATTTCTTTTTTATTTACAGGGTCTATGACTCAAACAAGTTGTATTAAAGATTCAGATTGTCCACAGAATATTTGCGCGGAACCTTTTGCGGCTACATGTTATTATGATTGGTGCAAGTGTATGAAAAATCGAAATAAATATTTGTTAAAGAACCATAATAAAAATATTTAAATATCCATGATTGAACAAAAGTTTTAAGTAACATTTTTGTCATATTTATACAACAAAATAAGGAGTTGTTTTTATCTTATGTATGTTGATATTTTGAGTTTGATCTTTTTAATATACATTTGTACTATATGATTGCACTTCAAATAAATGCATTAGAATAATTTTATCGACCTCTTTAATTCTATAAGCTATATTTATTAGAAATCTTGAGCTTCTTTTGTACATTAGTTCCATTTTGATAGCTTTTATGTTCCGGTTTTTCATTTTTGTATTGAGGTGTGATCTATCTTATGAGTTAGATCATCACTATTTAATCAATAACCCAACAAACAATAAAGTTGTGTGTGTGAATATAGTGGAAAATCTCAAGCCCGGCAACAATACTAGATGAAGGCCATAACTAGTTCATCGCAAGGCCAAGATAAATATTTTTTAATGGACGTAAAACCTTAATTCTTTAATGATGCATTATTTAATTAAATGATCTATTTAGATGTTAATATAATTATTAATCTTTTATGCCACTACCATAAAATTGGGTTTAAACAACAAATAAATCCTCCTCAACCACACACACCAACAAACCAGCAGGCATATTAAAAATAAATAAAATGAAATAAAAACCACTTTGGCTAAACTGATACGAACTTTATCCAAACACCACAACGCAATAGCACCATCTCAGCCTTCTCCCCACCGAAATTTACTTCATCGGATCCGCTCAAACGCTGCATAACCACCCGCAACACCAGCCCCATGCATTTTCAGTAGAAAAACAAATGTCCAGCTAATTCATCTTGCGAGTGACACAAAGGACAAGCTTTCTGATTAACATCTTGCAACACACCTCTCTTAAAAAACTCACTTCTCGTTGATAAATTATTCAAAACAAGCCTTCACTCAAACAACTTCACTTTCCTTGAGACCTTAGTTTTCCAAATCTTTCTTAACACCTTTAAACTTGCAACGTCCAAAGTATAATTAGAACCTTTCAACCCATACAACATCCCATAATTATTTTTCACTGAAAAACCATCCAAATTTCTCCACCACACAACTTCATCTTCCTTCTCCTGCTTTGGATTAATATCACTCAAAATTGAAGTCAAGCTTATCCATTCATCAAGCAAATCCCCAATTAAGAAGTGATTATCAACCCCCAAATTCCAATACCACTTCGACTCCACCCATGAACCTATTTCTGCTAACTTAAAGGCAGCAGTAAAGCAGCCAACATAAAAAATGGGAAAAATGCATTAAGCGGGATAGTGCCTAACCAACGAAGATCCCAAAATTTGAAAACTAACACCTTCCCCAATTTACAGGAAATATTGGTGGAGAGCCACACCTGTCCACCAGACTTCAATTTGCAGACTGCCATCACATTCCTCTACCAAAGAGATGTTTTTTTCAAACTACACATCGAATCCCCTCCATGAAAATTCATCATTCTATCGTCATACCTAAAAGAGATTAAATTAGCCTACACTGTCTCAGAATCTGTTAGAAACCTCCAACCCCACTTACTGTTCAAAGAAAATTAAAAATCTCAACACTCTTAACCCCCCAAACCTCCATCATCCTTAGACATATACACCATATCTCAACTGGCCCAACAAATTTTCCCCTTACCATCACCATTATTACCACATAAAAAGGTCTTCTGAATCTTAACAATTTCCTCAACAACGTTTCTATGGTGAGGGCAAGGTGCCTTATTCCTTATTTAATGATGTCAAAACTTGTATTAGCTCGTACTTTGGACGGTATCATGGCGTCTTAGCTTGCATTCATGCTTTAAAATGCACAAAATATTCTAAGTTCATGTGTCTATACATATAAGAGCATCTCATATATGTTATGTGTACACTTAATCATGTTAGGGAACTTAGGTGTACACAAAAATGGCTTAGGTGGACCAAAAGGTGAGCAAAGAACTTGTTTTTGGCTTTTTAGGATGCTTGCGTCGACTCACAGTCCTATTCCGGTCGACGCATGCATGTTTATGGAAGTTCTTTTGCTCTCGAGTCTGCTCACGTCAACCCTTAGGTCGACTCATACTGGAAGCATTTATATATGTTATTTTGAAATAAGCTTGCATCGACGCATGACCCTGTTCCAGTCGACGCATCGCTTGATTTTTTTTGTAGTTCTGCATTCGGGTGTGCTCAGGTGCACCCACCAAATGCTTTGGTCGACCGATCGCTGCTTTGAGTCATTTTTCTGATCTGTTATGTTTCAAAATTTTTTTATGTTAGTTAGTGGGTCTAGGCATCATATATATTCATTTTGTATCATCATTTTAACATAGAATAAGAAAATTGAAAGATATACATTGAATTTTTTCTCATCATCTTCACTCTCATTCTTGCATTTTCTCAACATTTACACATAACAATTTTTGTTGATCTTTTGCATCTTCGAGGTGATAACGTCCAAACGTAGGATTGTGTATCTAGTTTGGGTTGAGAATTCGGTAGTCTTTTATTGAATAAAATGGTTAGGGTTTTGTCCTCAAAGATCTGGAGGATTTGGGGGATTTTGCACAGATCGCTGCTTCACAGATTAAGCCAAGTGAAAGGGATTGAAGAACGGTGGGTTCGTTCAATCAAGTAGCAGTAAACAGAGGATTGTGTAGAAAGATTTGGGTTCAAACATTGTGTGATCGAAATCAGCCGAGCGAAAGGTTTAAAGACAGGTGGATTTTTTCAGACAATTAGCGGGAACCGGAGGTTTGTTCAACATGTTCGAGGAACTTGATTCGACTTGAATCAAGGGGAGTGAAGGCATAGTATCAACTTCAATAATTATGCTTGAGTGTGTGGTGACTATTGCTTCTCTTGTATAAACTTTTGCAACTAGATAATACATATCTCAATTCTAGTTTTTAGAATTGGGGACAGACCTACCCGAAGTGAGGACGAAAGAGGAACTGCCTAATTAAATCCGGTGTTGTTCTCTCTTTCTCTATTTAACATATCATGATGATCTTATAGTTAGCTTGATTCTCTTCTTTTTATATGTCGAAAAAACAGGTTAGGATTCTTGATTGATTTCCTATCCCATGCTGCTATTGTTGGTTTTATGGGAGGTGCTGCCATCACAATTGGCCTTCAACAGCTAAAGGGTTTCCTTGGCATTAAAAGCAAAATGTTCACAACAAAAACCGATATCGTCTCCATGCTGCATTCTGTTTTCTCATCAGCCAAACATGGAGTATGATCTCTTTCTCTTTATCTCTCAATATGCACAAGAAAGTTATGAACTAAATAAGAAAATGAGAAATGCACTAAGTTGATGCATGATCTAATATTTACCATCTTGCAGTGGAACTAGCACACGATATTAATCAGAGCTAGCTTTCTGTGTTTTCTTCTCGTCGCCAAGTATATCGTATGACATTAAACTCCCTTTTTCATCTTATTATTATTTCTTAAATAGCTAGGACTAAAAAAAGTTTTTTCTAATGTTATTTCATGTTGTGTTCATTAGGGAAAGAAGAACAATAAGTTCTTCTAGGTTCCAGCAATTGCTCCATTTATATCCGTCGTGCTGTCCACTTTTTTCGTATTCATAACACGCGCAGATAAACAAGGGGTAGAAATTGTAAGTATATATGAACTTGAAATTCCATCCTCATTCTGAATATTTCAGAATATGACAGTATTCAGTCTTAATTTCCATAAAACTAAAGTGTTTGTTCATTGATATGTGAAGGTAAATCATATAGAGAAAGGGATCAATCCTTCATCTGTTCATGATATTTATTTTAGCGGCGAGTACCTTGGGAAAGGTTTTAAAATCGGTGTAACGGCAGGCATGATAGCACTGACAGTAAGCAAAAATAATACTATTAGTACTAGAAGTATCTCTCTAGATGAGTATTTCTTCCATTATTTAATACGGCATTTCGAATTAAACGGTTGCGTTTTGGTTTTCAGGAAGCCATAGCTATTGGAAGAACTTTTGCATCTATGAAGGACTATCAACTCGATGGAAACAGAGAAATGGTTGCATTAGGAACAATGAATGTTGTTGGTTCGATGACATCATGTTATGTGGCAACCGGTAAGATCATAATGAACCGAAGTTAAGAAAATGTTTCGACGAATACTTTAAGCAGCTGATCTAATGTTATTCTCTTAGGTTCTTTCTCTTGGTCGGCAGTAAACTACATGGATGGCTGCCAAACTGCGGTATCTAATATTGTGATGTCCGTGGTTGTTTTTCTAATGCTGCAATTCCTAACTCCGCTTTTTTAGTACACTCCAAATGAAATTCTCAGATATGAGACACCTCTTGTAACACCCCCTTTCTATACCCCCAAATAATCACAATATATCATTTAGGCACATATTAAAAATTTCGTCAGAGTATAATTATAACATGGTATAAAAAGAGGTACGTCACATTATACATTAAATTAAAACATACAACACCTGCTCAACATTGATATGCAACAGTGGGGTAACCTTGCAACAGAGGAACTTTGTCCTTTCACCCACATCTCAATATTTAGAATAAAAGCGGAAAATCTAAACATTGAATAACATCAAAAATATATACATATATATACATGTGTCATCGAATATCATCCATCACATACTTCATGTTTACATAAACATTCATCAGCAAGATACATATACAAATGTATCACAAAAGAATCATATACATCCTAGCTACCCGGTGCTACATATCAGAGCCAACCGACCAAAAGAATGAAGACACGCTTCACAAAAGACCTCCAGCATACCTACTCTGCAATGCCTCGTAGAGCATCATAAAACAGCAGAAGGGTGAGAAATATTATCATAATAACAATGCATATAATTATATATATCTTAACGTAAAATACACATATTCCACATTCTCACCATAATTCATCAAAACTCACCCATATACATCACAATGTATATATATATATATATATATATATATATATATATATATTCACACCAAACATATCCATCATGTATACTTTCACAATTCTTATCACTCCACATAAACATACACATATATGTTTATTCATCGATGCACCATTATAAATATGATAAATGAAAATCATAGAGACCGACTCACGACTCTATGCAAATGCAATGCGGTACCGACTCAATCATCACTAGTTCACTCAGGAACTCTACTTGAACTATCGCTCGTTACCAAAGTAACTACCCGTCGGACCTACGATGTTCACCCATTGCTCACACCCCACACGGGCACACAATGTTTATGGATCGCTCAAACCCCACATGGGCACACGAACCGATCGCTCACACCCCACACGCGGGCACACGATCCGATTGCTCACACCTCACCTAGGCACACAATCGTTTGTAATCATTGCTCACACCTCACCTAGGCACACGACGTTACAACGGATTCTCATTAGAATCGCTCAACACAAGAATGCACTTCATTATGCTTCACATGCAAAATGACTCAAGACATTCTTGAAATGCATACATATTCACAATATATTCATGCATTCTTCTCATACAATCACATACAATCTATATACATTCACATCAATGCACTATTGTATGATTCACATCCAAACACACATTCAAAAACGGTAAAAGTCGCTAAATAACACTATTCCTGACTTTTTCGACTTATTTAATCGGCCAACAATTTCGAAATCAGCATAATAAGAAAGTACAGCTCAATAGCTTTCCAACGACACCAAAAATGTAAAAATCGAATAATCGGAACAAAAGTTACGGACGAAAACACAAACGACATTTTGAAAAATCTCATTTTAACACTTCTGCTGCTCATACGCGTATGGACCTATGTCATACGCGTATGGCCAAAACCCCTTACGCGTACACTACGCAAATCACCAGATGCCTGGGAAAAAGGAAGGTTCATACGCGTATTGGCCCTGAAATGTGCCATCCATACGCGTATTGCCCAAGTCAATACGCGTATGGCCCTCCCCATTACGCGTATGGCCAGGCAGAATGCAGAATTTTCCTGCAGTATTCTGTTCTGCGTTTTCCACCCAACCCACACCCAAAATCATCATCTAAACTCAGAAAAATACCAATTTGATATCTAACAACATGTATCATTCATGTAACAACCACAAGGGACACGAAAACATCAATTTCAACACGATTAAATCGATTTCTATCATTTTCTATACAATTGGGTTTCCACCAATATTCATAAAAATCAACAACAACAACAACACAATCATACATAATCATACACATTGATAAGATAATGATATTTCACACCCTTACCCGGATTTAATTGATTCCTAGAAGTTGATTTCTTGATCTCCTAGCTTTTCCCTTATTTTCCTTCTCTTTTCTCCTCTTCTTCTTTCTTTCTCTCCTTTTTCTCTCTATTTCTCTTTTCTTTCTATTTCTTTTCTTTTTCCTTTCTATTTCTATTTCTATTCTCTTTTTTTTTCTTTCTTTTTTATTTCCACTCAAATACAATTAATTCATTTCCTCACAAAATTCTACACTTAATCATTTTTCCAACAATTTTTACTAAACTTCTAACTTACTAATAATTGAGAAATGTCTAAAATATCCTCCATTCTAATTTCCCCAAAAACTCTCAAAACGGTCAAATATCATAACACATCAACATAGCATATTAACATACCAATTCCACAAACAAAATAATTTATCACTCAATTTAAATAAAAGACGCAACAAAATGGGAATAATTGGAATCGGGGCGTTACAACTCTCACTCCCCCTCAATCACAGCAGTGATAACAACTTACAATAATGAAAGTAGAAGACACACTTCAAAGGCACACCTTGGTCTTGCTTAAGAGCTTCAACCAAGAACAATACACTCATGCTTAAAAGCTCTGAGTGGACAAATTACAACTCAACTAAATATGTCCAATTCAAACATCAAAACAGATGAATGAATGGCTCACAAAAACAAACACAAAACACAAACCCTAAAACTTGAACACAACTCTCACACTCCTTATTCTCCACCAGCAGTAGTTAGGGTTGATCATCTATAAATAGAAATACATTCCTTGGGCTTGGGCAATTGCAGGTCCTTGATTTAATTTCCAATAAAAGCAAATTAATCTCCAAATCTTTATGCATGAAAATAGCAACTCCCTATTCTTCATAAATAGATTGCCTCCAAAAATAACACTCCAATATATTACCACTTCAGTAAATTTCGCAGCAATCAGATAACATAAACACACAAAAGATTGCTAAAAATAGCGCATCAAATAAAACCTAAAACTAGAACTGGAAGTTCTGTCAACTGATGTCAGAACATCGTGTTTGACATCAAGCACACAGTCTGCAATACTAACAAACACCACCAACACTTCACCTGCAGAATGTTAGAGACAGCATGTCAAGACATCAAGTAGAACATCTTGATGCAACACATTGTTTTACCAAAATTGCTGCCAATACAGAACCAACAAACTCCCCCTTTGGAAAATTTTGGCTAAAACAACTCCAAATCAGAGATCCCTGCAGCAACCCACACAAACACAACTAACATTCTCAGAAAACCAGAAACTCCCCCTCAAGCCAAGGAGCACAGAAAAACAAAGAAGAAAACCAGCACCTGCACACTAGAAAACCATTTGCAAAACCAGCAAAACAACTACTACACTACTATCCCCCTTTTTAGCCACAATTGGACAAACACCCTCAGAAGCACGGCACAACAGAAAACCAGCAAAAGCACAAAACACAATTTTCAAAAAAATTTGCATAGGACACAAGGAAAAATACACCACCTCCAACAACTACATCTTTGACTGGTCAGGCGATACAAACAAGGTTCTCCTTTGATATAAAAACAGCTACACCTTACTGCTACAAAGAAGATGAAGTCCAAGGACGAGACAAAGGTAGGACCATCTACTGGTGCAACAAGGATAGGGAAAAAGACTGAGACACATAAGAAGCCCATCAAGAAACAACATTGTCAATTACATGAGTCAGACAAGGATGTTGATGAAGATTGGGTCAATTTCATTAACTCGGGTGGATGGAATGCGTAGCTGACTCCAAAGATGAAGAATATTTGCTTGTTGTTTCTGTTATCTTTGTAATAAACTTCTAATAAAGAATGCTTCCAGCAGTTGATTTGCTTTTGATTGTTTCCAATTTTCTTTACATTTACTCTAATTTTGATAATATCACTTGAACACCAAATAGAGAAATACACTTGCACACATAATACATCTGCAGATTTTCCTTCAAGACAAATCATCATCATCCTGTACTTTAGTGCAGCATTCCATAAATCCATTAATTGCTACAAATCCTCATATATGCAAATACCTAGTTTGCCCCTTAAATTTTCAAACTGATTTCCATCTAAAGCCTTAGTAAAAATGTCAGCCAGTTGTCTTTCAGTGGCAACATGTTCCAAGGTAACCACTTTGTCTTCCACTAGGTCTTTGATGAAGTGATGACGTATATCAATGTGCTTAGTCCTGCTGTGTTGAATAGGATTCTTCGATATATTGATAGCACTCAGGTTGTCACAGTATAATGTCATGACATCCTGCTTGACATTGTACTCAGACAGTATTTGTTTCATCCACACTAGTTGAGAACAACTACTCCCTGCAGCTATATACTCAGCCTCAGCAGTAGATAAAGACACACAATTTTGCTTCTTGCTAAACCATGAAATAAGATTACTTCCCAAAAAGAAGCAGCCACCTGATGTGCTTTTTCTGTCATCAGCACTTCCAGCCCAATCAGCATCACAATATCCACTCAGCATGGACCCAGTTCCATGACTGTACATCATACCATAGTCACTTGTACCATTCACATACTTCAGGATCCTTTTCACATACTTCTTGACTATATTCTTGGCATACTTGCTTTGAGACAGAAAGATTGAATCTTCCATTTGCTTGACTTGCAGACCAAGGAAATAAGGTAATTCACCAACAAGACTCATCTCAAATTTTAACTGCATTTGCTGAACAAAATGTTTAACCATCTCATCAGACATCCTACCAAACACAATATCATCAACATATATTTGAGCAACCATGATCTTCCCTCCTTCTTCTTTAACAAACAATGTCTTGTCTATCCCACCTTTTCTGTAACCATTCAGATTCAGAAATTCAGTTAGCCTTTCATACCAAGCTCTAGGAGCTTGCTTCAACCCATACAGAGCTTTTCTCAACTTGAAGACATGATTTGGATATGTTGGATCAATGAATCCCTTGGGTTGTTCAACATAGACTTCTTCATTTAAGTATCCATTTAAGAAAGCACTCTTAACATCCATCTGAAACAGTTTAAATTTGAGAATGCAAGCAACACCTAAGAGAAGTCTTATGGATTCAAGCCTAGCCACAGGAGCAAAAGTTTCATCAAAGTCAACCCCTTCAACTTAGGTATATCCTTGAGCAACCAACCTTGCTTTATTTCTAGTGACCACTCCCTACTCATCAGATTTGTTCTTGTATATCCACTTAGTTCCAATCATATTTGCCCCTTTGGTAAGAGTACACATGGAGAAGTAACTGGAATCTTAAGGACCCCACAAGTAGCAGTTGTCTTTAGATCTGACTCCCTTCATCACAACTTCACTCTTTTCATTAGTCACTAAACATTTAAAATTTGTGAAGTTTACCTTGAACCCTTGATCACACAGTTGACTGATGCTTATCAAGTTGGCAGTCAACCCTTTCACTAACAGAGCATCATCAAGCTTAGGAGCTCCTGAACAGTCCAGCTTACCAACCCCCTTAATTTCACCTTTGGCTCCATCACCAAAAGTCACATAGCTAGTAGAATGAGATTTGATGTCCACCAAAAAGTTCTTGACACCTGTCATATGTCTAGAACATCCACTATCAAAATACCAATCTCCTATGGTAGAACCTCTTACAAACATGTGAGCTATCAAGATGTTAGCAGCAATCTTGGGAACCCATTGTTTTCCACTTGTATGAATGCTTTGATTTGGTCTAGGTTGAGGATCAGGTTTAGGATATCCATGTAGTCTAAAGCAAAAAGGTTTTGTGTGACCAAATCTTCCACACTAATAACATCTCCATCTTTGAAATCCTCCTCTGAAGTGGTTGGGATGTCTTCTCCCTTGAGGATGTCTTCTCCCATGATGTTGGGGAACAAAATGATTAGGTCCAGAAACATGGCCTTTCCCATGATGTTGAGATATCTGATGAGGCACAAACTGCTTAGGTTCAGAAGCATGAACTTTCCCATGATGTTGAGACATCTGATGGGACAAGTTATGTTTGGGACCAGAAGAACTAGCATCTGAAAAAGGTTTCTTCTCACCATCAAATCCCAGCCCAGTCATATCTCCAGCCAGTTTTCCAGTTTGAAGAATATCATCCAAGGTATCAGTCCCCTTGTTCAGCATTCTGATAGATTTGACCATTTGATCAAGCTTGGAGTTTAGCAGACTGACTTCATTCTCCAGTTCAGCCTTTTCAGCCTTTAGTTGAATTATAATTTTCTTCTGCTTCTCCCCTTCTTGACAAACTTCTTCACTTCTAATGCACAACTCTCTATATGATGCAGCTAGCTCCTCATAGGTAATCTCTCCATCACTTGAATCATCATCAGACTCACATATTCTAGTCATTGCTCTGACATGCTTGGCAGATTCATCTTCACTTTCAGTGTCCTCATCAGACCAAGTGACAGACAAACCCTTTTTCTGTTTAAGGTATGTAGGGCATTCAGCTCTGATGTGACCATAACCTTCACAACCATGGCATTGGATTCCTTTGTCATTATTAGGCTTCTCCTATGCTTTAGTTTTCTTCATCTGATCACCTGACCTGTTGATGTCATATGTGATGTTCTTGACATAAGGTTTATAGCTCCTGTCAGTTCTTTTCAACGCCTTATTAAACTGCCTTCCCCGCATCCCGATTGCATTGGATAGCTCCGCATGGGTTTCAATATCACACTCTTTCTTTTCATCTTCAGTACTAGACACCAATGCTATGCTTTTGGCCTTCTTTTCTGATTGTCATTCAAGCCTAATTCAAAAGTCTGAAGGGAACCAATCAATTCATCCACTACAAGAAAATTGGTAGATTGCGACAGTTAATTTTGAAGGTTACGACGGTTAAAACAGCCGTAATTTGCAAGTCACATCGGTTATTGCACTATCGCAGAAACGTGCGTCGCGAGGCCATACCGCGTTGGTTGTGAAAACCGTCACACCAACTGTCGTTATCTCTCACGACGGGTAGGGAATTGTCATAATTTGCATATTGCGACGGTTCCAACCGTCGTAAATTTCCATTTGATTTTTGTTTTTATTGTTTATTACGACGGTTCCAATTGTCGCAACTTTCTGTTCCACAGTTAAATTTGCAGGTAAATCCATAGGAAATTTATTTTCCACAGGTAAATCCGTAGGTAATTTATTTTTAAAATTAAAAAAAAAATATGTTTGTAGAAATATGAATAGAATGGGAAAGAAAATCACATATATTCTTCATTCAACTAAACATATACACCATATTACATTTATACAAGCATCATGTCACTTTACAAATTAGTCACTCATGGCGCCTGACTTCAAAGAATCAGTTTCCTCAATGTTAAAATGGTCAATGCCTGATTTCTGGTGGGGCTTTGAACCAGTCTCGACATCATCCAAGTTAGAAGCAGTCACTTCATCTGTTCTTTGATCACTGCCTTCATCAACATCTTCCTGTTCATATATCAGAAATTAGCTTTTCAACTAAAACAGAAAGCTGGCTACTACTTTATTACACTGCAACAAATTTCTTAGCAATTTGGCAGCGCAACAACAAATTCTGAAAATTAACACAATCACAAACACCCAAGTTGAGAAGGGATGAAGAGGACATAAAAATGTCTCTATTTAGTTTTCAATCACAGTTTTGTATATATTCCATATAAATGTTTGATGAAGCAGATGTTGGCTAATTAAAAAGTTCACAACAGAACTCAGTACTGACATTATGATTGCTACAGTAAAAAAGAGTCGAAAGATGGTATAACTTCATGTATTCCCATAACATATAAAAGATCCAACAGTAGTATTTTGAAAGCATTTTAATTTAGTAAATACCTTTCTTTCCAATCCCGATATTTCTCTTATCATGGTCAGTGTTGACTAAAATGCCGCCATGTCAGCACGACACCATCAGTTATGGCAGTGCTGACACTATCCGCCGCAATAGACCAGAGCCTAGTGTATCCTCTATGTTTCTGCCTTAGACTGTAATGCCACATTTATATAACGGAATTTTGGGTGGCCTACAAAAATCCCCAATCAGACATTGATAAACCTTATAATAGTATCAGACCAGATTAAGACCATCCTTGAACCAGGAAGCCATCAATCTCCTGCTCTACCAATACAAAAATAACTTGAGAAACATGAATAAAAAAGCCAAAAATTCACTCATCACTAATTTGCAGATGAAACTATGATAGCATTCAAGATTGACCAATGTCTTGTAGCCTGTCACAAACAGATGCAAGTAAGCAACTATTTTAACTATCTACAAAGTGTACTAACAGAACCCGCAAAAGCCTTTACGCTATCGCAATGCGAGCGTTATTTAAAACCTAACCCACTTTCAAATCTAAAGTATTGATGCTACGTATCATCACACATGCCTACACTTCAAATATGCCATCACCTAATACTATTGGTTGTGAAATCAAAATGAGAAAAAAAATTACAATAAATAATAACTTCAAATAATAAAAAAAGCAATAGACTTACCTCCATTGGGACCAAGAGAATGTTCTATCATGACATCACTAAGTTTCACAAGATCCTAAATGTTCACAGCACAATCATATCTATATTCATTATTAGGGTTCATCATATATAAAATAATTCAACTATATACATTTTAGAATATAATCTAACTAAAAAGAAGGTAAAGGATAAAAGGAAAAGAAAATACCTCTGACTCAGGTGACATTACTACTTCATCATGACCATAATCAACTATTGTAAGAGTTGCACTCTTACTAATCCTCAATTCCACCCGTTGTTTGTCCTGCGGTGGTGAAAATAACCTGTTCACCTGTGGCGTTTTACTCTTCTCCGTCGGAGTAAAACCATCACCAGAGACTTCGTTGCCGGAATCAACCACTTATGCCAATGATCACTTTGCACAAACAGCTATGCAACAATATCAATACACACCTAACTCCAAACCATAGAATCACCACACAGCCTAAAAAACACAGCTGACTGCAGCCAGAAATGCTTAAACCAAAAATAAGACAGCACCACAACACCTACTGCTACCTTGTCCAGAACTGCTGATGAAGGTGGTAAGCCAATTTTCTAGAAATTGTGTTACCTCGAATGCCAATTCACACGGGCAAATGACCATGATAGCTAAAGGAGCATCAGATAACTTTTTGGCAAAAACACGTGCTCTAGCTACACCACTAATATCTGGCGAGACAACTACCAAATCATCGGAACAAATAGTCTTGCTGGCAAGGTAATCGAGAACAACAGGCTGGTGGTGGCACAACAAAATAAATGATTAATCAACAAAATAAATTATATTGACATTCTCGAGGTTAGAATAATTAACCACAAATGAAAAATGTGTCAGAAATATGTCACTAGAATATTGTCATTTCCATTCAGAATTAAGATGCCTAAATGGAATAAAGTAACAAATTATTAACTTACTATAAATTATTACAAATATACAGCACACTCATAGTATGTTTGTTTATGTTTAGCATATCCCATAATTTTATTCTTCAAAAGTATTATATTCTAATGACAACCTATGTACCTGTCCATACACATGATCAACTGGAATATCAAAGTAGCCCACAGACTGCCGAGAGTGGAGGTCCCATGCAAGAACGCGATTTGCACCTACTTCTGTAATTAAATTTGCTACAAGCTTAGCAGCAATTGATTCACGCCCTTGAGTCTGAAACAATAATAATCATAAAAATGTTCAATAGCATTGTACAAGTAATGCTAGGTAACATTTGTATAGCTAAATGTATATGACTTCAGAAACTGTACTGGTGCAGATGCGTGTAGAAAATGATTGGTCTAATGACTTGGACATTGTCATCTTTACATCTAAATTATGATGATAATCAGATACAGAGAAATGTCAATATAAACAAACCTGACAAACAGACCTTTCTATCAGCTCTAGCATATCCAATATACGGAATGACTACATTAATATTCTTGGCTGAAGCTCTCCTACATGCATCAATCATTACGAGAAGCTCCATAATATTCTCATTTGTAGGAGGACCTGGTATGTACCTAACATGGGTGCACTATAAAAGAATGGGATACCAGTGCTCCAGACATACTATATCACTGATTATTTGAAGAAATATCTCAGCTATAGCATTTGAAATGTGATATGTAGATAAAATATGTTAAAAATTATAAAGATTAAACATATACAATGAATAACACTACATTGATTCACTAACAAATTATTATATGGAATGAATGCTATTTATATTCATGCATTCTTGAGATTAAACATTACTCAATGACTGCTTGTTTCTTTAAAATTAATTAATTCTCTCCCTGCTCACAATTGATCAGAAACAATATCCCCTAATTCCTCTTCTGCTAAATTATTCTTACACTCTAAATTTACCTCAATGGTTTCATGGATCCTTGAGATTGATTAGTTGACTTAATTCCACACACACCTACACTTTCGGAGGCATTATGACAAATCGGTGGCACAGAGAATTTCTGGCAGGATGGTTTGCAAGGTACGGTTCAACAATGGTGTGCAAGGAATAGTTCAGCGGTGGTGTGCATGGAACGGTTCGGCGGCACCAGGAAACCCTTCAATCTCGACAATAAAATAGGATATGAATAAGTTATAGTGTTCTAGGAAAAATTTAGATGTCAAATAAATTATAATATTTTACACACCTAAAACAATAGTTCCTGAAATAATAAAATAGAGGACTTCAACTTCTTGTGAGAAGCAGACTTCTAGTAAATCTGTCTATCTGGAATGTCTCAGGTGATGAAAACAAACGAACGAACTCTAGATTTTTCATCACATCTTTAAGAGAATTCATATCAGGCATGCCACGTTGTTCAGTATTAGCAACACCGTGAATCTAAAAAGTTGATTAAATATTATAATGGTCAGGTCAACAAATGCACAGTGCATCTTATATAAGGCACATTAAGTAGATACCTGACTCAAAGTTTGTGGATTAGAGAGCATACTTTGCATCATTTCTGAGATACATGGATATTTAATTAATTAAGTTAATAAAGCAGGATCTGGCATATCACTACAATCCAACATACCTTCAAGGCCAATAAAACCAAGACCTCCAAAGCCAATAGGGGCTTGCTGCCTAGCATCCACGCCAGTAGGTACCACTGCCACCCAACATGCTCTTGCATTTGTGTGTTGTTCGTTATAAGATTTTGCGTTATACTCATGTTGGAAGGAGAAAAGCTAAAAACCAAATGGACAATAGGATCTTCCTCCAAACCTATAATAAATTACACATGCAGATATTTAAAAGAGTTCTAAATAGTTAACAAAATATAAAGAATAAACATGCCATAATCAAGGATTGTGAATATTATAAAAGAATCACCTATACAGTTCTATTATATTACATCATAATAACCCAGAGACAGAGAAACAATACACAAAATAGCTGCAGGGTATAAAAATATACGATGAATCAGAGATTCTAACACCTCTTCCTTTACCATGTCATCTACATCGGCCATGAAGAATCATCTTTTAAGGATTCATCAACAGATTATCCTAATTAAAATAATACCTCTGTTTCCCACCTTAAATTATCAAACGAGAGGGATACCTTTTAGTTGTATCAACTTGCTTTATAGCTAATAAGATAAGATTAATACAAAACACAAAAAACTAAAGAAGTATGAAACAATAAAGTAGCTAACCTTAGTTCAACATAAAAGCTTTGACAAACACATTCAACGTCCTTCCTTCAGTAAAGTTAGAAACACCGAATAAAGACCTCATTGATTAAGTACCAAAAACCTAGATTCAAAACAACATCAAAAATATAGATTCGAAAATAATAAAAAAACCTTGATTCAACGAGCACCTCACCTAGATTTGAGCCTTAAGCTTTCTTCAGACCTTCTCTTAGCTATAAAATCTCTTGTTTCCTCCCCTTTAACTAAAAATCAAAACATGATTATAATGAAGATTTGAAGAATCAGATCACAATTGGAGATGAGTATTGAATGGCGATTCAAACAATGATAAAATTTTAGGGCTTACGATAATCCTAAGGATTTCGTGAGAGAAAGATTAAAATCATGAACGAAACCAAAGTTCTGAAGAGGAGAATGGTGCGAATAAAGATGAAGAGATAAGGTGAAGATGCGACAGTGACATTAGGATTTTGAAGCAAGAAACTCAAACATGTAATTGGTGTATCCTCGAGAGAGATGAAGTGGGAGGGTTTCATGCTCTCAAACACGAGAATAATTTGTTTTTGGCTCTGGAATAGAGAACGAATTGAAAATAAAAGTTTATTCCAAAATACAGGGCGGTTCAATTTAACCGTCGTACAATTTTTAATGGTTATAATTTTGTAAGATCTATTCAATTGTGTTAAAAATATTGAGGCAGTTGGGTTTAACTGTCGTGACAACTGTCGCAATTAGAGAATTAGGACGGTTTTTAGACAAGGGTCACTATTCAAATGTCACAAAATGAATAATTTCTTGTAGTGATCTACCCTCATCTGGCTGATGTCTTGAGCTTCCTCTATAGCAGTCACCTTCATTTCAAATCTCTTGGGGAGAGATCTGAGAATTTTTCTCACCAGCTTCTCATCAGACATCTTTTCACCAAGGCCACTTGAAGCATTGGCTATTTTAAGAACATTCATATGAAAGTCATGTATGCTTTCATCTTCCTTCATCTTTAACTCTTCAAATTTGGAAGTCAGTAGCTGAAGTCTTGACATCTTCACTTTAGAGGTGCCTTCATGAGTAGTCTTGAGTATGTCCCAAGCATCTTTAGCAACTTCACAATTATTCACCAATCTGAATATATTTCTGTCAATTCCATTGAACAAGGCATTCAATGCTCTAGAATTTCCATGAGCCAGTTCATCCTCCTCCTTAGTCCATTCTTCCTCAGGTTTCAGTTAAGATGTAGCTATTCCATCTTTCCCAACAATAACAGGATGTTTACATCCTTTTATGACAGCTTTCCAGGCCCTACTATCCAAAGATTTCAAGAAGGCTACCATGCGTGGTTTCCAATAATCATAGTTAGATCCATCCAAGATGGGTGGTCTGTTCACAAATCCTCCTTCCTTGTCCATAGAACCAGAAAGTAACTTCCCTAGATCTCACCCAGAAACAGAACAGGGTGCCTGCTCTGATACCAATTGAAATTCTGGCAACAAATATGAGATGTCGAACGTGATGTCACGACACTTATATCTTAACAATAATGAACAAGGTAGAAAATGCAGAAAATAAAAGTAAAGAACACAATCAATTGTTGACCCAGTTCAGTGTAAACACACTTACATATGGGGGCTACCAAGCCAGGAAGGAAGTCTACTATTAGTAGTATCAATTCATAGACTCTACAGCCAACACACCAGTTGACAATCTACTCACTTAATCACTACCCAATGACACTTCTATCTATGACACTCTCAGATATGAGACACATCTCACTCCCCCTCAATCACAGCAGTGATAACAACTTACAATAATGAAAGTAGAAGACACACTTCAAAGACACACCTTGGTCTTGCTTAAGAGCTTCAACCAAGAACAATACACTCGTGCTTAAAAGCTTTGAGTGGACAAATTACAACTCAACTAAATCAGTCCAATTCAAACATCAAAATAGATGAATGAATGGCTCACAAAAACAAACACAAAACACAAACCCTAAAACTTGAATACATCTCTCACACTCCTTATTCTCCACCAGCAACAGTTAGGGTTGATCATCTATAAATAGCAATACATTCCTTGGGCTTGGGCAATTGCAGGTCCTTGATTTAATTTCCAATAAAAGCAAATTAATCTCCACATCTTTATGCATGAAAATAACAACTCCCTATTCTTCATAAACAGATTGCCTCCAAAAATAACACTCCAATATATTACCACTTTAGTAAATTTCGCAGCAATCAGCTAACATAAACACACAAAAGATTGCTAAAAATAGCGCAACAAATAAAACCTAAAACCAGAACTGGAAGTTCTGTCAACTGATGTCAGAACATCGTGTTTGACATCAAGCACACAGTCTGCAATACTAACAATCACCACCAACACTTCACCTGCAGAATGTTAGAGACAGCATGTCAAGACATTAAGTAGAACATCTTGATACAACACATTGTTTTACCAAAATTGCTGCCAATACAGAACCAGCAGTGTCCATGTCAAATTACCTCTTTTTTTTTTTTACATTGTTTGTGTAATTGTGTTTTTGAGAGAAACCAGAGAAAGATAATTGATCAATCTTGTAATAATTCAAGCTTGATCAAGCTCATGATAACCATCAAGATCGAAGTTCTATTTTATCCTGAAATTTGAGAGAACCTCTAAGTGTGTTCTTCATTCACCATCATCTAATTCCTTATTGTTATCTTGTGAATCTTAGTGTGTTTGCATGTGTGTGTGTGTATGTGTGTGTGTGTGTGTGCGTGTGTGTATGTGTCTGTGTGTGTGTTAGATTCTTTTGGCATTGTTCATCATCTTCAACCTTAGTCCTTATCCATTATTGTGAACCTTCATCTCTAACGATTGAGTGTTTGAGGGAGACTTGTGGTACATTAGGATATTTAATGTTTTTGTGTCAACTTATTGTTTGTAACAAGTGTAGAGATTGTTTCTTAAATGCGATTAAGATATTGTATTATCCATCGAGAGAAGAGCTTCACCATACTCCATTGAAGACTTTGGTGAGGCCGAGTACAAATTGTTCGTAAGACGGAGTTGGAAGTTTTCCGATTTTGGTAAAGTTGTGTAAAGACTGTTCATAGACAAAGTTGGGAGTTGTCCAAATTAACGCTTAGCTAATGGCAATCGCTCTGACAAGAAATTTATGGGATTAAGGTGGATCGCCACATACGAATACTTGGAGAATAATATTGTGGATAACAAGGTTATTGGATCAAGAATATTGAAGATCTTTTATGTGTTAGCAGTTTGAGTATCTGCACCATTAGAGGATATTATCGTGTGAAATTTGGTTGTAACCAAAATGCTTATATCAAACTTCTAAAATTGTGGAAGATCGTGGTTATTTCTCAATTGTTTTAACACCGTTGAAGAGGGGAGTAAGAAAAATGAGGAGTAATGCTGAACCACTATATATCTCTTTGGTAGTATGTCATTTAGGTTAGATCTTCCTTATAGTGATTTAATGTGTAAGTTTAGGTCTGCTATGCATCAAACCTATTAGATCATCTTAAATCTAATTGTTTTTTGAATGAACTTCCATGTAAAGTTTTTAAATTTTTTTGGTTAAGACAACTTTTTTTTATCTTGTAATTGATTTCCATTAGAAAGAATCATGTCTTTAGTGATATTTTGTGATATTCATATTGAATTAATTTATTGAGATGCTTCCAAACTCTCTTCATGTTGTGTTTTGCTTCCACGCTTTTTAAAATCTCTGACTTCGTTTTATGGGATCTAAAATATTTATGAATTGTCTTTTTGGGGAAATTCATGTTGGCACTCTGCAAAATGACCTCAACGCCACTTGATACCCAGACTCCCAATTGAAAGTCATTGAAATATCGTGCAACATCCTTATTAATCCCTTTCATTGCAACCTTAAATATCAACCGCCTCTAATTAAAACACTCAGCAATTAGTCATAGCCCACCATCGGGCTTTATTAACAGCGTTAAGAGTGTGGAGACAACAAACTCTATCAAACTCATCAAACATCTCCCCATTAGCCATAGATTAACAACTATAATGATTGCCCATATAAAATCTCAACACATAGCACAAATAAAAATATCAATGCCACAACTATTATTCCTCTTTTGTGACTTTCATATTCCGTTCACGAAAGGTCATAAAACGATGGAAATTTGGTAAAAAAGAACAAATTATTGTGATTGGTAAATTTTTTTATGTGAAGTCCATACGAAATGTGATGAAAGGGCAAACAACACATTGATGAACTTTAACGTCCATTTAATAATAATAATTATTTTAAAATTTTAATCTTGCAGCAAAAGCTAAAAATGATTTAATTCACTTAAGGAGAACCCGAACTTTCTGCTCTATAAATTATATAGTGAAAAAATTATATTCTACTTGATACACTTAAAGAGAAGAAAATATGAATGAACTTATCAAATTAATTTATGTTATGATTATTTTTCTTTCTCCATTTCTTACAACAGGGAGCAGAATTTGTAAGCTTTTTTTATACATCATTTTCGAATTTTCTTATTTACTTCATACATAAAATTACATCTCATCGATCATAGTATGATTCTTTTATTTCTTTTTTATTTACAGGGTCTATGACTCAAACAAGTTGTATTAAAGATTCAGATTGTCCACAGAATATTTGCGCGGAACCTTTTGCGGCTACATGTTATTATGATTGGTGCAAGTGTATGAAAAATCGAAATAAATATTTGTTAAAGAACCATAATAAAAATATTTAAATATCCATGATTGAACAAAAGTTTTAAGTAACATTTTTGTCATATTTATACAACAAAATAAGGAGTTGTTTTTATCTTATGTATGTTGATATTTTGAGTTTGATCTTTTTAATATACATTTGTACTATATGATTGCACTTCAAATAAATGCATTAGAATAATTTTATCGACCTCTTTAATTCTATAAGCTATATTTATTAGAAATCTTGAGCTTCTTTTGTACATTAGTTCCATTTTGATAGCTTTTATGTTCCGGTTTTTCATTTTTGTATTGAGGTGTGATCTATCTTATGAGTTAGATCATCACTATTTAATCAATAACCCAACAAACAATAAAGTTGTGTGTGTGAATATAGTGGAAAATCTCAAGCCCGGCAACAATACTAGATGAAGGCCATAACTAGTTCATCGCAAGGCCAAGATAAATATTTTTTAATGGACGTAAAACCTTAATTCTTTAATGATGCATTATTTAATTAAATGATCTATTTAGATGTTAATATAATTATTAATCTTTTATGCCACTACCATAAAATTGGGTTTAAACAACAAATAAATCCTCCTCAACCACACACACCAACAAACCAGCAGGCATATTAAAAATAAATAAAATGAAATAAAAACCACTTTGGCTAAACTGATACGAACTTTATCCAAACACCACAACGCAATAGCACCATCTCAGCCTTCTCCCCACCGAAATTTACTTCATCGGATCCGCTTAAACGCTGCATAACCACCCGCAACACCAGCCCCATGCATTTTCAGTAGAAAAACAAATGTCCAGCTAATTCATCTTGCGAGTGACACAAAGGACAAGCTTTCTGATTAACATCTTGCAACACACCTCTCTTAAAAAACTCACTTCTCGTTGATAAATTATTCAAAACAAGCCTTCACTCAAACAACTTCACTTTCCTTGAGACCTTAGTTTTCCAAATCTTTCTTAACACCTTTAAACTTGCAACGTCCAAAGTATAATTAGAACCTTTCAACCCATACAACATCCCATAATTATTTTTCACTGAAAAACCATCCAAATTTCTCCACCACACAACTTCATCTTCCTTCTCTGGCTTTGGATTAATATCACTCAAAATTGAAGTCAAGCTTATCCATTCATCAAGCAAATCCCCAATTAAGAAGTGATTATCAACCCCCAAATTCCAATACCACTTCGACTCCACCCATGAACCTATTTCTGCTAACTTAAAGGCAGCAGTAAAGCAGCCAACATAAAAAATGGGAAAAATGCATTAAGCGGGATAGTGCCTAACCAACGAAGATCCCAAAATTTGAAAACTAACACCTTCCCCAATTTACAGGAAATATTGGTGGAGAGCCACACCTGTCCACCAGACTTCAATTTGCAGACTGCCATCACATTCCTCTACCAAAGAGATGTTTTTTTCAAACTACACATCGAATCCCCTCCATGAAAATTCATCATTCTATCGTCATACCTAAAAGAGATTAAATTAGCCTACACTGTCTCAGAATCTGTTAGAAACCTCCAACCCCACTTACTGTTCAAAGAAAATTAAAAATCTCAACACTCTTAACCCCCCAAACCTCCATCATCCTTAGACATATACACCATATCTCAACTGGCCCAACAAATTTTCCCCTTACCATCACCATTATTACCACATAAAAAGGTCTTCTGAATCTTAACAATTTCCTCAACAACGTTTCTATGGTGAGGGCAAGGTGCCTTATTCCTTATTTAATGATGTCAAAACTTGTATTAGCTCGTACTTTGGACGGTATCATGGCGTCTTAGCTTGCATTCATGCTTTAAAATGCACAAAATATTCTAAGTTCATGTGTCTATACATATAAGAGCATCTCATATATGTTATGTGTACACTTAATCATGTTAGGGAACTTAGGTGTACACAAAAATGGCTTAGGTGGACCAAAAGGTGAGCAAAGAACTTGTTTTTGGCTTTTTAGGATGCTTGCGTCGACTCACAGTCCTATTCCGGTCGACGCATGCATGTTTATGGAAGTTCTTTTGCTCTCGAGTCTGCTCACGTCAACCCTTAGGTCGACTCATACTGGAAGCATTTATATATGTTATTTTGAAATAAGCTTGCATCGACGCATGACCCTGTTCCAGTCGACGCATCGCTTGATTTTTTTTGTAGTTCTGCATTCGGGTGTGCTCAGGTGCACCCACCAAATGCTTTGGTCGACCGATCGCTGCTTTGAGTCATTTTTCTGATCTGTTATGTTTCAAAATTTTGTTATGTTAGTTAGTGGGTCTAGGCATCATATATATTCATTTTGTATCATCATTTTAACATAGAATAAGAAAATTGAAAGATATACATTGAATTTTTTCTCATCATCTTCACTCTCATTCTTGCATTTTCTCAACATTTACACATAACAATTTTTGTTGATCTTTTGCATCTTCGAGGTGATAACGTCCAAACGTAGGATTGTGTATCTAGTTTGGGTTGAGAATTCGGTAGTCTTTTATTGAATAAAATGATTAGGGTTTTGTCCTCAAAGATCTGGAGGATTTGGGGGATTTTGCACAGATCGCTGCTTCACAGATTAAGCCAAGTGAAAGGGATTGAAGAACGGTGGGTTCGTTCAATCAAGTAGCAGTAAACAGAGGATTGTGTAGAAAGATTTGGGTTCAAACATTGTGTGATCGAAATCAGCCGAGCGAAAGGTTTAAAGACAGGTGGATTTTTTCAGACAATTAGCGGGAACCGGAGGTTTGTTCAACATGTTCGAGGAACTTGATTCGACTTGAATCAAGGGGAGTGAAGGCATAGTATCAACTTCAATAATTATGCTTGAGTGTGTGGTGACTATTGCTTCTCTTGTATAAACTTTTGCAACTAGATAATACATATCTCAATTCTAGTTTTTAGAATTGGGGGCAGACCTACCCGAAGTGAGGACGAAAGAGGAACTGCCTAATTAAATCCAGTGTTGTTCTCTCTTTCTCTATTTAACATATCATGATGATCTTATAGTTAGGTTGATTCTCTTCTTTTTATATGTCGAAAAAACAGGTTAGGATTCTTGATTGATTTCCTATCCCATGCTGCTATTGTTGGTTTTATGAGAGGTGCTGCCATCACAATTGGCCTTCAACAGCTAAAGGGTTTCCTTGGCATTAAAAGCAAAATGTTCACAACAAAAACCGATATCGTCTCCATGCTGCATTCTGTTTTCTCATCAGCCAAACATGGAGTATGATCTCTTTCTCTTTATCTCTCAATATGCACAAGAAAGTTATGAACTAAATAAGAAAATGAGAAATGCACTAAGTTGATGCATGATCTAATATTTACCATCTTGCAGTGAAACTAGCACACGATATTAATCAGAGCTAGCTTTCTGTGTTTTCTTCTCATCGCCAAGTATATCGTATGACATTAAACTCCCTTTTTCATCTTATTATTATTTCTTAAATAGCTAGGACTAAAAAAAGTTTTTTCTAATGTTATTTCATGTTGTGTTCATTAGGGAAAGAAGAACAATAAGTTCTTCTAGGTTCCAGCAATTGCTCCATTTATATCCGTCGTGCTGTCCACTTTTTTCGTATTCATAACACGCGCAGATAAACAAGGGGTAGAAATTGTAAGTATATATGAACTTGAAATTCCATCCTCATTCTGAATATTTCAGAATATGACAGTATTCAGTCTTAATTTCCATAAAACTAAAGTGTTTGTTCATTGATATGTGAAGGTAAATCATATAGAGAAAGGGATCAATCCTTCATCTGTTCATGATATTTATTTTAGCGGCGAGTACCTTGGGAAAGGTTTTAAAATCGGTGTCACGGCAGGCATGATAGCACTGACAGTAAGCAAAAATAATACTATTAGTACTAGAAGTATCTCTCTAGATGAGTATTTCTTCCATTATTTAATACGGCATTTCGAATTAAACGGTTGCGTTTTGGTTTTCAGGAAGCCATAGCTATTGGAAGAACTTTTGCATCTATGAAGGACTATCAACTCGATGGAAACAGAGAAATGGTTGCATTAGGAACAATGAATGTTGTTGGTTCGATGACATCATGTTATGTGGCAACCGGTAAGATCAAAATGAACCGAAGTTAAGAAAATGTTTCGACGAATACTTTAAGCAGCTGATCTAATGTTATTCTCTTAGGTTCTTTCTCTTGGTCGGCAGTAAACTACATGGATGGCTTCCAAACTGCAGTATCTAATATTGTGATGTCCGTGGTTGTTTTTCTAACGCTGCAATTCCTAACTCCGCTTTTTTAGTACACTCCAAATGAAATTCTCAGATATGAGACACCTCTTGTAACACCCCCTTTCTATACCCCCAAATAATCACAATATATCATTTAGGCACATATTAAAAATTTCGTCAGAGTATAATTATAACATGGTATAAAAAGAGGTACGTCACATTATACATTAAATTAAAACATACAACACCTGCTCAACATTGATATGCAACAGTGGGGTAACCTTGCAACAGAGGAACTTTGTCCTTTCACCCACATCTCAATATTTAGAATAAAAGCGAAAAATCTAAACACTGAATAACATCAAAAATATATACATATATATACATGTGTCATCGAATATCATCCATCACATACTTCATGTTTACATAAACATTCATCAGCAAGATACATATACAAATGTATCACAAAAGAATCATATACATCCTAGCTACTCGGTGCTACATATCAGAGCCAACCGACCAAAAGAATGAAGACACGCTTCACAAAAGACCTCCAGCATACCTACTCTGCAATGCCTCGTAGAGCATCATAAAACAGCAGAAGGGTGAGAAATATTATCATAATAACAATGCATATAATTATATATATCTTAACGTAAAATACACATATTCCACATTCTCACCACAATTCATCAAAACTCACCCATATACATCACAATGTATATATATATATATATATATATATTCACACCAAACATATCCATCATGTATACTTTCACAATTCTTATCACTCCACATAAACATACACATATATGTTTATTCATCGATGCACCATTATAAAGATGATAAATGCAAATCATAGAGACTGACTCACGACTCTATGCAAATGCAATGCGGGTACCGACTCAATCATCACTAATTCACTCAGGAACTCTGCTTGAACCATCGCTCGTTACCAAAGTAACTCCCCGTCGGGCCTACGATGTTCACCCATTGCTCACACCCCACATGGGCACACAATGTTTATGGATCGCTCACACCCCACACGGGCACACGACACGATCGCTCACACCCCACACGCGGGCACACGATCCGATTGGTCACACCTCACCTAGGCACACAATCGTTTGTAATCATCGCTCACACCTCACCTAGGCACACGACGTTACAACGGATTCTCATTAGAATCGCTCAACACAAGAATGCACTTCATTATGCTTCACATGGAAAATGACTCAAGACATTCTTGAAATGCATACATATTCACAATATATTCATGCATTCTTCTCATACAATCACATACAATCTATATACATTCACATCAATGCACTATTGTATGATTCACATCCAAACACACATTCAAAAACGGTAAAAGTCGCTAAATAACACTATTCCTGACTTTTCCGACTTATTTAATCGGCCAACAATTTCGAAATCAGCATAATAAGAAAGTACAGCTCAATAGCTTTCCAACGACACCAAAAATGTAAAAATCGGATAATTGGAACAAAAGTTACGGACGAAAACACAAACGACATTTTGAAAAATCTCATTTTAACACTTCTGCTGCTCATACGCGTATGGACCTATGTCATACGCGTATGGCCAAAACCCCTTACGCGTACACTACGCAAATCACCAGATGGCCGGGAAAAAGGAAGGTTCATACGCGTATTGGCCCTGAAATGCGCCATCCATACGCGTATTGCCCAAGTCAATACGCGTATGGCCCTCCCCATTACGCGTATGGCCAGGCAGAATGCAGAATTTTTCTGCAGAATTCTGTTCTGCGTTTTCCACCCAACCCACACCCAAAATCATCATCTAAACTCAGAAAAATACCAATTTGATATCTAACAACATGTATCATTCATGTAACAACCACAAGGGACACGAAAACATCAATTTCAACACGATTAAATCGATTTCTATCATTTTCTATACAATTGGGTTTCCACCAATATTCATAAAAATCAACAACAACAATAACACAATCATACATAATCATACACATTGATAAGATAATGATATTTCACACCCTTACCCGGATTTAATTGATTCCTAGAAGTTGATTTCTTGATCTCCTAGCTTTTCCCTTATTTTCCTTCTCTTTTCTCCTCTTCTTCTTTCTTTCTCTCCTTTTTCTCTCTATTTCTCTGTTCTTTCTATTTCTTTTCTTTTTCCTTTCTATTTCTATTTCTATTCTCTTTTTTTTTTCTTTCTTTTTTATTTCCACTCAAATACAATTAATTCATTTCCTCACAAAATTCTACACTTAATCATTTTTCCAACAATTTTTACTAAACTTCTAACTTACTAATAATTGAGAAATGTCTAAAATATCCTCCATTCTAATTTCCCCGAAAACTCTTAAAACGGTCAAATATCATAACACATCAACATAGCATATTAACATACCAATTCCACAAACAAAATAATTTATCACTCAATTTAAATAAAAGACGCAACAAAATGGGAATAATTGGAATCGGGGCGTTACAACTCTCCCCCACTTTAGAAATTTTCGTCCTCGAAAATATTACCTGATTCAAACAACTCCGGATACGACTCTCGCATCCTACTCTCTAGCTCCCAAGTCATATCGCCTTCCGCAGCGCCTCCCCACGCTACTTTCACAAGTGCAATATCCTTGCCTCTTAACTTCTTAACTTCACGGTCCAAAATCCTAATCGGTAAAGCTTCCACCGTAAGATTATCTCTCACTTCAACCTCGTCCATAGGAATAACATGTGACGGATCCAGAACATACTTCCGAAGTTGCGAAACATGGAATACATCATGCAAATTAGAAAGGTTCGGAGGCAATGCCACACGGTAAGCCACAACACCAACTCGTGCGGAAATCTGATACGGACCAATAAAACGAGAAGTCAACTTCTTCGACTTCAAGGCACGACCACACCCGTAACCAGCGTAACTCTCAAAAACACATGGTCGCCTTCTCAAAACTCAAGATCTTTTCTTCTCTTGTCATGATAGCTCTTTTGTCTACTTTGAGAAGCCTTCATCTTTTCACGAATAAACTTCACTTTCTCCGTCGTTTGTTGTACCATCTCCGGTCCAACTATCGTCCTCTCACCGGTTTCATGCCAACACAAAGGTGTTCGGCATCTCCGACCATACAAAGCCTCAAATGGTGCCATACTTATACTTGAATGAAAACTGTTATTGTAGGTGAACTCAATCAACGCCAAATAATTATCCCAAGCACCACCTTGCTCGAGCATACAAGCACGCAATAAATCCTCCAACGATTGAATCGTCCTCTCAATCTGACCATCCGTTTGCGAATGATAAGCCAAACTCAATCTTAGCTTAGTACCCAAAGCCTTTTGTAAACTCTCCCAAAACCTCGATGTGAATCTAGGATCTCTATTCGATACAATACTCTTAGGAACTCCATGTAACTTCACCACCACAAGAACATAAATCTCGGCTAACCTCTCCAAAGGATAACTAATATCAATTGGAATGAAGTGAGCAGATTTAGTAAGCCTATCCACAATTACCCAAATAGTATTATGACCTTTTTGCGTATTCGGCAATCCCGTGACAAAATCCATCGATATACTATCCCATTTCCACTCCGGAATGTCCAACGGTTGCATTAATCCACTAGGTTTTTGATGTTCCACCTTAGACTTTTGACAAGTTAAGCATGCATACACAAATTGAGCAACATCCCTCTTTAATCCGGACCACCAAAAGATTTTCTTCAAATCTTGGTACATTTTGTTCGCTCCCAGATGAATACTTAAGTTACTTCGGTGTCCTTCATCCAATATCATCTTTTTCAACTCCACATCATCGGGAATACAAATACGACCACGGAATCTCAAAACTCCAAAATTATCGACCTTGAAATCCTCATTTTCATTCAACATCAAATCAACGAATTTCAAATCCAACTTTTGCTTTTCACATACCATTGCAAGAAAATCATTCATAACATGTAACATACCAAGTCTCACACTTCTCGGCGTCATTTCACAAACTAAACTCAAGTCCCTAAAATTCTCCAAAAGTTCCCATTCTCTCATCATCAATGAGGACATATGTAACGACTTCCGACTCAAAGCATCGGCCACCACGTTTGCCTTACCCGGATGGTAATTCAAACCAAAATCATAATCTTTCAAAAGTTCTAGCCACCTCCTTTGTCTCATGTTCAATTCTTTTTTATCAAATAAATATTTCAAGCTCTTGTGATCACTAAAAACTTCAAATCTCGCACCATAAAGATAGTGCCTCCAAATTTTCAAAACAAACACCACGGCCGCTAACTCCAAGTCATGTGTAGGATAATTCTTTTCATGCACTCTCAATTGTCTTGAACCATAAGCCACAAGTTTCCCATCTTGCATCAAAACACCACCTAAACCAACCAAAGAAGCATCACAATACACAACAAATGGTTCCGTCGGATTTGGTAAAATCAAGATCGGAGCCATTGTCAACCTTCGTTTTAGCTCATTGAAACTCTCTTCACAATGAATATCCCAAATGAAAGCCTTTCCTTTACAAGTCAATTGCGTTAACGGAAGTGCCAACTTCGAAAACCCCTCAATAAACCTCCGATAATAACCCGCCAAGCCTAGAAAGCTTCGAATCTCCGTAACCGATCTAGGAGCCTCCCATTGCATCACCGCATCAATCTTGGATGGATCAACACTAATACCACTACTGGAAATAACATGCCCAAGAAAACTTACTTCCGATAACCAAAACTCACATTTCGACAACTTAGCATACAATTGTTTCCCTTTCAAAATTTGTAACACAATCCTCAAATGCTCTTCATGCTCCTCTTGAGACTTAGAGTAAATCAAAATATCGTCGATGAACACAACCACAAAACGATCCAACTGTTCATGAAAAATACGATTCATGTATTCCATAAACACACCCGGCGCATTAGAAACCCCGAATGGCATCACGGAATATTCGTAATGCCCATACCGTGTCCTAAAGGCCGTCTTTTGAATATCCTCTTCTTTCACACGAATCTGGTGATATCCCGATCTCAAATCAATCTTGCTAAAAACACGCGCATCAACCAATTGGTCCAACAAATCATCGATCCTTGTGAGCAGATACTTGTTCTTAATTGTCACCTTGTTCAATTGTCGATAATCAATGCATAACCGCATACTTCCATCCTTCTTCTTTACCAACAATACCGGAGCACCCCACGGAGAAACACTTGGTCTTACAAATTTCTTATCCAACAAATCGTTCAATTGCTTCTTCAATTCTACCAACTCTGATGCCGACATACGATACGGTGCCATCGAAACGGGTCTAGTACCCGGAACTAGATCAATAGAAAACTCAACTTCCCTTTCCGGCAGTACATTCGTAATATCCTCAGGAAACACTTCAGGAAAATCACACACAACAGGAAACACATCAAGCGACACTTGACTATCCTCAGACAATGATGCAAACAACCCGAACAATTGAGCTTCATTCGCTAAAAGTTTCTTCAACTCTTTAGTGGATAGGAAACTCAAGTCTTCGTCCTCTTCCAAAGAAGGAAACCTCACTAACTTGTGATAACAATCTATATGAACTCTATTAAATTGCAACCAATTCATACCCTAGACCACATCCAATCCTTCCAACGGCAAACACACTAAGTCCATCTCAAAGTCTTTACCATAAATGGTTAAAGGATAACTTAAGCAAACCAAAGAAGTAGTTACTGACCCCATTGCTGGAGTATCAATAACCATCTTACCATCCATCAGAGACAACACAAGATTCAAACGATTTGCGCACTCAGACGAAATAAATGAATGAGTCGCTCCCGTATCAATAATGGCAATTAAAGGTGTACTATTAATAAAGCATGTACCTTTAATCAAACGGTCTGCATTAGTAGTTTGAGTCCCCGCCAATGCAAACACCTTTCCGCCCGCTTGAGCTTGTTTCGGCTTAGTACACTTAGTACTAATGTAACCAACTTCTCCACAATTATAGCACTTCACCATATTCCTTCTACAATCTGTAGCAACATGCCCAAGACCTCCGCAGTTAGAACATTTCACCACTTGCTTTCCACACTCAAATGATTTATGACCCATTTCACCACACTTGTAACACCTAATAGAACCAGAACCTCCCCCTCCAGATCTCCTATCAAAGTTTCCCCTATGCTTGCCCTTATCAACGAGTGTCACATAAGGTCCACTTCTAGCTTGTTGCTTTCCCTTCCTCTCATTCAAACTTTTGTAATGTGTAGAGCGAGCCTTGCTATCTTCCTTGAAGATTCTACAACATTCCGTCAATTCCGAAAACCTTCTTATCCTTTGATATCCCACAGCTTGCTTAATCTCAGGACGCAGACCATTCTCATATTTAATACACTTTGAGAACTCAGCAGTAATCGCGGCATAATGAGGATGAAATTGAACCAACTCCACAAATTTAGCAGTATAGTCCACCACGGACATACTACCTTGTTTCAATTCAAGGAACTTCATCTCCTTCTTCCCTTTCACACTTTCAGGATAATACTTCCTTAAGAACTCAGTACGAAATAAATCCCAAGTTACCTCTTCATCATCCACCTCAAGAATTTGATGCATACCGACCCACCTATCGTCGGCTTCTTCCTTCAGCATGTGAGACCCAAGCCTCACCTTGTTCTCCTCCGCACAGTCCATGAACCTGAAGATTCTTTCAATCTCTTTCAACCAAAGTTGAGCACCATCGGGATCAAATCTTCCTTTGAAGACTGGTGGTTGATTCTTCTTGAACTCGTCATTAGCATTCACATTCGGCGCACCTTGCACCGCCCTAGCCATTGCTTCCAAAGCAGCAACCATCACATTGTCGTTTCTACCAGCCATATTCTGATAATTCCCAAAAATGACAACAAAGTTAAACAACAGTTCAACCAACACAACAACAAGACAGACACAACTGACTCGACTCTGGCTCTGATACCACTTAATGTAACACCCCCTTTCTATACCCCCAAATAATCACAATATATCATTTAGGCACATATTAAAAATTTCGTCAGAGTATAATTATAAACATGGTATAAAAAGAGGTACGTCACATTATACATTAAATTAAAACATACAACACCTGCTCAACATTGATATGCAACAGTGGGGTAACCTTGCAACAGAAGAACTTTGTCCTTTCACCCACATCTCAATATTTAGAATAAAAGCGGAAAATCTAAACATTGAATAACATAAAAAATATATACATATATACATGCGTCATCGAATATCATCCATCACATACTTCATGTTTACATAAACATTCATCAGCAAGATACATATACAAATGTATCACAAAAGAATCATATACATCCTAGCTACCCGGTGCTACATATCAGAGCCAACCGACCAAAAGAATGAAGACACGCTTCACAAAAGACCTCTAGCATACCTACTCTGCAATGCCTCGTAGAGCATCATAAAACAGCAGAAGGGTGAGAAATATTATCATAATAACAATGCATATAATTATATATATCTTAACGTAAAATACACATATTCCACGTTCTCACCACAATTCATCAAAACTCACCCATATACATCACAATGTATATATATATATATATATATATATATATATATATATATATATATATATTCACACCAAACATATCCATCATGTATACTTTCACAATTCTTATCACTCCACATAAACATACACATATATGTTTATTCATCGATGCACCATTATAAAGATGATAAATGCAAATCATAGAGACCGACTCACGACTCTATGCAAATGCAATGCGGTACTGACTCAATCATCACTAGTTCACTCAGGAACTCTGCTGGAACCATCGCTCGTTACCGAAGTAACTCCCCGTCGGGCCTACGATGTTCACCCATTGCTCACACCCCACATGGGCACACAATGTTTATGGATCGCTCACACCCCACACGGGCACACGACCCGATCGCTCACACCCCACACGCGGGCACACGATCCGATTGCTCACACCTCACCTAGGCACACAATCGTTTGTAATCATCGCTCACACCTCACCTAGGCACACGACATTACAACGGATTCTCATTAGAATCGCTCAACACAAGAATGCACTTCATTATGCTTCACATGCAAAATCACTCAAGACATTCTTGAAATGCATACATATTCACAATATATTCATGCATTCTTCTCATACAATCACATACAATCTATATACATTCACATCAATGCACTATTGTATGATTCACATCCAAACACACATTCAAAAATGGTAAAAGTCGCTAAATAACACTATTCCCGACTTTTCTGACTTATTTAATCGGCCAACAATTTCGAAATCAGCATAATAAGAAAGTACAGCTCAATAGCTTTCCAACGACACCAAAAATGTAAAAATCGGATAATCGGAACAAAAGTTACGGACGAAAACACAAACGACATTTTGAAAAATCTCATTTTAACACTTCTGCTGCTCATACGCGTATGGACCTATGTCATACGCGTATGGCCAAAACCCCTTACGCGTACACTACGCAAATCACCAGATTCCCGGGAAAAAGGAAGGTTCATATGCGTATTGGCCCTGAAATGCGCCATCCATACGCGTATTGCCCAAGTCAATACGCGTATGGCCCTCCCCATTACGCGTATGGCCAGGCAGAATGTAGAATTTTTTTGCAGAATTCTGTTATGTGTTTTCCACCCAACCCACAACCAAAATCATCATCTAAACTCAGAAAAATACCAATTTGATATCTAACAACATGTATCATTCATGTAACAACCACAAGGGACACGAAAACATCAATTTCAACACGATTAAATCGATTTCTATCATTTTCTATACAATTGGGTTTCCACCAATATTCATAAAAATCAACAACAACAACAACACAATCATACATAATCATACACATTGATAAGATAATGATATTTCACACCCTTACCCGGATTTAATTGATTCCTAGAAGTTGATTTCTTGATCTCCTAGCTTTTCCCTTATTTTCCTTCTCTTTTCTCCTCTTCTTCTTTCTTTCTCTCCTTTTTCTCTCTATTTCTCTTTTCTTTCTATTTCTTTTCTTTTTCCTTTCTATTTCTATTTCTATTCTCTTTTTTTTTCTTTCTTTTTTATTTCCACTCAAATACAATTAATTCATTTCCTCACAAAATTCTACACTTAATCATTTTTTCAACAATTTTTTACTAAACTTCTAACTTACTAATAATTGAGAAATGTCTAAAATATCCTCCATTCTAATTTCCCCGAAAACTCTCAAAACGGTCAAATATCATAACACATCAACATAGCATATTAACATACCAATTCCACAAACAAAATAATTTATCACTCAATTTAAATAAAAGACGCAACAAAATGGGAATAATTGGAATCGGGGCGTTACAACTCTCACTCCCCCTCAATCACAGCAGTGATAACAACTTACAATAATGAAAGTAGAAGACACACTTCAAAGGCACACCTTGGTCTTGCTTAAGAGCTTCAACCAAGAACAGTACACTCATGCTTAAAAGCTCTGAGTGGACAAATTACAACTCAACTAAATCTGTCCAATTCAAACATCAAAACAGATGAATGAATGGCTCACAAAAACAAACACAAAACACAAACCCTAAAACTTGAACACAACTCTCACACTCCTTATTCTCCACCAGCAGCAGTTAGGGTTGATCATCTATAAATAGAAATACATTCCTTGGGCTTGGGCAATTGCAGATCCTTGATTTAATTTCCAATAAAAGCAAATTAATCTCTAAATCTTTATGCATGAAAATAGCAACTCCCTATTCTTCATAAATAGATTGCCTCCAATAATAACACTCCAATATATTACCACTTCAGTAAATTTCGCAGCAATCAGATAACATAAACACACAAAAGATTGCTAAAAATAGCGCATCAAATAAAACCTAAAACCAGAACTGGAAGTTCTGTCAACTGATGTCAGAACATCATGTTTGACATCAAGCACACAGTCTGCAATACTAACAAACACCACCAACACTTCACCTGCAGAATGTTAGAGACAGCATGTCAAGACATCAAGTAGAACATCTTGATGCAACACATTGTTTTACCAAAATTGCTGCCAATACAGAACCAACAAACTCCCCCTTTGAAATTTTTTGGCTAAAACAACTCCATATCAGAGATCCCTGCATCAACCCACACAAACACAACTAACATTCTCAGAAAACCAGAAACTCCCCCTCAAGCCAAGGAGCACAAAAAAACAAAGAAGAAAACCAGCACCTGCACACTAGAAAACCATTTGCAAAACCAGCAAAACAACTACTACACTACTATCCCCCTTTTTAGCCACAATTGGACAAACACCCTCAGAAGCACGGCACAACAGAAAACCAGCAAAAGCACAAAACACAATTTTCAAAAAAATTTGCATAGGACACAAGGAAAAATACACCACCTCCAACAACTACATCTTTGACTGGTCAGGCGATACAAACAAGATTCTCCTTTGATATAAAAACAGCTACACCTTACTGCTACAAAGAAGATGAAGTCCAAGGACGAGACAAAGGTAGGAGAAAAAGACTGAGACACATAAGAAGCCCATCAAGAAACAACATTGTCAATTACATGAGTCAGAGAAGGATGTTGATGAAGATTGGGTCAATTTCATTAACTCGGGTGGATGGAATGCGTAGCTGACTCCAAAGATGAAGAATATTTGCTTGTTGTTTCTGTTATCTTTGTAATAAACTTCTAATAAAGAATGCTTCCAGCAGTTGATTTGCTTTTGATTGTTTCCAATTTTCTTTACATTTACTCTAATTTTGATAATATCACTTGAACACCAAATAGAGAAATACACTTGCACACATAATACATCTGCAGATTTTCCTTCAAGACAAATCATCATCATCCTGTACTTTAGTGCAGCATTCCATAAATCCATTAATTGCTACAAATCCTCATATATGCAAATACCTAGTTTGCCCCTTAAATTTTCAAACTGATTTCCATCTAAAGCCTTAGTAAAAATGTCAGCCAGTTGTCTTTCAGTGGCAACATGTTCCAAGGTAACCACTTTGTCTTCCACTAGGTCTTTGATGAAGTGATGACGTATATCAATGTGCTTAGTCCTGCTGTGTTGAATAGGATTCTTCGATATATTGATACCACTCAGGTTGTCACAGTATAATGTCATGACATCCTGCTTGACATTGTACTTAGACAGTATTTGTTTCATCCACACTAGTTGAGAACAACTACTCCCTGCAGCTATATACTCAGCCTCAGCAGTAGATAAAGACACACAATTTTGCTTCTTGCTAAACCATGAAATAAGATTACTTCCCAAAAAGAAGCAGCCACCTGATGTGCTTTTTCTGTCATCAGCACTTCCAGCCCAATCAGCATCACAATATCCACTCAGCATGGACCCAGTTCCATGACTGTACATCATACCATAGTCACTTGTACCATTCACATACTTCAGGATCCTTTTCACATACTTCTTGACTATATTCTTGGCATACTTGCTTTGAGACAGAAAGATTGAATCTTCCATTTGCTTGACTTGCAGACCAAGGAAATAAGGTAATTCACCAACAAGACTCATCTCAAATTCTGACTGCATTTGCTGAACAAAATGTTTAACCATCTCATCAGACATCCTACCAAACACAATATCATCAACATATATTTGAGCAACCATGATCTTCCCTCCTTCTTCTTTAACAAACAATATCTTGTCTATCCCACCTTTTCTGTAACCATTCAGATTCAGAAATTCAGTTAGCCTTTCATACCAAGCTCTAGGAGCTTGCTTCAACCCATACAGAGCTTTTCTCAACTTGAAGACATGATTTGGATATGTTGGATCAATGAATCCCTTGGGTTGTTCAACATAGACTTCTTCATTCAAGTATCCATTTAAGAAAGCACTCTTAACATCCATCTGAAACAGTTTAAATTTGAGAATGCAAGCAACACCTAAGAGAAGTCTTATGGATTCAAGCCTAGCCACAGGAGCAAAAGTTTCATCAAAGTCAACCCCTTCAACTTAGGTATATCCTTGAGCAACCAACCTTGCTTTATTTCTAGTGACCACTCCCTACTCATCAGATTTGTTCTTGTATATCCACTTAGTTCCAATCATATTTGTCCCTTTGGTAAGAGTACACATGGAGGAGTAACTGGAATCTTGAGGACCCCACAAGTAGCAGTTGTCTTTAGATCTGACTCCCTTCATCACAACTTCACTCTTTTCATTAGTCACTAAACATTTAAAATTTGTGAAGTTTACCTTGAACCCTTGATCACACAGTTGACTGATGCTTATCAAGTTGGCAGTCAACCCTTTCACTAACAGAGCATCATCAAGCTTAGGAGCTCCTGAACAGTCCAGCTTACCAACCCCCTTAATTTCACCTTTGGCTCCATCACCAAAAGTCACATAGCTAGTAGAATGAGATTTGATGTCCACCAAAAAGTTCTTGACACCTGTCATATGTCTAGAACATCCACTATCAAAATACCAATCTCCTATGGTAGAACCTCTTACAAACATGTGAGCTATCAAGATGTTAGCAGCAATCTTGGGAACCCATTGTTTTCCACTTGTATGAATGCTTTGATTTGGTCTAGGTTGAGGATCAGGTTTAGGATATCCATGCAGTCTAAAGCAAAAAGGTTTTGTGTGACCAAATCTTCCACAGTAATAACATCTCCATCTTTGAAATCCTCCTCTGAAGTGGTTGGGATGTCTTCTCCCTTGAGGATGTCTTCTCCCATGGTGTTGAGGTTGTCTTCTGCCATGATGTTGGGGAACAAAATGATTAGGTCCAGAAACATGGCCTTTCCCATGATGTTGAGATATCTGATGAGGCACAAACTGCTTAGGTCCAGAAGCATGAACTTTCCCATGATGTTGAGACATCTGATGGGACAAGTTATGTTTGGGACCAGAAGAACTAGCATCTGAAAAAGGTTTCTTCTCACCATCAAATCCCAGCCCAGTCATATCTCCAGCCAGTTTTCCAGTTTGAAGAATATCATCCAAGGTATCAGTCCCCTTGTTCAGCATTCTGATAGATTTGACCATTTGATCAAGCTTGGAGTTTAGCAGACTGACTTCATTCTCCAGTTCAGCCTTTTCAGCCTTTAGTTGAATTATAATTTTCTTCTGCTTCTCCCCTTCTTGACAAACTTCTTCACTTCTAATGCACAACTCTCTATATGATGCAGCTAGCTCCTCATAGGTAATCTCTCCATCACTTGAATCATCATCAGACTCACATATTCCAGTCATTGCTCTGACATGCTTGGCAAATTCATCTTCACTTTCAGTGTCCTCATCAGACCAAGTGACAGACAAACCCTTTTTCTGTTTAAGGTATGTAGGGCATTCAGCTCTGAAGTGACCATAACCTTCACAACCATGGCATTGGATTCCTTTGTCATTATTAGGCTTCTCCTATGCTTTAGTTTTCTTCATCTGATCACCTGACCTGTTGATGTCATATGTGATGTTCTTGACATAAGGTTTATAGCTCCTGTCAGTTCTTTTCAACGCCTTATTAAACTGCCTTCCCCGCATCCCGATTGCATTGGATAGCTCCGCATGGGTTTCAATATCACACTCTTTCTTTTCATCTTCAGTACTAGACACCAATGCTATGCTTTTGGCCTTCTTTTCTGATTGTCATTCAACCCTAATTCAAAAGTCTGAAGGGAACCAATCAATTCATCCACTACAAGAAAATTGGTAGATTGCGACAGTTAATTTTGAAGGTTACGACGGTTAAAACAGCCGTAATTTGCAAGTCACATCGGTTATTGCACTATCGCAGAAACGTGCGTCGTGAGGCCATACCGCGTTGGTTGTGAAAACCGTCACACCAACTGTCGTTATCTCTCACGACGGGTAGGGAATTGTCATAATTTGCATATTGCGACGGTTCCAACCGTCGTAAATTTCCATTTGATTTTTGTTTTTATTGTTTATTACGACGGTTCCAATTGTCGCAACTTTCTGTTCCACAGTTAAATTTGCAGGTAAATCCATAGGAAATTTATTTTCCACAGGTAAATCCGTAGGTAATTTATTTTTAAAATTAAAAAAAAAATATGTTTGTAGAAATATGAATAGAATGGGAAAGAAAATCACATATATTCTTCATTCAACTAAACATATACACCATATTACATTTATACAAGCATCATGTCACTTTACAAATTAGTCACTCATGGCGCCTGACTTCAAAGAATCAGTTTCCTCAATGTTAAAATGGTCAATGCCTGATTTCTGGTGGGGCTTTGAACCAGTCTCGACATCATCCAAGTTAGAAGCAGTCACTTCATCTGTTCTTTGATCACTGCCTTCATCAACATCTTCCTGTTCATATATCAGAAATTAGCTTTTCAACTAAAACAGAAAGCTGGCTACTACTTTATTACACTGCAACAAATTTCTTAGCAATTTGGCAGCGCAACAACAAATTCTGAAAATTAACACAATCACAAACACCCAAGTTGAGAAGGGATGAAGAGGACATAAAAATGTCTCTATTTAGTTTTCAATCACAGTTTTGTATATATTCCATATAAATGTTTGATGAAGCAGATGTTGGCTAATTAAAAAGTTCACAACAGAACTCAGTACTGACATTATGATTGCTACAGTAAAAAAGAGTCGAAAGATGGTATAACTTCATGTATTCCCATAACATATAAAAGATCCAACAGTAGTATTTTGAAAGCATTTTAATTTAGTAAATACCTTTCTTTCCAATCCCGATATTTCTCTTATCATGGTCAGTGTTGACTAAAATGCCGCCATGTCAGCACGACACCATCAGTTATGGCAGTGCTGACACTATCCGCCGCAATAGACCAGAGCCTAGTGTATCCTCTATGTTTCTGCCTTAGACTGTAATGCCACATTTATATAACGGAATTTTGGGTGGCCTACAAAAATCCCCAATCAGACATTGATAAACCTTATAATAGTATCAGACCAGATTAAGACCATCCTTGAACCAGGAAGCCATCAATCTCCTGCTCTACCAATACAAAAATAATTTGAGAAACATGAATAAAAAAGCCAAAAATTCACTCATCACTAATTTGCAGATGAAACTATGATAGCATTCAAGATTGACCAATGTCTTGTAGCCTGTCACAAACAGATGCAAGTAAGCAACTATTTTAACTATCTACAAAGTGTACTAACAGAACCCGCAAAAGCCTTTACGCTATCGCAATGTGAGCGTTATTTAAAACCTAACCCACTTTCAAATCTAAAGTATTGATGCTACGTATCATCACACATGCCTACACTTCAAATATGCCATCACCTAATACTATTGGTTGTGAAATCAAAATGAGAAAAAAAATTACAATAAATAATAACTTCAAATAATAAAAAAAGCAATAGACTTACCTCCATTGGGACCAAGAGAATGTTCTATCATGACATCACTAAGTTTCACAAGATCCTCAATGTTCACAGCACAATCATATCTATATTCATTATTAGGGTTAATCATATATAAAATAATTCAACTATATACATTTTAGAATATAATCTAACTAAAAAGAAGGTAAAGGATAAAAGGAAAAGAAAGTACCTCTGACTCAGGTGACATTACTACTTCATCATGACCATAATCAACTATTGTAAGAGTTGCACTCTTACTAATCCTCAATTCCACCCGTTGTTTGTCCTGCGGTGGTGAAAACAACCTGTTCACCTGTGGCGTTTTACTCTTCTCCGTCGGAGTAAAACCATCACCAGAGACTTCGTTGTCGGAATCAACCACTTATGCCAATGATCACTTTGCACAAACAGCTATGCAACAATATCAGTACACACCTAACTCCAAACCATAGAATCACCACACAGCCTGAAAAACACAGCTGACTGCAGCCAGAAATGCTTAAACCAAAAATAAGACAGCACCACAACACCTACTGCTACCTTGTCCAGAACTGCTGATGAAGGTGGTAAGCCAATTTTCTAGAAATTGTGTTACCTCGAATGCCAATTCACACGGGCAAATGACCATGATAGCTAAAGGAGCATCAGATAAATGTTTGGCAAAAACACGTGCTCTAGCTACACCACTAATATCTGGCGAGACAACTACCAAATCATCGGAACAAATAGTCTTGCTGGCAAGGTAATCGAGAACAACAGGCTGGTGGTGGCACAACAAAACAAATGATTAATCAACAAAATAAATTATATTGACATTCTCGAGGTTAGAATAATTAACCACAAATGAAAAATGTGTCAGAAATATGTCACTAGAATATTGTCATTTCCATTTAGAATTAAGATGCCTAAATGGAATAAAGTAACAAATTATTAACTTACTATAAATTATTACAAATATACAGCACACTCATAGTATGTTTGTTTATGTTTAGCATATCCCATAATTTTATTCTTCAAAAGTATTATATTCTAATGACAACCTATGTACCTGTCCATACACATGATCAACTGGAATATCAAAGTAGCCCACAGACTGCCGAGAGTGGAGGTCCCATGCAAGAACGCGATTTGCACCTACTTCTGTAATTAAATTTGCTACAAGCTTAGCAGCAATTGATTCACGCCCTTGAGTCTGAAACAATAATAATCATAAAAATGTTCAATAGCATTGTACAAGTAATGCTAGGTAACATTTGTATAGCTAAATGTATATGACTTCAGAAACTGTACTGGTGCAGATGCGTGTAGAAAATGATTGGTCAAATGACTTGGACATTGTCATCTTTACATCTAAATTATGATGATAATCAGATACAGAGAAATGTCAATATAAACAAACCTGACAAACAGACCTTTCTATAAGCTCTAGCATATCCAATATACGGAATGACTGCATTAATATTCTTGGCTGAAGCTCTCCTACATGCATCAATCATTACGAGAAGCTCCATAATATTCTCATTTGTAGGAGGATCTGGTATGTACCTAACATGGGTGCACTATAAAAGAATGGGATACTAGTGCTCCAGACATACTATATCACTGATTATTTGAAGAAATATCTCAGCTATAGCATTTGAAATGTGATATGTAGATAAAATATGTTAAAAATTATAAAGATTAAACATATACAATGAATAACACTACATTGATTCACTAACAAATTATTATATGGAATGAATGCTATTTATATTCATGCATTCTTGAGATTAAACATTACTCAATGACTGCTTGTTTCTTTAAAATTAATTAATTCTCTCCCTGCTCACAATTGATCAAAAACAATGTCCCCTAATTCCTCTTCTGCTAAATTATTCTTACACTCTAAATTGACCTCAATGGTTTCATGGATCCTTGAGATTGATTAGTTGACTTAATTCCACACACACCTACACTTTCGGAGGCATTATGACAAATCGGTGGCACAGAGAATTTCTGGCAGGATGGTTTGCAAGGTACGGTTCAACGATGGTGTGCAAGGAATAGTTCAGCGGTGGTGTGCATGGAACGGTTCGGCGGCACCAGGAAACCCTTCAATCTCGACAATAAAATAGGATATGAATAAGTTATAGTGTTCTAGGAAAAATTTAGATGTCAAATAAATTATAATATTTTACACACCTAAAACAATAGTTCCTGAAATAATAAAATAGAGGACTTCAACTTCTTGTGAGAAGCAGACTTCTAGTAAATCTGTCTATCTGGAATGTCTCAGGTGATGAAAACAAACGAACAAACTCTAGATTTTTCATCACATCTTTAAGAGAATTCATATCAAGCATGCCACGTTGTTCAGTATTAGCAACACCGTGAATCTAAAAAGTTGATTAAATATTATAATGGTCAGGTCAACAAATGCACAGTGCATCTTATATAAGGCACATTAAGTAGATACCTGACTCAAAGTTTGTGGATTAGAGAGCATACTTTGCATCATTTCTGAGATACATGGATATTTAATTAATTAAGTTAATAAAGCAGGATCTGGCATATCACTACAATCCAACATACCTTTAAGGCCAATAAAACCAAGACCTCCAAAGCCAATAGGGGCTTGCTGCCTAGCATCCACGCCAGTAGGTACCACTGCCACCCAACATGCTCTTGCATTTGTGTGTTGTTCGTTATAAGATTTTGCGTTATACTCATGTTGGAAGGAGAAAAGCTACAAACCAAATGGACTATAGGATCTTCCTCCAAACCTATAATAAATTACACATGCAGATATTTAAAAGAGTTCTAAATAGTTAACAAAATATAAAGAATAAACATGCCATAATCAAGGATTGTGAATATTATAAAAGAATCACCTATACAGTTCTATTATATTACATCATAATAACCCAGAGACAGAGAAACAATACACAAAATAGCTGCAGGGTATAAAAATATACGATGAATCAGAGATTCTAACACCTCTTCCTTTACCATGTCATCTACATCAGCCACGAAGAATCATCTTTTAAGGATTCATCAACAGATTATCCTAATTAAAATAATACCTCTGTTTCCCACCTTAAATTATCAAACGAGAGGGATACCTTTTAGTTGTATCAACTTGCTTTATAGCTAATAAGATAAGATTAATACAAAACACAAAAAACTAAAGAAGTATGAAACAATAAAGTAGCTAACCTTAGTTCAACATAAAAGCTTTGACAAACACATTCAACGTCCTTCCTTCAGTAAAGTTAGAAACACCGAATAAAGACCTCATTGATTAAGTACCAAAAACCTAGATTCAAAACAACATAAAAAATATAGATTCGAAAATAATAAAAAAACCTTGATTCAACGAGCACCTCACCTAGATTTGAGCCTTAAGCTTTCTTCAGACCTTCTCTTAGCTATAAAATCTCTTGTTTCCTCCCCTTTAACTAAAAATCAAAACATGATTATAATGAAGATTTGAAGAATCAGATCACAATTGGAGATGAGTATTGAATGGCGATTCAAACAATGATAAAATTTTAGGGCTTACGATAATCCTAAGGATTTCGTGAGAGAAAGATTAAAATCATGAACGAAACCAAAGTTCTGAAGAGGAGAATGGTGCGAATAAAGATGAAGAGATAAGGTGAAGATGCGACAGTGACATTAGGATTTTGAAGCAAGAAACTCAAACATGTAATCGGTGTATCCTCGAGAGAGATGAAGTGGGAGGGTTTCATGCTCTCAAACACGAGAATAATTTGTTTTTGGCTCTGGAATAGAGAACGAATTGAAAATAAAAGTTTATTCCAAAATACAGGGCGGTTCAATTTAACCGTCGTACAATTTTTAATGGTTATAATTTTGTAAGATCTATTCAATTGTGTTAAAAATATTGAGGCAGTTGGGTTTAACTGTCGTGACAACTGTCGCAATTAGAGAATTAGGACGGTTTTTAGACAAGGGTCACTATTCAAATGTCACAAAATGAATAATTTCTTGTAGTGATCTACCCTCATCTGGCTGATGTCTTGAGCTTCCTCTATAGCAGTCACCTTCATTTCAAATCTCTTGGGGAGAGATCTGAGAATTTTTCTCACCAGTTTCTCATCAGACATCTTTTCACCAAGGCCACTTGAAGCATTGGCTATTTCAAGAACATTCATATGAAAGTCATGTATGCTTTCATCTTCCTTCATCTTTAACTCTTCAAATTTGGAAGTCAGTAGCTGAAGTCTTGACATCTTCACTTTAGAGGTGCCTTCATGAGTAGTCTTGAGTATGTCCCAAGCATCTTTAGCAACTTCACAATTATTCACCAATCTGAATATATTTCTGTCAATTCCATTAAACAAGGCATTCAATGCTCTAGAATTTCCATGAGCCAGTTCATCCTCCTCCTTAGTCCATTCTTCCTCAGGTTTCAGTTAAGATGTAGCTATTCCATCTTTCCCAACAATAACAGGATGTTTACATCCTTTTATGACAGCTTTCCAGGCCCTACTATCCAAAGATTTCAAGAAGGCTACCATGCGTGGTTTCCAATAATCATAGTTAGATCCATCCAAGATGGGTGGTCTGTTCACAAATCCTCCTTCCTTGTCCATAGAACCAGAAAGTAACTTCCCTAGATCTCACCCAGAAACAGAACAGGGTGCCTGCTCTGATACCAATTGAAATTCTGGCAACAAATATGAGATGTCGAACGTGATGTCACGACACTTATATCTTAACAATAATGAACAAGGTAGAAAATGCAGAAAACAACAGTAAAGAACACAATCAATTGTTGACCCAGTTCAGTGTAAACACACTTACATATGGGGGCTACCAAGCCAGGAAGGAAGTCTACTATTAGTAGTATCAATTCATAGACTCTACAGCCAACACACCAGTTGACAATTTACTCACTTAATCACTACCCAATGACACTTCTATCTATGACACTCTCAGATATGAGACACCTCTCACTCCCCCTCAATCACAGCAGTGATAACAACTTACAATAATGAAAGTCGAAGACACACTTCAAAGACACACCTTGGTCTTGCTTAAGAGCTTCAACCAAGAACAATACACTCGTGCTTAAAAGCTTTGAGTGGACAAATTACAACTCAACTAAATCAGTCCAATTCAAACATCAAAACAGATGAATGAATGGCTCACAAAAACAAACACAAAACACAAACCCTAAAACTTGAACACAGCTCTCACACTCCTTATTCTCCACCAGCAACAGTTAGGGTTGATCATCTATAAATAGCAATACATTCCTTGGGCTTGGGCAATTGCAGGTCCTTGATTTAATTTCCAATAAAAGCAAATTAATCTCCAAATCTTTATGCATGAAAATAACAACTCCCTATTCTTCATAAACAGATTGCCTCCAAAAATAACACTCCAATATATTACCACTTTAGTAAATTTCGCAGCAATCAGCTAACATAAACACACAAAAGATTGCTAAAAATAGCGCAACAAATAAAACCTAAAACCAGAACTGGAAGTTCTGTCAACTGATGTCAGAACATCGTGTTTGACATCAAGCACACAGTCTGCAATACTAACAAACACCACCAACACTTCACCTGCAGAATGTTAGAGACAGCATGTCAAGACATTAAGTAGAACATCTTGATACAACACATTATTTTACCAAAATTGCTGCCAATACAGAACCAGCATTGTCCATGTCAAATTACCTCTTTTTTTTTTTACATTGTTTGTGTAATTGTGTTTTTGAGAGAAACCAGAGAAAGATAATTGATCAATCTTGTAATAATTCAAGCTTGATCAAGCTCATGATAACCATCAAGATCGAAGTTCTATTTTATCCTGAAATTTGAGAGAACCTCTAAGTGTGTTCTTCATTCACCATCATCTAATTCCTTATTGTTATCTTGTGAATCTTAGTGTGTTTGCATGTGTGTGTGTGTGTGTATGTGTGTGTGTGTGCGCGTGTGTGTATGTGTCTGTGTGTGTGTTAGATTCTTTTGGCAATGTTCATCATCTTCAACCTTAGTCCTTATCCATTATTGTGAACCTTCATCTCTAACGATTGAGTGTTTGAGGGAGACTTGTGGTACATTAGGATATTTAATGTTTTTGTGTCAACTTATTGTTTGTAACAAGTGTAGAGATTGTTTCTTAAATGCGATTAAGATATTGTATTATCCATCGAGAGAAGAGCTTCACCATACTCCATTGAAGACTTTGGTGAGGCCGAGTACAAATTGTTCGTAAGACGGAGTTGGAAGTTTTTCGATTTTGGTAAAGTTGTGTAAAGACTGTTCATAGACAAAGTTGGGAGTTGTCCAAATTAACGCTTAGCTAATGGCAATCGCTCTGACAAGAAATTGATGGTATTAAGGTGGATCGCCACATACGAATACTTGGAGAATAATATTGTGGATAACAAGGTTATTGGATCAAGAATATTGAAGATCGTTTATGTGTTAGCAGTTTGAGTATCTGCACCATTAGAGGATATTATCGTGTGAAATTTGGTTGTAACCAAAATGCTTATATCAAACTTCTAAAATTGTGGAAGATCGTGGTTATTTCTCAATTGTTTTAACACCGTTGAAGAGGGGAGTAAGAAAAATGAGGAGTAATGTTGAACCACTATATATCTCTTTGGTTGTATGTCATTTAGGTTAGATCTTCCTTATAGTGATTTAATGTGTAAGTTTAGGTCTGCTATGCATCAAACCTATTAGATCATCATAAATCTAATTGTTTTTTGAATGAACTTCCATGTAAAGTTTTTAAATTTTTTTGGTTAAGACAACTTTTTTTTATCTTGTAATTGATTTCCATTAGAAAGAATCATGTCTTTAGTGATATTTTGTGATATTCATATTGAATTAATTTATTGAGATGCTTCCAAACTCTCTTCATGTTGTGTTTTGCTTCCACGCTTTTTAAAATCTCTGACTTCGTTTTATGGGATCTAAAATATTTATGAATTGTCTTTTTGGGGAAATTCATGTTGGCACTCTGCAAAATGACCTCAACGCCACTTGATACCCAGACTCCCAATTGAAAGTCATTGAAATATCGTGCAACATCCTTATTAATCCCTTTTATTGCAACCTTAAATATCAACCGCCTCTAATTAAAACACTCAGCAATTAGTCATAGCCCACCATCGGGCTTTATTAACAGCGTTAAGAGTGTGGAGACAACAAACTCTATCAAACTCATCAAACATCTCCCCATTAGCCATAGATTAACAACTATAATGATTGCCCATATAAAATCTCAACACATAGCACAAATAAAAATATCAATGCCACAACTATTATTCCTCTTTTGTGACTTTCATATTCCGTTCACGAAAGGTCATAAAACGATGGAAATTTGGTAAAAAAGAACAAATTATTGTGATTGGTAAATTTTTTTATGTGAAGTCCATACGAAATGTGATGAAAGGGCAAACAACACATTGATGAACTTTAACGTCCATTTAATAATAATAATTATTTTAAAATTTTAATCTTGCAGCAAAAGCTAAAAATGATTTAATTCACTTAAGGAGAACCCGAACTTTCTGCTCTATAAATTATATAGTGAAAAAATTATATTCTACTTGATACACTTAAAGAGAAGAAAATATGAATGAACTTATCAAATTCATTTATGTTATGATTATTTTTCTTTCTCCATTTCTTACAACAGGGAGCAGAATTTGTAAGCATTTTTTATGTATCATTTTCTAGTTTTCTTATTTACTTCATACATAAAATTACATCTCATCGATCATAGTATCATTCTTTTATTTCTTTTTTATTTACAGGGACTGTGACTCAAAAAAGTTGTATTAAAGATTCAGATTGTCCACAGAATAAATATATATTTTTTTAAAAGCCAATGGAATTAATAAAGGGAATACTAGGAGTATTCCAATCCTTACAAAGAAATAGAGGGAAGATTTCCCCACCAATTCTACCTACAAGCTAAAAGGAATTTAAACAAAAATCGTAAAAAGTAGAGTTGGATTTAGAAGTCCTCCAACAATTACCCCATTTCCAAGCCAACAATTTGGCGTTCCAACAAATATCATCTATACAACAATTTCCTTCCTTGAAAATGCAGTCATTCCTCTCAATCCATATAGCCCAAACAACCCCCATCCAAATAGCAGATCTAACATTTCGATCGTCCACAGAATATTTGCGCGGAACCTTTTGCGGCTACATGTTATTATGATTGGTGCAAGTGTATGAAAAATCGAAATAAATATTTGTTAAAGAACCATAATAAAAATATTTAAATATCCATGATTGAACAAAAGTTTTAAGTAACATTTTTGTCATATTTATACAACAAAATAAGGCGTTGTTTTTATCTTATGTATGTTGATATTTTGAGTTTGATCTTTTTAATATACATTTGTACTATATGATTGCACTTCAAATAAATGCATTAGAATAATTTTATCGACCTCTTTAATTCTATAAGCTATATTTATTAGAAATCTTGAGCTTCTTTTGTACATTAGTTCCATTTTGATAGCTTTTATGTTCCGGTTTTTCATTTTTGTATTGAGGTGTGATCTATCTTATGAGTTAGATCATCACTATTTAATCAATAACCCAACAAACAATAAAGTTGCGTGTGTGAATATAGTGGAAAATCTCAAGCCCGGCAACAATACTAGATGAAGGCCATAACTAGTTCATCGCAAGGCCAAGATAAATATTTTTTAATGGACGTAAAACCTTAATTCTTTAATGATGCATTATTTAATTAAATGGTCTATTTAGATGTTAATATAATTATTAATCTTTTATGCCACTACCATAAAATTGGGTTTAAACAACAAATAAATCCTCCTCAACCACACACCAACAAACCAGCAGGCATATTAAAAATAAATAAAATGAAATAAAAACCACTTTGGCTAAACTGATACGAACTTTATCCAAACACCACAACGCAATAGCACCATCTCAGCCTTCTCCCCACCGAAATTTACTTCATCGGATCCGCTCAAACGCTGCATAACCACCCCCAACACCAGCCCCACGCATTTTCAGTAGAAAAACAAATGTCCAGCTAATTCATCTTGTGATTGACACAAAGGACAAGCTTTCTGATTAACATCTTGCAACACACCTCTCTTAAAAAACTCACTTCTCGTAGATAAATTATTCAAAACAAGCCTTCACTCAAACAACTTCCCTTTCCTTGAGACCTTAGTTTTCCAAATCTTTCTTAACACCTTTAAACTTGCAACTTCCAAAGTATAATTAGAACCTTTCAACCCATACAACATCTCATAATTATTTTTCACTAAAAAACCATCCAAATTTCTCCACCACACAACTCCGTCTTCCTTCTCCTGCTTTGGATTAATATCACTCAAAATTGAAGTCAAGCTTATCCATTCATCAAGCAAATCCCCAATTAAGAAGTGATTATCAACCCCCAAATTCCAATACCACTTCGACTCCACCCATGAACCCATTTCTGCTAACTTAAAGGCTGCAGTAAAGCAGCCAACATAAAAAATGGGAAAAAATGCAATAAGCGGGATAGTGCCTAACCAACGAACATCCCAAAATTTAAAAACTAACACCTTCCCCAATTTACAGGAAATATTGGTGGAGAGCCACACCTGTCCACCAGAGTTCAACTTGCAGACTGCCATCACATACCTCTACCAAAGAGATGTTTTTTTCAAACTACACATCGAATCCCCTCCAAGAAAATTCATCATTCTATCGTCATACCTAAAAGAGATTAAATTAGCCTACACTGTCTCAGAATCAGTTAGAAACCTCCAACCCCACTTATTGATCAAAGAAAATTAAAAATCTCAACACTCTTAACCCCCCAAACCTCCATCATCCTTAGACATATACACCATATCTCAACTGGCCCAACAAATTTTCCCCTTACCATCACCATTATTACCACATAAAAAGGTCTTTTGAATCTTAACAATTTCCTCAACAACGTTTCTATGGTGAGGGCAAGGTGTCTTATTCCTTATTTAAGGATGTCAAAATTTGTATTAGCTCGTACTTTGGACGGTATCATGGCGTCTTAGCTTGCATTCATGCTTTAAAATGCACAAAATATTCTAAGTTCACGTGTCTATACATATAAGAGCATCTCATATATGTTATGTGTACACTTAATCATGTTAGAGAACTTAGGTGTACACAAAAATGGCTTAGGTGAACCAAAAGGTGAGCAAAGACCTTGTTTTTGGCATTTTAGGATGCTTGTGTCGACTCACAGTCCTGTTCCGGTCGACGCATGCATGTTTATGGAAGTTCTTTTGCTCTCGAGTCTGCTCACGTCAACCCTTAGGTCGACTCATACTGGAAGCATTTATATAAGTTGTTTTGAAATAAGCTTGCATCGACGCATGACCCTGTTCCAGTCGACGCATCGCTTGATTTTTTTTGTAGTTCTGCATTCGGGTGTGCTCAGGTGCACCCACCAAATGCTTTGGTCGACCGATCGCTGCTTTGAGTCATTTTTCTGATCTGTTATGTTTCAAAATTTTGTTATGTTAGTTATGTTTCAAATGCTTTGTGTAGAAAGATTTGGGTTCAAACGTTGTGTGATCAAAATCATCCGAGCGAAAGGTTTAAAGACAGGTGGGTTTTTTCAGACAAGTAGCGGGAACCGGAGGTTTGTTCAACATGTTCGAGGCACTTGATTCGACTTGAATCAAGGGGAATGAAGGCATAATATCAACTTCAACAATTAGGCTTGAGTGTGTGGTGACTATTGATTCTCTTGTATAAACTTTTGCAACTAGATAATACATATCTCAATTCTAGTTTTTAGAATTGGGGGCAGACCTACCCGAAGCGAGGACAAAAGGGGAACTGCCTAAATAAATCCGGTGTTGTTCTCTCTTTCTCTATCTCTTTATTTTGAATTGTTCACGTTTGTGTAATATCAATTGATCTATAAATTTCTGTTGTCGTGTAGTGTTGAAAATCTGTTTTGAAAACTCATTACAATCACTTGGATTATAATTATAAAAAATTCCGCACTATCATTACATAGGAAATAGTATTTGGCGTGTTTTGCACAACAAGTGTTTGACGAATTGATCGCGCACAAACTGTTTGTGATAATGTCAAATTAAGTTTACATTTCATAAGTCATTGGAAATTGGACAAACTAAAGTGACATTACTTGTATTGATTAATTCTCAAACTATTGATTCGGTTTCTCATTTGACTTGTTATTCCATTTGGCTTGTCGCATTTCCGATCTTTTCGATAACGGTTCGTTTAGATGATTTGGTTCCTCGGCCGCTTTCGCACATTTCTAAAACAAGTGGTATCACGAGAACCAGTTCATCTTGTGCTTCGCATATAACTTTTTAGAAAATGGCTAACAAACCAAAAAGGGCGTACAATAGAGCACCGATTTTTAATGGTGAAAACTATAGTTATTGAAAAGGTTGTATGCATGTGCATATCGATTCTATTGATAGAAAGGTATGGAACATTATACAAAATGGTCATATGGAAATCACCATGACTAATGCGGATAACGTTGTTATGCCTAAGCCGGAAGCACAATGGAACGAAGTAGATGAGAAAAAGTATAACTACGATTGGAAAGCTAGAAAATTTTAATCTCCTCTTTAGGAGTTGATGAGTATTATATAGTTTCACATTGTACTACTGCTAAAGCTATGTGGGACGTATTATAAGTTGCCCATGAAGGAACTAATGACGTCAAACTAGCTCGAATCAACACTTTGACACAAGAGTTTGATCTCTTTCACATGAAGCAAGGTGAAACGATTGCCGACATGCAAAATATATTTACTCATTTAATCGATCTACTAAACTCACTTGGTAGACCGGTTTCCAATGACGCTGCTACTAATAAAATTTTGAGGTGTCTTACTAGGGAGTGGAAACCGAAGGTCACGACCATAAAGGAAGTCAATGACCTCATGACTTTGGACATCACAACTTTATTTGGCAAGCTTGAGGAACATAAGCAAGTGCTCATTAGTCTTGACCAATTTGAGAAAAAGGAAAAGAAAGAGAAGACCAAAGATGCGGAAAAGAAGTCAATAGCTTTAAATACTTCTAGCTCAAAGTCCTCTGCAAAAGAACTAAGTGATAGTGAATCGAGTGATGACGATGATGAAGATACGAATGAAGATATGGGGATGTTTGTGAGGTGATACAATCGCTATATAAATAAAAATGGGATTCAACATTCAGAAAAGAATCTCGTCAACTTTAGAAGACAAACAAGGTCTTCCAAGAATGAAGGAAACAAGATTGGTAAAACAAAAGGGTCTTGCTATAATTGTGAAAAAGTCGGCCATTATAAACTGGATTGTCCATTGATGAAGAAGGATAAGGGGAAGGGAAAGAATCGACCACAAAAGAAACAAAGTAAACCTAAAAGAGCTTACATTGCTTGGGAAAGCCACAGTGAGTCATCTAGTGAAGATAGTTCAAGTGACGAAGAAGAGTCTGTCAACCTTTATCTCTCCGCTCATCAAAAGAAGAAGAATAAAAAGGCAAGACATGCTAAATATGATCACTCTAATAAAATTTCTCATTCTGAGTTACAACATTCTTTTGATACTTTACACTATGAGGCTAAAGAAGCCTTTAAACGTTTAGCTTCAAACAAACAAATTTTTTCTCATTTGGAGAAAAGATCTCCGATTCCAAAATGGAATTAGAGGCTCTCAAGAATTCTATGTTGGAAGCAAAAAAAGTAAAAGTTGAAGAAGACAAGAGTATTTGGTTAAATTGGGGTTGTGAAACTTGTCATATTTGGCAAAAAGAGGTAAGAACTCTTAGAGCCAAACTTGACAAGGCTTTAGAACCTAAGGTTACTTTTTCTATTAATAGATCACATTTTAAGAAAAGCATGAATAACCCTACCAAAAGTACACTTATGTGATTAAAGATCAAGTTAACAAAATTGGCACCAATGTTAATTTTAGGAGGTTTTTAGTTCCTAAAGGCGTTTACCATTGGTTGCCTAAATGCAACCAAAGTTTCACTCACAACCAAGGACCCAATAAAAATCGGGTACCTATTTCCCTTGTTTGATTGTGTAGGTACAATGTCTTGAGTCTACAGGGAGAAGATGGGTGCTCGATAGTGGATGCTCAAGACACATGACGGGAGACATTTCCCTATTCATTGTTTTTGTGGAAAAGAAGAAGGGATTTGTGACCTACGGAGAAAACAATAAAGGGGAAATACTCGACAAAGATAGTGCAGGAAATCCCTCTTTTACTACTATATCAGACGTGCTATTAGTTGAGGGTATTAAACACAACCTAATTAGCAATAGTCAATTATACGACAAGGGTTATAAAGTCTCATTTTCAAAAGAAGGTTGTATAATTGAAAATAATGATAAGAAAAGGGATGTGTTTAAAGGCCTGAGGGTTAACAACGTCTATATGCTTGACTTGAGTGAGGTATCATTAAGTAACGACAAATGTCTTGTCACCATGAGTGAAGATTCATGGTTATGGCATAGGCGTTTAGCGCATGTCAATTTCGATTTGCTAAATAAAGTAGTCTCTAAGGATCTAGTAGTCGGCTCACCCAAAATCAGGTTTTCAAAGGATCACTTATGTGATGCGTACCAAATGGGGAAGCAAACAAGGATCTCGTTTAAGCCTAAAAAATTTGTTTCAACCACGAAACCCCTTGAACTCCTCCGTATGGACCTCTTTGGACCATCTAGGATTAAAAGCTTAGGTAGTAACTACTATGGTTTTTTGATTGTCGACGACTACTCTAGGTTTTGCTGGACTATTTTCTTAGCAGGCAAGAGCGATACATTTTCTACTTTTGAGAAGTTTACCAAGCTCTCTCAAAATAATTGAACACGAACATTGTAACAATCCGAAGTGATCATGGAGGTGAATTTGAAAATCATCTCTTTAAAGAATTTTGTGATAAGAATGGGATTGATCATAATTTTTCCGCACCACGTACTCCTCAACAAAACGGGGTAGTGGAACGTAAAAATTGAATTTTGGAAGAATTAGGAAGAACTATGATCATTGAGAGTGGCCTTCCTAAATAATTTTGGGTCGATGTCATTAGTACGGCTTGTTATATTTTGAATAGGGTTCTCATCCGTCCTATTCTAAACAAAAATCCATATGAGCTTTTAAAAGGAAGGAAACCTAACGTATCACACCTTTACGTTTTTTGTTGTAAATGTTTTGTGTTGAATAATGGTAAGGAGAACCTTGGAAAGTTTGATTCGAAGGCCGATGAAGGTATCTTTCTTGGATGCTCTCAAACTAGTAAGGCATATAGGATAGATAATAAAAGGTTACTTACTGTTGAAGAATCTGTACATGTTACTTTTGATGAATCTTATCCGAAAGATATCAGAAAAGGTATTTCTTTTCATGGTGCAGGTGTATCTTCAGAAGAAATAATCAAGGACACTGAAAAAGGGACTGCTCAACGTGAATCGGTGAAAGTTGAGGAGAAAAAAGATCACCATCCTGAAGAGATTTAGGAGGATCATCCGATTAACAAAGATGACCTTCCTCCAGCTTGGAAGTCCTCTAAAGACCATCCCATTGACAACATACTTTGAGAGATTTCAAAGGGAGTAACTACGAGATCCAAGCTAAGTAACTTTTGTTATCACTTTGCTTTCGCTTCTCAGATTGAGCCTAAAAACTCTAAAGAGGCCTTACTCGATTAACATTGGTTTTTATCAATGCAAGAGGAATTAAATCAATTTAAAAGGAATGAGGTTTGGGACCTTGTCCCTCCTCCGCGAGGCCATCGTGTAATTGGCACCAGATGGGTGTTTAGGAATAAGCTTGACGAAAATGGAGTCATAACCAGGAACAAAGTGCGCTTTAGTGGCGCAAGGGTATAACCAAGAGGAGGGCATAGACTATGAGGAAACTTATGCACCCGTTGCCCGACTCGAGGTTATACGTCTTTTGCTTGCATATGCATATGCTAAAAATTTCAAATTTTTCAAATGGATGTAAAGAGTGCTTTTCTAAACGGATACATTAATTAAGAGGTCTATGTTCTCGACCTCCTGGTTTTGAATCTCAAGAGCTTAAACGCGCTTTGTTCGGTCTCAATCAAGCCCCTAGTGTAACGCCCCAGTTTTGCCAATTTTATTTTATTGAGTCTTTTGATTATTTTATTATTATTTTATTTTATTTTCGAATTTTATGTGAAAATATGTTATTTTTCGTCGTGAATATATTTTATTGCGTTTTGGGAACGTTTGCGAGAAATTTGAGTGTAGGGGTATTTTGGGCATTTGGGTGTATTTTGTTAAGTTAGTAAAGAAAAGAAAATAGAAAAGAAAAGGGAAAGAAAAATAGAGAGAAAGAAAGAAGAAAGAAGGAAAAAGAGAAGAAAAGAGTAGAAGAGAGAAAATTGGAGAAAGTGAGAAATTCATCAAGATCAAGTTCTAGTATCGATTAAATCGGGTAAGGGTGCGAAACTCGATTATTGTATGATTGTATATGATTATGTATGGATGTATGTTTGTTGTTGGTGTGGGATTAATTTGGAGAAAATTGGTAAAACTCATTTTTGGTAAAATTGGTTAGAAATTGATTGGAATGTGTCTAAATTCTTGTTGACTATGTTCTTGATTGTCTATACATGGTTGTGATGTATTATTACACTTCTATTTGGTGTTTTTCTGAGTTTTAGGTGAAGATTTGGTTGATTGGGGTTTGAAAAATGCAGAAAATGTTCTACAGAATTTTTCTAGATCTGTCCTGGCCATACGCGTAAGGGACTTGCCAATACGCATACGAGTCTAGGCGTTACGCGTAACAATGGCGTGGTTTTGGGCCAATACGCGTATGAAATACATGTTTTACCGGCCCTCTGGTGATACGCGTAAGGGCTATGGGCGTACGCGTATGGATTTTTGAAATGTGATTTTGTGAAGAGAAATTGTTCTGTCAATACGCGTATGGGAATAGGTGTTACGCGTATGGACAGGAGAATGTCAAAAATGTGAATTTTCAAAATGTGTTTTCGGTTTCGGCCATAACTTTAGTTCCGATTATCCGATTTTTGAATTCTTGGTGTCGTTGGAAAGGTATCGAGTTGTACTTTATGATTATGATGTTTTGAGAATTGTTAGCCGATTAAATCATGTTGGGAAATGTGAATAGTGTCGATTATCGACTTTTGTCGTTTTAATGGTGTGGAATTGACGTGTATTATGTCGTATGTTGTTGTTTTGTACGTGAGATGACTTATGAGCTGTTGGGATGATGATTTGTGGCCGAAAGGCAAGTAAACGAAATGTGTTATGTTTCAAGGTGATATGCATGTATGTGGTTGTATATATGTGTGCATTTGATGTCGTGGGTCATTGTATGCCAAGCATCATGATGTGCATTGTTGAACGTCCTGAGTGACGGTTTAATTCCTGAGGGAAATTGCTATAACATCGTGTGCCTCGAAAATATGAGGCGATGCCTGAGGACTTAAAGCGATGGATATAGACGATTGTGGGCTCCTTTGGAGACTTAAAGCAATCCTTAACGTCGTGTGCCTCGAAAATATGAGGCAATGCCTGAGGACCTAAAGCAACGGGTGAACATCGTAGGCCCGACGGGGTGTTATTTGAGTAAGTCTAACTAACGAGCGATGGTTCCAATAGTTCCTGAGTGAACTGATGATGAGACATGAGAAACAATGGAAGTCGGTACCGCATGGCATGTGCATAGAGTCGTTGTGTCGGTCTCTGTGCATTTGCATAATCATGGATTGACTGTGCATGTTAATTGTGTGTGTGAATAATGTGATGGAATATGTGTAATGGTATTGTGAATGATTGATGTGCAGTGGTATGTGATACGTGAGAATTGCATTGTATTGTGTTATATCTGCTTGTGGTGCATTTGTGGTGAGAAGATGTTATTTGTGCATTCCTGGTGTTAATATATAATTTTATGCAATTATATTATGGTTGTTTTTCTCACCCTTCTGCTGTTTTATAACGCTCTATGAGGCGTTGCAGATTAGAGTTGATGGAGGTATTCTTTTGTGAAGCTTTGCGTCTTCATTCTTTTGTCGGTCGGCTCTGATATGTGACTCCGGGTAGCTAGGGTGGCCGTTTGCGATTATTTTGTATATCTGATGATATATTGTGGTTGTATATGTATAACTGGATGTATGACAGACATGTTTATATGTATATATGTATGTATGCTATTCAGATTTTAGATTTTCCACTTTAATTCTAATTTCTGAGAAGTGGGTGTAAGGAACTGAGTTTCCTCTGTATGATTGTTACCCCACAGTTGCATATCTTTATGAGCAGGTGTTGTATGCTATGTTTTGTTACAATTGATGTGATTTCTCCCTTTCTGTGCCGCGAATTCAAATGTACTCGGACGAAATTTCGAATTTTCTTTTAGTGCTCTAATTGCATGATAATTGGGGGTATAGATTGGGGGCGTCACATTAAGTGGTATCAGAGCCAGTTCGTGTCAGTTGTGTTTGTTGTGTCTGTTGTGTCTGGCATATTGGGCGAGTTGTGTTGAGCGAGTTGTTGTTTAACCATAGTTTCTGTTTTGGACTAACAGAATATGGCTGGTCGTAATGATGCTGCTTTGGCTGCGGCGATGGAGGCTATGGCACGAGCTGTGCAGGGTGCACCGAATGCGGCAGGGAATGATGAGTTTAGAAAGAATAAGCCGCCGGTCTTTAAAGGGAAACATGATCCGGATGGTGCACAAATGTGGTTGAAAGAGATTGAGAGGATTTTCAGGGTAATGGATTGTGACGATGATGATAAGGTGAGGCTGGGCACTCATATGTTACATGAAGAGGCTGACGACTGGTGGATGAGTACTCGTCAGGTGTTGGAAGCTGAGGAGGAAGAAGAAGAGATTACTTGGGAGGTGTTTAGCCGAGAGTTTCTGAGGAAGTATTTTCCCGAGGATGTCCGAGGAAAGAAGGAGATTGAGTTTTTGGAACTAAAACAAGGTAATATGTCTGTAGTCGATTATACTGCTAAGTTTGTGGAACTTGTGCAGTTTTATCCTCATTATGTGGAAGCGACTGCTGAATTTTCTAAGTGTGTGAAGTATGAAAGTGGTTTGCGTCCTGAGATAAAGCAGGCTATTGGTTATCAGAGGATTCGAAGGTTTGCTGATTTGGTGGAATGCTGTAGGATTTATGATGAAGATAGTAAGGCTCGTTCTGCTCACTATAAAAGTGTAAGTGACAGGAAAGGGAAACAACAGTTCTGTGGTGGTCCGTATGTGTCACCGGCTGATAAAGGTAAACAAAGGGGAACTTTTGATAGGAGGTCAGGTGGAGGAGGTATGTCTAATTCCCCTAGGTGTTTTAAATATGGTGAATTGGGTCATCGTCAACATGAATGTAGGAAGAAGTTGGATAAGTGTTCTAATTGTGGTGGTATTGGACATGTTCTAGCGGATTATAAAAGGAAGAATGTGGTGAAGTGTTACAATTGTGGGGAACCTGGTCACATTAGTTCGAAGTGTCCTAATCCGAAGAAAGCTCAGACTAGTGGGAAAGTGTTTTCATTGGCGGGAACTCAGACTTCAAGTGCTGATCGTCTGATAAGAGGTACTTGCTTTATTAATAATACGCCTTTAATTGCTATTATTGATACTGGAGCGACTCATTCGTTTATTTCGTCTGAGTGCGCGGAATGTTTGAATCTTGGGTTGTCTTCGATGGATGGTGAGATGGTTATTGATACTCCAGCGATGGGGTCAGTAACTACTTCTTTGGTTTGTCTGAGTTGTCCTTTATCCATTTATGATAAAGACTTTGTGATGGATTTGGTGTGTTTACCGTTGGAAGGTTTAGATGTGGTGTTGGGAATGAATTGGTTGCAATTCAATCGGGTTCACATTGACTGTTATCATAAGCTGGTAAGGTTTCCTTCTCTTGAGGAAGACGAAGACTCGAGTTTCTTATCTACCAAAGAGTTGAAGAAACTTTTGGCCAATGAAGCTCAGTTGTTCGGGTTGTTTGCATCTTTAACTGTGGATAGTCAAGTTTCATTGGAGGTGTTTCCTGTTGTGTGTGATTTTCCTGAAGTGTTTCCTGAGGATATTTCAGATGTACCGTCGGAGAGAGAGGTGGAATTCTCCATAGATCTAGTTCCTGGTACTAGACCTGTTTCTATGGCACCTTATCGTATGTCGGCATCGGAGTTGGTGGAGTTAAAGAAGCAGTTGAATGACTTATTGGAGAAGAGGTTCGTGAGACCAAGTGTTTCTCCTTCAGGTGCTCCAGTTTTGTTAGTGAAAAAGAAAGATGGGAGTATGCGATTATGTATTGATTATCGCCAGTTGAACAAAGTGACGATTAAGAATAAGTATCCGCTTCCAAGGATTGATGATCTGATGGATCAGTTGGTTGGTGCGTGTGTGTTTAGTAAGATTGATTTGAGATCGGGGTATCATCAGATAAGGGTGAAAGAAGAGGATATTCAGAAGACGACCTTTAGAACACGTTACGGTCATTATGAATATTCTGTGATGCCGTTTGGGGTTTCTAATGCGCCAGGTGTGTTTATGGAATACATGAATCGTATTTTTCACGAGCATTTGGATCGTTTTGTCGTGGTGTTTATTGATGATATTTTAATCTATTCTAAGTCTCGTGAAGAACATGCAGAGCATTTGCATATTGTTTTGCAGGTTTTGAAGGAAAGGAAGCTTTTTGCCAAATTGTCCAAATGTAAATTCTGGCTGTTTGAGGTGAGTTTTCTTGGACACGTAATTTCAGGTAATGGTGTAGTTGTGGATCCATCTAAAGTAGAAACAGTTCTACAATGGGAGGCTCCTAGATCCGTTACTGAAATTCGAAGCTTTTTGGGTTTGGCTGGTTATTATCGGAGGTTCATTGAAGGTTTTTCTAAGCTAGCTCTTCCTTTGACGCAGTTGACTTGTAAGGGCAAGGCGTTCATTTGGGATATTCAATGTGAAGAAAGTTTTCGTGAGCTGAAGAGAAGATTGACTACAGCTCCGATTCTGATTTTACTGAATCCTAATTAGCCATTTGTGGTATATTGTGATGCTTTTTTAATTGGTTTGGGTGGTGTTTTGATGCAGGAAGGTAAGGTTGTAGCTTATGCTTCAAGGCAGTTAAGAGTTCATGAGAAAAACTATCCTACTCACGATCTTGAATTAGCGGCTGTGGTTTTTGTGTTGAAGATTTGGAGGCACTATCTCTATGGTGCGAGGTTCGAAGTATTCTGCGATCATAAAAGCTTGAAATATTTATTTGATCAGAAAGAGTTGAACATGAGGCAGCGGAGATGGTTGGAATTCTTGAAAGACTACGACTTTGGCTTGAATTACCATCCTGGTAAAGCTAATGTGGTAGCCGATGCATTGAGTCGTAAATTGTTGCATATGTCCGCATTGATGGTGAAAGAGTGGGAACTTTTAGAATCGTTCAGAGATTTGAGTTTGGTTTGTGAAGTGACTTCGGATAGTGTAAGGCTTGGAATGTTGAAAGTTACTAATGAATTTTTGTTGTCAGTTAGTGAGAAACAAAAGCTGAATTTGAAATTCGTTGATTTGATGAGGAATGAGAATGTGGATTTCAAGGTGGATAATTTTGGTGTTTTGAGGTTTCGTGGTCGTATTTGTATTCCTGATGATGCGGAGTTGAAAAGAATGATTTTGGAGGAAGGACACCGGAGTAATTTAAGTATTCATCCGGGTGTGAATAAGATGTACCAAGACTTGAAGAAGATTTTCTGGTGGTCTGGTTTGAAAAGGGATGTGGCTCAGTTTGTGTATGCATGTTTGACTTGTCAGAAATCGAAGGTGGAACATTTGAGGCCTAGTGGTTTGCTGCAACCGTTGGATATTCCTGAGTGGAAATGGGATAGCATTTCGATGGATTTTGTAACGGGATTACCAAACACTCAGCGAGGGTATAATGCTATTTGGGTGATTGTGGACAGGCTGACTAAATCGGCGCATTTTATTCCGATTGACATTAGTTTTTCTTTGGAGAGGTTAGCTGAGATCTATATCAGTGTGGTGGTGAAGTTACATGGTGTTCCGTTAAGTATTGTTTCAGATCGAGATCCTAGGTTTACTTCTAGATTTTGGGAGAGTTTACAGAAGGCTTTGGGTTCTAAGCTGAGGTTGAGTTCTGCTTATCATCCGCAGACGGATGGTCAGACCGAAAGAACTATTCAGTCTTTGGAGGATTTGTTGAGAGCGTGTGTTTTGGAACAAGGTGTTGCGTGGGACAATTATCTTGCTTTGGTTGAGTTTACGTATAATAACAGTTTCCATTCTAGTATTGGAATGGCACCTTTTGAGGCTTTGTATGGGCGAAGATGTCGAACGCCGTTGTGTTGGCACGAAACAGGTGAGAGTTCGGTGGTTGGACCAGAGTTGGTGCAACAGACGACGGAAAAGGTAAAGTTTATTCGTGAGAAAATGAAGGCTTCTCAGAGTAGGCAAAAGAGTTATCATGATCAGAGATGGAAGGATCTTGAGTTTTAAGAGGGTGATCACGTATTTCTGAGAGTTACGCCGGTAACAGGTGTTGGTCGTGCTTTGAAATCTAAGAAGCATACTTCTCAATTTATTGGTCCTTACCAGATATCTGCGAGAGTTGGTGCTGTGGCGTATCGTGTGGCGTTGCCGCCGAATCTGTCGAATTTGCATGATGTGTTTCATGTTTCACAGCTTCGGAAGTATGTTCCGGACCCTTCACATGTGATTCCGATGGACGAGGTTGAGGTAAGGGATAACCTTATGGTCGAGGCATTACCGGTTAGTATTTTGGATCGCGAGGTGAAGCGGTTGAGGGGCAAAGAGATTGCACTTGTGAAAGTGGCGTGGGGATGCGCTGCTGAGGGAAATTTGACGTGGGAGTTGGAGAGTAGGATGCGGGAGTCGTATCCAGAGTTGTTTGTATCAGGTAATGTTTTCGAGGACGAAAATTTCTAAGTGGGGGAGAGTTGTAACGCCCCAGTTTTGCCAATTTTATTTTATTGAGTCTTTTGATTATTTTATTATTATTTTATTTTATTTTCGACTTTTATGTGAAAATATGTTATTTTTCGTCGTGAATATATTTTATCGTGTTTTGGGAACGTTTGCGAGAAATTTGAGTGTAGGGGTATTTTGGGCATTTTGGTGTATTTTGTTAAGTTAGTAAAGAAAAGAAAATAGAAAAGAAAAGGGAAAGAAAAATAGAGAGAAAGAAAGAAGAAAGAAGGAAAAAGAGAAGAAAAGAGTAGAAGAGAGAAAATTGGAGAAAGTGAGAAATTCATCAAGATCAAGTTCTAGTATCGATTAAATCGGGTAAGGGTGCGAAACTCGATTATTGTATGATTGTATATGATTATGTATGGATGTATGTTTGTTGTTGTTGTGGGATTAATTTGGAGAAAATAGGTAAAACTTATTTTTGGTAAAATTGGTTAGAAATTGATTGGAATGTGTCTAAATTCTTGTGGACTATGTTCTTGATTGTCTATACATGGTTGTGATGTATTATTACACTTCTATTTGGTGTTTTTCTGAGTTTTAGGTGAAGATTTGGTTGATTGGGGTTTGAAAAACGCAGAAAATGTTCTACAGAATTTTTCTGGATCTGTCCTGGCCATACGCGTAAGGGACTTGCCAATACGCGTACGAGTCTAGGCGTTACGCGTAACAATGGCGTGGTTTTGGGCCAATACGCGTATGAAATACATGTTTTACCGGCCCTCTGGTGATACGCGTAAGGGCTATGGGCGTACGCGTATGGATTTTTGAAATGTGATTTTGTGAAGAGAAATTGTTCTGTCAATACGCGTATGGGAATAGGTGTTACGCGTATGGACAGGAGAATGTCAAAAATGTGAATTTTCAAAATGTGTTTTCGGTTTCGGCCATAACTTTAGTTCCGATTATCCGATTTTTGAATTCTTGGTGTCGTTGGAAAGGTATCGAGTTGTACTTTATGATTATGATGTTTTGAGAATTGTTAGCCGATTAAATCATGTCGGGAAATGTGAATAGTGTCGATTATCGACTTTTGTCGTTTTAATGGTGTGGAATTGACGTGTATTATGTCGTATGTTGTTGTTTTGTACGTGAGATGACTTATGAGCTGTTGGGATGATGATTTGTGGCCGAAAGGCAAGTAAACGAAATGTGTTATGTTTCAAGGTGATATGCATGTATGTGGTTGTATATATGTGTGCATTTGATGTCGTGGGTCATTGTATGCCAAGCATCATGATGTGCATTGTTGAACGTCCTGAGTGACGGTTTAATTCCTGAGGGAAATTGCTATAACATCGTGTGCCTCGAAAATATGAGGCGATGCCTGAGGACTTAAAGCGATGGATATAGACGATTGTGGGCTCCTTTGGAGACTTAAAGCAATCCTTAACGTCGTGTGCCTCGAAAATATGAGGCGATGCCTGAGGACCTAAAGCAACGGGTGAACATCGTAGGCCCGACGGGGTGTTATTTGAGTAAGTCTAAGTAACGAGCGATGGTTCCAATAGTTCCTGAGTGAACTGATGATGAGACATGAGAAACAATGGAAGTCGGTACCGCATGGCATGTGCATAGAGTCGTTGTGTCGGTCTCTGTGCATTTGCATAATCATGGATTGACTGTGCATGTTAATTGTGTGTGTGAATAATGTGATGGAATATGTGTAATGGTATTGTGAATGATTGATGTGCAGTGGTATGTGATACGTGAGAATTGCATTGTATTGTGTTATATCTGCTTGTGGTGCATTTGTGGTGAGAAGATGTTATTTGTGCATTCCTGGTGTTAATATATAATTTTATGCAATTATATTATGGTTGTTTTTCTCACCCTTCTGCTGTTTTATAACGCTCTATGAGGCGTTGCAGATTAGAGTTGATGGAGGTATTCTTTTGTGAAGCTTTGCGTCTTCATTCTTTTGTCGGTCGGCTCTGATATGTGACTCCGGGTAGCTAGGGTGGCCGTTTGCGATTATTTTGTATATCTGATGATATATTGTGGTTGTATATGTATAACTGGATGTATGACAGACATGTTTATATGTATATATGTATGTATGCTATTCAGATTTTAGATTTTCCGCTTTAATTCTAATTTCTGAGAAGTGGGTGTAAGGAACTGAGTTTCCTCTGTATGATTGTTACCCCACAGTTGCATATCTTTATGAGCAGGTGTTGTATGCTATGTTTTGTTACAATTGATGTGATTTCTCCCTTTCTGTGCCGCGAATTCAAATGTACTCTGACGAAATTTCGAATTTTCTTTTAGTGCTCTAATTGCATGATAATTGGGGGTATAGATTGGGGGCGTCACATTAAGTGGTATCAGAGCCAGTTCGTGTCAGTTGTGTTTGTTGTGTCTGTTGTGTCTGGCATATTGGGCGAGTTGTGTTGAGCGAGTTGTTGTTTAACCATAGTTTCTGTTTTGGACGAACAGAATATGGCTGGTCGTAATGATGCTGCTTTGGCTGCGGCGATGGAGGCTATGGCACGAGCTGTGCAGGGTGCACCGAATGCGGCAGGGAATGATGAGTTTAGAAAGAATAAGCCGCCGGTCTTTAAAGGGAAACATGATCCGGATGGTGCACAAATGTGGTTGAAAGAGATTGAGAGGATTTTCAGGGTAATGGATTGTGACGATGATGATAAGGTGAGGCTGGGCACTCATATGTTACATGAAGAGGCTGACGACTGATGGATCAGTACTCGTCAGGTGTTGGAAGCTGAGGAGGAAGAAGAAGAGATTACTTGGGAGGTGTTTAGCCGAGAGTTTCTGAGGAAGTATTTTCCCGAGGATGTCCGAGGAAAGAAGAAGATTGAGTTTTTGGAACTAAAACAAGGTAATATGTCTGTAGTCGATTATACTGCTAAGTTTGTGGAACTTGTGCAGTTTTATCCTCATTATGTGGAAGCGACTGCTGAATTTTCTAAGTGTGTGAAGTATGAAAGTGGTTTGCGTCCTGAGATAAAGCAGGCTATTGGTTATCAGAGGATTCGAAGGTTTGTTGATTTGGTGGAATGCTGTAGGATTTATGATGAAGATAGTAAGGCTCGTTCTGCTCACTATAAAAGTGTAAGTGACAGGAAAGGGAAACAACAGTTCCGTGGTGGTCCGTATGTGTCACCGGCTGATAAAGGTAAACAAAGGGGAACTTTTGATAGGAGGTCAGGTGGAGGAGGTATGTCTAATTCCCCTAGGTGTTTTAAATATGGTGAATTGGGTCATCGTCAACATGAATGTAGGAAGAAGTTGGATAAGTGTTCTAATTGTGGTGGTATTGGACATGTTCTAGCGGATTATAAAAGGAAGAATGTGGTGAAGTGTTACAATTGTGGGGAACCTGGTCACATTAGTTCGAAGTGTCCTAATCCGAAAAACGCTCAGACTAGTGGGAAAGTGTTTTCATTGGCGGGAACTCAGACTTCAAGTGCTGATCGTCTGATAAGAGGTACTTGCTTTATTAATAATACGCCTTTAATTGCTATTATTGATACTGGAGCGACTCATTCGTTTATTTCGTCTGAGTGCGTGGAATGTTTGAATCTTGGGTTGTCTTCGATGGATGGTGAGATGGTTATTGATACTCCAGCGATGGGGTCAGTAACTACTTCTTTGGTTTGTCTGAGTTGTCCTTTATCCATTTATGATAAAGACTTTGTGATGGATTTGGTGTGTTTACCGTTGGAAGGTTTAGATGTGGTGTTGGGAATGAATTGGTTGCAATTCAATCGGGTTCACATTGACTGTTATCATAAGCTGGTAAGGTTTCCTTCTCTTGAGGAAGACGAAGACTCGAGTTTCTTATCTACCAAAGAGTTGAAGAAACTTTTGGCCAATGAAGCTCAGTTGTTCGGGTTGTTTGCATCTTTAACTGTGGATAGTCAAGTTTCATTGGAGGTGTTTCCTGTTGTGTGTGATTTTCCTGAAGTGTTTCCTGAGGATATTTCAGATGTACCGTCGGAGAGAGAGGTGGAATTCTCCATAGATCTAGTTCCTGGTACTAGACCTGTTTCTATGGCACCTTATCGTATGTCGGAATCGGAGTTGGTGGAGTTAAAGAAGCAGTTGAATGACTTATTGGAGAAGAGGTTCGTGAGACCAAGTGTTTCTCCTTCGGGTGCTCCAGTTTTGTTAGTGAAAAAGAAAGATGGGAGTATGCGATTATGTATTGATTATCGCCAGTTGAACAAAGTGACGATTAAGAATAAGTATCCGCTTCCAAGGATTGATGATCTGATGGATCAGTTGGTTGGTGCGTGTGTGTTTAGTAAGATTGATTTGAGATCGGGGTATCATCAGATAAGGGTGAAAGAAGAGGATATTCAGAAGACGACCTTTAGAACACGTTACGGTCATTATGAATATTCTGTGATGCCGTTCGGGGTTTCTAATGCGCCAGGTGTGTTTATGGAATACATGAATCGTATTTTTCACGAGCATTTGGATCGTTTTGTCTTGGTGTTTATTGATGATATTTTAATCTATTCTAAGTCTCGTGAAGAACATGCAGAGCATTTGCATATTGTTTTGCAGGTTTTGAAGGAAAGGAAGCTTTTTGCCAAATTGTCCAAATGTGAATTCTGGCTGTCTGAGGTGAGTTTTCTTGGACACGTAATTTCAGGTAATGGTGTAGTTGTGGATCCATCTAAAGTAGAAACAGTTCTACAATGGGAGGCTCCTAGATCCGTTACTGAAATTCGAAGCTTTTTGGGTTTGGCTGGTTATTATTGGAGGTTCATTGAAGGTTTTTCTAAGCTAGCTCTTCCTTTGACGCAGTTGACTTGTAAGGGCAAGGCGTTCATTTGGGATATTCAATGTGAAGAAAGTTTTCGTGAGCTGAAGAGAAGATTGACTACAGCTCCGATTCTGATTTTACTGAATCCTAATTAGCCATTTGTGGTATATTGTGATGCTTTTTTAATTGGTTTGGGTGGTGTTTTGATGCAGGAAGGTAAGGTTGTAGCTTATGCTTCAAGGCAGTTAAGAGTTCATGAGAAAAACTATCCTACTCATGATCTTGAATTAGCGGCTGTGGTTTTTGTGTTGAAGATTTGGAGGCACTATCTCTATGGTGCGAGGTTCGAAGTATTCTGCGATCATAAAAGCTTGAAATATTTATTTGATCAGAAAGAGTTGAACATGAGGCAGCGGAGATGGTTGGAATTCTTGAAAGACTACGACTTTGGCTTGAATTACCATCCTGGTAAAGCTAATGTGGTAGCCGATGCATTGAGTCGTAAATTGTTGCATATGTCCGCATTGATGGTGAAAGAGTGGGAACTTTTAGAATCGTTCAGAGATTTGAGTTTGGTTTGTGAAGTGACTTCGGATAGTGTAAGGCTTGGAATGTTGAAAGTTACTAATGAATTTTTGTTGTCGGTTAGTGAGAAACAAAAGCTGGATTTGAAATTCGTTGATTTGATGAGGAATGAGAATGTGGATTTCAAGGTGGATAATTTTGGTGTTTTGAGGTTTCGTGGTCGTATTTGTATTCCTGATGATGCGGAGTTGAAAAGAATGATTTTGGAGGAAGGACACCGGAGTAATTTAAGTATTCATCCGGGTGCGAATAAGATGTACCAAGACTTGAAGAAGATTTTCTGGTGGTCTGGTTTGAAAAGGGATGTGGCTCAGTTTGTGTATGCATGTTTGACTTGTTAGAAATCGAAGGTGGAACATTTGAGGCCTAGTGGTTTGCTGCAACCGTTGGATATTCCTGAGTGGAAATGGGATAGCATTTCGATGGATTTTGTAACGGGATTACCAAACACTCAGCGAGGGTATAATGCTATTTGGGTGATTGTGGACAGGCTGACTAAATCGGCGCATTTTATTCCGATTGACATTAGTTTTTCTTTGGAGAGGTTAGCTGAGATCTATATCAGTGTGGTGGTGAAGTTACATGGTGTTCCGTTAAGTATTGTTTCAGATCGAGATCCTAGGTTTACTTCTAGATTTTGGGAGAGTTTACAGAAGGCTTTGGGTTCTAAGCTGAGATTGAGTTCTGCTTATCATCCGCAGACGGATGGTCAGACCGAAAGAACTATTCAGTCTTTGGAGGATTTGTTGAGAGCGTGTGTTTTGGAACAAGGTGCTGCGTGGGACAATTATCTTGCTTTGGTTGAGTTTACGTATAATAACAGTTTCCATTCTAGTATTGGAATGGCACCTTTTGAGGCTTTGTATGGGCGAAGATGTCGAATGCCGTTGTGTTGGCACGAAACAGGTGAGAGTTCGGTGGTTGGACCAGAGTTGGTGCAACAGACGACGGAAAAGGTAAAGTTTATTCGTGAGAAAATGAAGGCTTCTCAGAGTAGGCAAAAGAGTTATCATGATCGGAGATGGAAGGATCTTGAGTTTCAAGAGGGTGATCACGTATTTCTGAGAGTTACGCCGGTAACAGGTGTTGGTCGTGCTTTGAAATCTAAGAAGCTTACTTCTCGATTTATTGGTCCTTACCAGATATCTGCGAGAGTTGGTGCTATGGCGTATCGTGTGGCGTTGCCGCCGAATCTGTCGAATTTGCATGATGTCTTTCATGTTTCACAGCTTCGGAAGTATGTTCCGGACCCTTCACATGTGATTCCGATGGACGAGGTTGAGGTAAGGGATAACCTTATGGTCGAGGCATTACCGGTTAGTATTTTGGATCGCGAGGTGAAGCGGTTGAGGGGCAAAGAGATTGCACTTGTGAAAGTGGCGTGGGGACGCGCTGCTGAGGGAAATTTGACGTGGGAGTTGGAGAGTAGGATGCGGGAGTCGTATCCAGAGTTGTTTGTATCAGGTAATATTTTCGAGGACGAAAATTTCTAAGTGGGGGAGAGTTGTAACGCCCCAGTTTTGCCAATTTTATTTTATTGAGTCTTTTGATTATTTTATTATTATTTTATTTTATTTTCGACTTTTATGTGAAAATATGTTATTTTTCGTCGTGAATATATTTTATCGCGTTTTGGGAACGTTTGCGAGAAATTTGAGTGTAGGGGTATTTTTGGCATTTGGGTGTATTTTGTTAAGTTAGTAAAGAAAAGAAAATAGAAAAGAAAAGGGAAAGAAAAATAGAGAGAAAAAAAGTAGAAAGAAGGAAAAAGAGAGGAAAAGAGTAGAAGAGAGAAAATTGGAGAAAGTGAGAAATTCATCAAGATCAAGTTCTAGTATCGATTAAATCGGGTAAGGGTGCGAAACTCGATTATTGTATGATTGTATATGATTATGTATGGATGTATGTTTGTTGTTGTTGTGGGATTAATTTGGAGAAAATTGGTAAAACTCATTTTTGGTAAAATTGGTTAGAAATTGATTGGAATGTGTCTAAATTCTTGTGGACTATGTTCTTGATTGTCTATACATGGTTGTGATGTATTATTACACTTCTATTTGGTGTTTTTCTGAGTTTTAGGTGAAGATTTGGTTGATTGGGGTTTGAAAAACGCAGAAAATGTTCTACAGAATTTTTCTGGATCTGTCCTGGCCATACGCGTAAGGGACTTGCCAATACGCGTACGAGTCTAGGCGTTACGCGTAACAATGGCGTGGTTTTGGGCCAATACGCGTATGAAATACATGTTTTACCGGCCCTCTGGTGATACGCGTAAGGGCTATGGGCGTACGCGTATGGATTTTTGAAATGTGATTTTGTGAAGAGAAATTGTTCTGTCAATACGCGTATGGGAATAGGTGTTACGCGTATGGACAGGAGAATGTCAAAAATGTGAATTTTCAAAATGTGTTTTCGGTTTCGGCCATAACTTTAGTTCCGATTATCCGATTTTTGAATTCTTGGTGTCGTTGGAAAGGTATCGAGTTGTACTTTATGATTATGATGTTTGGAGAATTGTTAGCCGATTAAATCATGTCGGGAAATGTGAATAGTGTCGATTATCGACTTTTGTCATTTTAATGGTGTGGAATTGACGTGTATTATGCCGTATGTTGTTGTTTTGTACGTGAGATGATTTATGAGCTGTTGGGATGATGATTTGTGGCCGAAAGGCAAGTAAACGAAATGTGTTATGTTTCAAGGTGATATGCATGTATGTGGTTGTATATATGTGTGCATTTGATGTCGTGGGTCATTGTATGCCAAGCATCATGATGTGCATTGTTGAACGTCCTAAGTGACGGTTTAATTCCTGAGGGAAATTGCTATAACATCGTGTGCCTCGAAAATATGAGGCGATGCTTGAGGACTTAAAGCGATGGGTATAGACGATTGTGGGCTCCTTTGGAGACCTAAAGCAATCCTTAACGTCGTGTGCCTCGAAAATATGAGGCGATGCCTGAGGACCTAAAGCGACGGGTGAACATCGTAGGCCCGACGGGGTGTTATTTGAGTAAGTCTCAGTAACGAGCGATGGTTCTAATAGTTCCTGAGTGAACTGATGATGAGACATGAGAAACAATGGAAGTCGGTACCCGCATGGCATGTGCATAGAGTCGTTGTGTTGGTCTCTGTGCATTTGCATAATCATGGATTGACTGTGCATGTTAATTGTGTGTGTGAATAATGTGATGGAATATGTGTAATGGTATTGTGAATGATTGATGTGCAGTGGTATGTGATACGTGAGAATTGCATTGTATTGTGTTATATCTGCTTGTGGTGCATTTGTGGTGAGAAGATGTTATTTGTGCATTCCTGGTGTTAATATATAATTTTATGCAATTATATTATGGTTGTTTTTCTCACCCTTCTGCTGTTTTATAACGCTCTATGAGGCGTTGCAGATTAGAGTTGCTGGAGGTATTCTTTTGTGAAGCTTTGCGTCTTCATTCTTTTGTCGGTCGGCTCTGATATGTGACTCCGGGTAGCTAGGGTGGCCGTTTGCGATTATTTTGTATATCTGATGATATATTGTGGTTGTATATGTATAACTGGATGTATGACAGACATGTTTATATGTATATATGTATGTATGCTATTCAAATTTTAGATTTGCCGCTTTAATTCTAATTTCTGAGAAGTGGGTGTAAGGAACTGAGTTTCCTCTGTATGATTGCTACCCCACAGTTGTATATCTTTATGAGCAGGTGTTGTATGCTATGTTTTGTTACAATTGATGTGATTTCTCCCTTTCTGTGCCGCGAATTCAAATGTACTCTGACGAAATTTCGAATTTTCTTTTAGTGCTTTAATTGCATGATAATTGGGGGTATAGATTGGGGGCGTCACACCTAGGGCTTCGTATGAGCATCTTTGAAATTTTTTACTAGACCAAGGATACTCAAGAGGGAAGGTTGACACAACTCTCTTAATTAAACGTCAAGGAAAACACTCTATTTTGGTACAAGTATGTGTAGATGATATAATATTGATGCAGGTGTGTTCGAGATGAGCATGATGGGGGAGCTAAACTACTTCCTCGGACTGCAAATCAAGCAACTCGAAGAAGTAACGTTCGTGAGCCAGACAAAATATTGCTATGGACTACTCAAGCGCTTCGACGTGTCTAACTCTAAAGCAATTGACACTCCAATACCTGCATGTGTAAACTTGAATCGAGATGAGAATGGTAAGGATGTGGATGTAAATAAATATAGAGGTATGATAGGTTTTCTCCTCTATCTTACTGCATCTCGACCAGATATCATGTTTAGTGTATGTATGTGTGCTAGGTATCAATCATGTCCCAAGGAATCGCATTAAAAAGCCTTCAAGTGCATACTTAGATACCTATGTGGTACTCTAAAGTATGGGCTTTAGTATTCCAAGAGAAGTGATTGCTCTTTGGTTAGATATTCTGATTCCGACTTTGCTGGTTGCAAATCGGATAGGAAAAGCACTAGTGGCACTTGTCATTTCTTCTCAAATTCCATAGTGAGTTAGCATAGCATAATGCAATTTTCCATTGCTTTGTCAACAACCGAGGCGGAATAAGTTGCTACCGGTAGTTGTTGTGCCCAAGTCTTGTGGTTCAAGCAACAATTACTTGACTTCAATGTTAAACTTGAACGTATTCCTATTTTGTGTGATAGACTATGAGTAACCGGTTACCCAAGCTGCACTGCTCTAAAACAGAGTCAAAATGGGAGTTAGAGGCACATTTTGGTAACCGGTTACCTCAGAATGAGTAACCAGTTACTTAGTTCATTTTCACGCAGAATCCCAAAATTTCCTGCAAGTAACCGGTTACTCCTGAATGAGTATTCCAAATTGAACTAGAATCAAAAAACCTGTTTTTAATGGAATGATTCCAAATCAAATTCAATCAAAACATATTTTATCAAACCAACAAGTATTCTCGATTATTTCCACATATAACCCGACTATATTACGCGGTTTATTTCACGTTTTATCCGTTAGAAACAACATTTAACATAATTAATCCAAATCCACCATTTCTGTTCAAAATTCTAACTAATTTTCTACACTTAGGGTTCTAACCAGAACTCACCTATGATCAAGATGATGAAGATGGAGAAGATGTTGGGATTATTTGATGAAGAAGAGATGATGATCCAAGCTCTTTGCTCTTCTTCTAGGTTTCTCCTCTTTCTCTTCCCTTGCTCTTCCTTCTCTCTATCTTTTTCCAACTTTGTTTCTATTTTTGGTACAAGTGATGGAATGGAAGGATATAGAGAATATCTATGAGCTAGTAACACTACTAAATGTCCAAATATATCTGTAGCACCAAAAGCTAACACCTCAGAGTCAAATAATATTAATTTGATCTGATCTAAGCTCATCGGTTGCTCTAATTATCTTTGCAGATAATTTCTCAGAGTACACCAGAACTCAGTTGATCAAAACTAATATTATCCAAAGCAAAATGAAATATGGGGTATTACATCCTCCCCTCCTTAAATAGAAATTCGTCCACGAATTTAAAGATTACCTGAATAGATGAGGGTAAGCATCCCGCATCTCTGATTCCAGTTTCCAAGTTGCATCACCCGGATTCGTCGCATCCCACTGAACTTTCACAAGAGGAATCTCTTTATTCCTTAGTACCTTAGTTTCTCTTTCAGTGATAGGAATTGGTAGAGGTTCAAACGTCAAATCTGCTTCTATTTCAATTGTATTTGGTAGAATTAGCTGAAGAGGATCTGGAATAAACTTCTAGAGCTGAGACACATGAAAAATATCATGCATATCCGACAGAGAAGGAGGTAAGGCTAATCTATAAGCTACTTCACCAATCCTTTCTAAAATTTGATACGGTCCCACGTATCTTGGACTTAACTTCCACGACTTAAACGGTCCTTTCAACCTTAATCTTGGAGTAACCTTCAAAAATACATGATCACCTTTATCAAACTCTAAAGGTCTCCTACGGTTATCCCTATCACTCTTCTGACGGTCTTGTGCTTGTTTAACTTTGTCATGGATCATACTAATCTTTTTCGTAGTCTCTTGAATAATCTCGGGTCCCAAAATTCTATCTTCGCCAACTTCCGCCCAACACAAAGGCGTCCTACATTTCCTTCCATATAATGCCTCATAAGGAGCCATAACAATACTCGCATGATAACTATTGTTGTATGAAAACTCAAACAACGGTAAAAGTTCTATCCAATTTCCTCCACTTCCAAGTACACAAGCCCTTAACATATCTTCCGTCGTTTGTATCGTCAGTTCCGCCTGACCATCCGTTTGTGGATGATTCGATGTACTCAAACACAATTTTGTTCCCATAGCTTGTTGAAAAGCTCTCTAAAATCTTGAAGTAAACTTTGGATCCCTATCGGACACAATACTAAAGGGAATACCATGTAACCTCACAATTTCCTAAATGAACAACCTTGCAAGATGACTTGCCTTGTAAGTAGTCTTAACGGCTAAGAAATGAGCAGATTTCGTCAACCGATCAACAATCACCCAAATAGAATCATAACCACCTTGGGCACGGGGTAATCCAACTGCAAAGTCCATAGAAATACTATCCCACTTCCATACTGGAATTTCTAACGGTTATAATAAGCCACCTGGTTATTGGTGTTCAATCTTTACTTGTTGGCATACCGCACACTCTGATACATACACCGCAATGTCTCTTTTCATACCGGACCACCAATAGTCCCTCTTTAAGTCTTGATACATTTTTGAAGAACTAGGATGTATAGTAAGAGCACCTTTATGCTTTTCCTCTAAAATCCTTCTTTTCAACACCACATCATCCGAAACACAAATCCTTTGGTTAAACAAAATGATTTCATCGGTAGCTCGCATAACACCTGGTTGAATTAACACTTCTTATAACTTCTCATCCAACACTTGCCCTTGTTGAATTCCCTCTCTAAGAGTAGAATTAACATTCAAGTTTCCCATAACCACACCATTTGGAATCCAAATAAATTGAAGATTAAGATCTCGAAACTTTTCCAATAAGGCATACTCTAACATCATCAACTCGGCCATAAAATTCTGAAGGGTTCATGCGGATGAAGTCCCAAAAACTTCCACCTACAGCATCTAGAACAACTAATGGAGGATGAAGATTCCCACTCATCTGTTGTACCATCTGCTACAAGAATTGGTTCTGTTGCTTCTACATTGTTGGAAGCAGAATAGCAGCTACTGAACTGCCGTTCGACAATTTAAATGTTATTGAGTTTGGGATAAAATGGTTTTAATAAAAGCGGAAAAGTAAATATCAACATAAAAAGAATTCATTATTTGGAGAAAAGAAACTTATCAAGCATACATATAATCCACTCGTCACAACCATAAACTTATCGATCATTTTCACTCGACTATAATACTCGCCAAAATCATCTAGTATCGCTCACAACAGTGTCCATCTCTAGCACACTGAGCTGAGAGAGCAACCGTATCACTCTCGTTGTCGCTCTCGCGCACGACGCCTCGAAACACGAAAGGCATTAAGTTCCGACACCACAAAGATTATTATCTAAATCTATCTCTAGCATCTAGACAATAGATATCCATCCCTAATCAAGATTCATGATGTTTATCTCTAACACAACACAAATCTAAACATAAATGCAAAAAGATCAAGGAAGACATCGATAATGATTTGTAAAGCAGATTTTATACAATATTATGATCAACAAAGATACATATGTTCATTGTAACTATACAACACCCAACAAAAAAGAATACACAAAGAGGAAGAGAAATGAACCAAACATGTCGCGGTTTGTAAATGCCGGTCGATGAGAAATCCACCTCGGATCATCCGTATGCAAGCTTCAATGTTGTTTTCTAAGCTAATCTTACTAAAAAATGAAGTTTGATGAAGTTGGGATCAAAAAATATCCAAACCATCCCTAAAAAATGTGTTTTTACCCCTATTTATCGTTGTCATCATCGCAGAGCCCGCTTAGCCAGGTTTTGGACGCTAAGCGCGCCCTTATTAATGTTAAACCGCGTTAAAATCCCACTAAGCGCGGTCGAGCGCGCTTAGCCCAGTCTGCTCGGGAAGGGAAAATTCCTGCACTTGTTTTCTTCATAACTTTTGAACCGTAACTCCGTTTTTCGCCCGGTTTGAAGCGGTTGAAAGCTTATTCAATGCTCTATCTAACAATGCTCCAATATCAATGGTTTAATACCTACAAAAATAAATGGAAAACAATTAAACTTAATGATATTTACACGATAACGTAATACATACACTATAAAGTAAAGTAAACGTATTTACAAACAAAGCGGGGTTTATTTGAACGATTTTAACAAAAAGTATCGATAAGTGAAACAAAACTTATATACAAAAATAGCTACAATTTGCACTTATCAACTCTCCCCAACTTACATAATTGTTTGTCCTCAAACAAAGCCAACATCTAAAGGAACAAAAGCGAAATCCAAGAAATCACGCAACAAAAACTTTTTACAAACAAAAACAAATGCAATGGTTTAATCGAAAATGGTACACACAAAGTAAATACTTACCACTAAACTTCAACGATAACATAATCACGAAACAAATGCTAAATACAAAAGTCATGCCAAACATTCTAAAACAACACAAGTTCAAATGTGAATCACACCTAGCAAAAACAATCATCGGTAGATAAAAAACATAAAATGAGGGACTTTTCACTCACACAACAATCTTGCAAACAAAAGACTAAATTATGCAATTATCCAAAAATCATGCTGAAAACACAAAAGCAAGAATCAAAAGGACTTCAAGGGTTGTAATGTGGTCGGGTGAACAAACAAGGAATAATTCCTAAAGCTAATCGAAACAAAAACTTACCTAAGCCTAAGGAAGTGATCAACTCACAAAAGTTCAAAAACAAAATTTCAATCAAACTTCTTCCGAAATCCCAAGTGTTACACCAAACACATAGAACTTATTAGCACAACATTATTCTACTCTTTTTGTTTTTCTTTTTCAAAGCTTTATCAATTTTTTTTCTTTCTTTTTCTTTTCTTTTCTTTTCTTTTCATATTTTTCTCTTTTTTCTTTTCTTTTTCAATCTCATAGCAACCAATAACATAAGTGAGAAAACATTGCTCTCCCCAACTTGAATTCAACCACATCATCATGTGAATACTCCCTACTTTCTAAGGCAAGGTAAAAATTCATACAACAACACAAAGTTGAGGGTTCAAGAAAAAAACAACAATCAAGATCCACACAAAAAATGAATTTGACACTCATAGACAAGAATCAAACTCAAACAACATGGATAATGACCAAAGGCTCAAAGGGTTTACAAACGATCACACACTCACAAGGTGAATTGACTATTTGGCTAAGGTAGTTGTGCTCAAAATGAAACAAGTGCCTTAATCCTTTTCATGCTTTCAAATAATCAACACAAACAAAAGATTAAGCATAATAAAATCCAGTTAAAACAACAATGTTGGTACTCCGAGCATATATGAACAATGGAAGGCTTCCTCACAAAAAGGGTGGGAACTAAAGTGATTCACAAAATGAACAAGAATACAAAAGAATGAATGACATGGAAGTTGTAAAAAGTCTAAGTATCATGAATATGCTAAAGCCTAGAAATCATTAAACACATACCTTGGATGCGTACCAAACTTTAAACACTATCATTACCACGCATTCGCAAGTTGAAACACTCAAAATCGGAAAATCACCGAATACGACTTCAAGCTATCGAACCAAAATTTGAGTCCAAACAACAACAAAAGAATTAGTTATACTACGGTTATGTACTATCTAAAGCCTAGGAGAAAGTGGGAAAAAGGAAGGCAAGTGAAACAAAAAGAATTCACTGGCTCATCTCAGCAGAGCACGCTAAGCTAGCACACCCGCGCTAAGCGCGCTACACCAGAAGCAAAAAAACAGGACAACAAAAATGCATTTCATGCTACCTCCACTATCACCTACACAACTCAATTATAAAACATACAATATTTACACACACAAACTTCCTCGATTTAAACAAGACAAGCTTGAGGAAAACAAAACTTAACACCTTAACACGAACTACCATAAACATACTAAAAGAATGGGAGAAAAAAACATTAGAAACTAACAACAATAAAACATGCTTGTTTTACGTCATAAGTTCGACGCCTATTATTTACAAACCAACACATTGCTTCGGAAGAGCCAAATTCTTTCACTCCCGCCTTTGCTCTCATCTCTTCGAGCTCTAACCGGAACTACACATCTAACCACACTTTTGGAAAACGTGAAGAGAAACAAATATATACACTATATTCACAATTATGCAAAACATGTAAAATTCACAAATATGGTAAAAATATACAAGTAACAATATAAACAAGTGAAAATAGACAATATATACGATATGTAAAAAACTCAAAAACAAAGAAACTATCGCAATGTGATCCAATAAAAACACCAATCCCCGGCAATAGCGCCATTTTGTTGGAAGCGGAATTGCGGCAAGCAACAAAAGTTTTTGGAAGTATTTATCTGGGAATTTATCGTGTCCACAGAGATCGGTGTTATTGAACTGTCGTTCGACAATTTAAATGTTATTGAGTTTGGGATAAAATGGTTTGAATAAAAGTGGAAAAGTAAATATCAACATAAAAAGAATTCATTCTTCGGAGAAAAGAAACTTATCAAGCATACATATAATCCACTCGTCACAAACATAAATTTATCGATCATTTTCAATCTACTACAATACTCGTCAAAATCATCCAGTATCGCTCACAATAGTGTCCATCTCTGGAACACTGAGTTGAGAGAGCAACCGTATCATTCTCGTTGTCGCTCTCGCGCACGACGCCTCGAAACACGAAAGGCATTAAGTTCCGACACCACAAAGATTATTATCTAAATCTATCTCTAGCATCTAGACAATAGATATCCATCCCTAATCAAGATTCATGATGTTTATCTCTAACACAACACAAATCTAAACATAAATGCAAAAAGATCAAGGAAGAAATCGATAATGATTTCTAAAGCAGATTTTATACAATATTATGATCAACAAAGATACATATGTTCATAGTAACCATACAACACCCAACAAAAAATAATACACAAAGAGGAAGAGAAATGAACCAAACATGTCGCGGTTTGTCAATGCTGGTCGATGAGAAATCCACCTCAGATCATCCATATGCAAGCTTCAATGTTGTTTTCTAAGCTAATCTTACTAAAAAATGAAGTTTGATGAAGTTGGGATCAAAAAATATCCAACCTATCCCTAAAAAATGTGTTTTTACCCTTATTTATTGCTGTCATCATCGCAGACCCCGCTTATCCCGGTTTTGGACGCTAAGCGCGTCCTTATTAATTTAAACCGCCTTAAAAGCCCGCTAAGCACGGTCGGGCGTGCTTAGCCCGGTCTGTTCGAGAATGAAAATTTTATGCACTTATTTTCTTCATAACTTTTGAACCGTAACTCCGTTTTTCGCCCGGTTCGAAGCCTTAGAAAGCTTATTCAATGCTCTATCTAACAATGCTCCAATATCAATGCTTTAATACCTAAAAAAATAAATGGAAAACAATTAAACTTAATGATATTTAAACGATAACGCAATACATACACTATACAGTAAAGTAAACGTATTTACGAACAAAGCGGGGTTTATTCGAACAATTTTAACAAAAAGTATCGATAAGTGCAACAAAACTTATATACAAAAATAGCTACAATTTGCACTTATCATGCATCTGTTGTAATAACTGGGACCATGGGACATATTCCTCGCCGCCTGGTGGATTTGTCCCAGTAGGAGTAGTTGCGGGTCTACAATGGGTTCTACATCCGTCAGCCATGTTCCTATGGGTCATATAGATAGGATTAAGTTGATCAGGCTCAATGCCATAAATATAACACTTAAGATCAATGGCGACACAACACATATGAACAGAAAGAAACACTTATACTATTTCATGGCTCGGTCGAGGATATGACCTGCTCTGATACCAACTGTAACACCCACATATAACAACATACATCAAAGCATATATATTATACATGAATCCGAGTTTTGGTATTGAAATACCATAAGTTCCTTGTTAACACATTGTATACATTACATGCCCAAAATACAAAATACTAAAAATCCATGGCATAATATACACAAGATGTTCCAATATACAAAGAACTAGATCAACATAAAAAGAAACGCGAAAGGCATTAAGTTCCGACACCATAAAGATTACCATCTAAATCTATCTCTAGCATCTAGACAATAGATATCCATCCCTAATCAAGATTTGTGATGTTTATCTCTAACACAACACAAATCCAAATATAAATGCAAAAAGATCAAGGAAGATATCGATAATGTTTTGTAAAGCAAGCTTTTATACAATATTATGATCAACAAAAGTACATATGTTCAAAGTAAATATACAAACACCCAACAAAATAGAAATTACAAAAAGAGAGAAAGAGAGATAAACCAAAACCTCCCGGTTGTCAACCCGATTGATGAAGATCCAAATCCGATTCTTCAAGATGCAAAATCCATGTGTTGTTATTAAGTTCTCTCATCAAAGAATGAGGTTGATGAAGTTGGGAGACCAAAAATCACTCCCAAACATCATAACCTAACAAATGAACTAAAAATAAGTTATATACAAAAAGCTGTCACGATGCCACCGCCCGACGCTAGAATGGCATCGCCCGACGCTGGCTTTAATTACACTCACACCAGCTGTACAAAAGACCAGCCTGGCAACAAATATCTAGTACCACCCGGCGCTAGAAGTACCGCCCGGCGCTAGCCAAAATTCCTAGAAAGCTACTGGAATTCTTATTTCTATTCTCTTCCGCAGCCGCACCGCCCGACGCTGCGTCGCCCGGCCCTGCTGAGGCGTAGCTGACAGTAGACAGCAAAAATCCAGCACTGTTTTATTCGTAACTTTTGAACTGTAACTCCGTTTTTCGACCGGTTTGAAGCGCTGAAAAGCTCATTCAATGCTCTATACAACAATGGCAAGATATCCTTGATTAAATACCTGCAAAAATAAATGAAAATCAATTAAACTCATTGATATTTACACGATAAGCAATATATACACTAAAATGTAAAGTAAACGTATTTATATACAAATAGGGGTTTATTCGAACAATATCAACAAAAAGTATCGATAAGTGCAACAAAACTTATATACAAAAATAGTTACATTTTGCACTTATCAGTATCAATGATATCATAACAAACACGCATTCTGCTTTTCTCCGTATTTGCCAATGGTCGAAGAAGAAATTTCTTCATCTTCCTGAGATACGAACAATGACTTAATCATTCATTACATAAAACATCCCTCTCAATCAAATTCGTTACCATATTACATCCATCCTGGTGAAAATCTAGGATCGGTTTTTGTCTCTCCATAATTAAATTACAATGACTATTATACTTGGGGTCATGGAATAAAGCAGGCCCTTCTAGCTAAGAACATAGTGTAATTCATCAATAGAAAGTTACCACCTTTACTAGAATATGATCCCCTTCTTGAAGCATGGGATCATTGTAATGGTCTTGTTTTATTGTGGATAACTTGGTCTCTCACACTTTTGATCGCTCAATGTGTTGCTTACGTAAATAATGTGAGGGTTCTTTAGGGAGAATTGAAAGAACGATTCAGCAAAGTAAATCACTTCTGCTTCTCCGATTTTTTTGCAAGAAACCCACTCTACAAAACAAGGTGAATGATCAATTTCACAAATTTTCAATTTTATGAAAACTTATTGGGAAGATCTTGAAGACCATTGTCCCCTTCCTTCTTTCATCTGCCACACACCTTGAAATTGTGTTGCTTTCAAGATCATCAAACAACAACGTGATTCTGAATTGATGATTTGTTCCTTAAATGGATTAAGTGAGAATTATAACATAGTTCGCTAGAAGCAATTCTTATCAAATCAGCTACCTCTTCACTCACCATACATACTGCATTAGCCACAAACGAATTAAGATTATTAAGCACATTAACGACTTTGTCAACCTCCATATCAATCAAACTAATGTCTTCCTTATTCCAGATTCTAAGTTTATTCTTAATAATTTTTTACTTTTCTTTTAGAACAAAGTCATCCTTCCATCAAATTACAATAGATTTCCATGTTTCCTCTACAAACGGAATGAAACCATCATGATTAAACCAGTATTTAAATAATTTGAAATTTTTGGACCCTAATAGCGCGGATTACCCTGAAGCCAAATGGTATAATAATCAGAAATACATATGGAGCCCACCACCTACCCCTCAATCTTCTAATACTCCAAAATACCATTAGTGGCTAAGAACCTATCCAGCCTACTCCATGCATTGTTGGAACAAAATTGGTTTGTCACATATTCTTTAGGTTTTGATGATGTAACACCCACATATTACAACATACATCAAAGCATATATATTATACATGAATCCAAGTTTTGGTATTGAAATACCATAAGTTCCTAGTTAACACATTGTATACATTACATGCCCAAAATACAAAATACTAAAAATCTATGGCATAATATACACAATATGTTCCAATGTACTAAGACCTAGATCAACATAGTGATCTCAAAATAAATCTCCACAACGGAAGCCATGCCATCCCAAAAATCCAAGATACGTAAGGATAATCAAACGACTTTATCCTTACCCTTCGTGGAATCTGAAGTACCTGTAATATAATCAACAACATGGGGTGAGATATCACATCTCAGTGAGTTCCCTATCTTATAGATTCTCTCATCTTTACAAGGTTCTATCATCCTAACCTAAGTCAAAGGGAAGGGAAGTGACATTGAGTTCACAATCTCACACTATATGGAAACACGTTATTGAGTCCGTTAACTCAAAATGATCACTTATCGATAACCTCGTCAAGGCATCCCCTTTCTCTCGCCGTCTTCTACGTCTAGAAGTCGGAATGAGTCATGGACCCTCATAGATTACTTAGCATACGAGATGGATTCAGAACTAAGGAACACATTATCACCTTAATTCGTCACTTCACATAGTCCATACACCATCACAAGTCTCTTTACGATATAGGTTCCATTCGTACTATAGTTGGGAATCAAACCTACCAAGTAATCGTGCATTAATTTCAGAGGAGCTCGTTACTCATGAATCGAAACATAATAGGATAATGGTTACGATTTCGTGATTTCACATACAACCGTAATTGTATTCAACAATTCTAGGCCACATTTGACTTTAGGCCTCTTTTGCCTTTACTCAATAACTACCAGGGTTTTCACATGTTCCATACTAGTGTCTTATTCTCTTCTATACCATTCGGTATTTGGACACACGCCTCGGCCTTGCATGCGCAAGCGTCGTAATTTAGGTTATCTATCAATTTCCTAACCATATTACTAGGTTCTAATATAGATTTATGGTGAAGTTTCCTCACTCTTCTTATTCCATATTTTAAACATGATTACTCTCTCAATCATAGTTAACAACAATTGATTAGACAAAGCATAATACAATTTTATAATAGAATTACATGTAATAATTCAATCATGAAGTTAACATAACTCTTGGGTTCCCTCCGATTTATTTAATCGGGTATCGAAATCAATATTTTTCACTTTTATTTCGTAGGATATTTTCATAGCTTTCCAACGACTATTACCATGCCTCGATCGGAATCACGATCCCAAATATATGAATTTTTTTAAACATTTTTCAAAATCACAATAGTGGTAACCGGTTACCTCAAAATGAGTAACCGGTTACCCAAGCTGCACTATTCAAAACAGAGTCAAAATGGGAGTTAGAGATACGTTTTGGTAACCGGTTACCTCAGAATGAGTAACCGGTTAATTAGTTCATTTTCCCGCAGAATCTCAAAATTTCCTGCAAGTAACCGGTTACCCCAGAATGAGTATTCCAAATTGAACCAAAATAAATAAAAAAAAACTGTTTTTAATGGAATGATTCCAAATCAAATTCAATCAAACCATATTCTATCATACCAATAAGTATTCCCGATTATTTCCATATACAACCCGACTATATTATGCGGTTATTTCACATTTTATTCGTTAGAAACAACATTTAACATAATTAATCCAAATCCACCATTTTTGTTCAAAGTTCTAACTAAGTTTCTACACTTAGGGTTCTAACTAGAACTCACCTATGATCAAGATGATGAAGATGGAGAAGATGTTGGGATGATTTGATGAAGAAGAGATTATGATCATAGCTACTTGCTCTTCTTCTAGGTTTCTCCTCTTTCTCTTCCCTTGCTCTTCCTTCTCTCTATCTTTTTCCAACTTTGTTTCTATTTTTGGCACAAGTGAGGGAATGGAAGGATATAGAGAATATCTATGAGCTAGTAACACTACTAAACGTCCAAATATCTCTATAGCACCAAAAGCTAACACCTCAAAGTCAGATAATATTAATTTGATCAGATCTGAGCTCATCGGTTGCTCTAATTATCTTTGCAGATAATTTCTCAGAGTACACCGGAACTCAGTTGATTAAAACTAGTATTATCCAGAGCAAAATAAAATACGGGGTATTACATCCTCCCCTCCTTAAATAGAAATTCGTCCACGAATATAAAGATTACCTAAATAGATGAGGGTGAGAATCCCGCATCTCTGATTCCTGTTCCCAAGTTACATCACCCGGATGCGTCGCATCCCACTGAACTTTCACAAGAGGAATCTCTTTATTCCATAGTACCTTAGTTTCTCTTCCAGTGAAATGACTTGGTTGAGGTTCAAACGTCAAATCTGCTTCTATCTCAATTGTATCTGGTAGAATTGGCTGAAGAGGATCGGGAACAAACTTATGGGGCTGAGACACATGAAAAACATCATGCAGTTCCGACAGAGAAGGCAGTAAGGCTAATCTGTAAGCTACTTCACCAATCCTTTGTAAAATTTGATACGGTCCCACGTATCTTGGACTTAACTTCCACGACTTAAACGGTCCTTTCAACCTTAATCTCGGAGTAACCTTCAAAAATACATGATCATCTTCATCAAACTCTAAAGGTCTCCTACGGTTATCCGTATAACTCTTCTGACGGTCTTGTGCTTGTTTAACTTTGTCACGGATCATTCTAATCTTTTCCGTAGTCTCTTGAATAATCTCGGGTCCCAAAATTCAATCTTCGCCAACTTCTGCCCAACACAAAGGTGTCCTACATCTCCTTCCATATAATGCCTCATAAGGAGCCATGTCAATACTCGCATGATAACTATTATGGTATGAAAACTCAATTAACGGTAAAAGTTCAATCCAATTTCCTCCACTTCCAAGTACACAAGCCCTTGACATATCTTCCATCGTTTGTATTGTCCGTTCCGTCTGCCCATTCGTTTGCGGATGATTCGACGTACTCAAACACAATTTTGTTCCCATAGCTTGTTGAAAAGCTCTCCAAAATCTTGAAGTAAACTTTGGATCCCTATCGGACACAATACTAGAAGGAATACCATGTAACCTCACAATTTCCTAAATGAACAACTTGCAAGATGACTTGCCTTGTAAGTAGTCTTAACGGCTAAGAAATGAGCAGATTTCGTCAACCGATCCACAATCACCCAAATAGAATCATAACCACCTTGGGCACGGGGTAATCCAACTCCAAAGTCCATAGAAATACTATCCCACTTCCATACCAGAATTTCTAACGGTTGTAATAAGCCACCCGATCTTTGGTGTTCAATCTTTACTTGTTGGCATACCGCACACTCTGATACATACACCGCAATGTCTCTTTTCATACCAGATCACCAATAGTCCCTCTTTAAGTCTTGATGCATTTTTGAAGAACCATGATGTATATTAAAAGTACCTTTATGCGCTTCCTCTAAAATCCTTCTTTTCAACACCGCATCATCCAGAACACAAATCCTTTGGTTAAACAAATGATTTCGTCGGTAGCTCGCACGGAACCCGGTTGAACTAACACTTCTTGTAACTTCTCATCCAACACTTGCCCTTGTTGAATTCCCTCTCTAAGAGTAGAATTAACGTTCAAGTTTCCCATAATCACACCATTTGGAATCCAAATAATTTGAAGATTAAGATCTCGAAACTTTTCCAATAAGACATACTCTAACATCATCAACTCGGCATACGCAACACTTTTTGGCTTAATGCATCCGCCACTTTATTCGCTTTACCCGGATGGTACTTTAGTTCCAAATCATAATCCTTCAAAAATTCCATCCATCTCCTTTGACTCATGTTCAACTCTTTTTGGTCAAATAGATACTTCAAATTCTTGTGGTCGCTAAACATCTCAAAATGTACCCCATACAAATAAAGACAACCGCTGCCAATTCCAAATCATGAGTTGAATAATTCTTCTCGTGACCTTTTAATTGTCGAGAAGCATAAGCCACCACGTGACTGTAATACCCCAAAATTTGCCCTCTCTTTTCTTCATATCTTTTAGCATGAGTTTTCATTTGCATTGCATTGCATTCAAGCATAGAAAAACAAAGCATCAAGCATTTAGCATTGCATCTTGCATAACGACATGTGATCAGGTGATTCTCTAAGGTGTTGATCATCCAAAAAAGAAGACCAAGTGTTTCTCATAAGCTTCAAGGATCTCTTACATCATGTATCATCTTCATTTGATATCACAAGTCATTGAAAGAAAGGAATTCACCAAGAAGACTGGACAGTGCATGATCTCCTACACAAGGCAGTCAAAAGTTAGGATCTGACCCCCAAATGTGCAAGCTCTTTTAGTTTTTATCACCTCCAAAGGACATATCTCATCTTTGTTTGAGAGGATACACAACATATTCAGAGGAATTGAGATTTGGAGGATGTGTTTTTTCCTCCTAACTAGAGGGTGCCAAAATTAGGGTTGGACCTAAAATCAGTTTATTTCTAATTTCTTGGGCAAGACTTGATCTCATGGCATTCCTTATGTTTTTAAGTGTTCATGGATGGAATCTTGGTCATTGGTTCTTTGAGGAAGATGTTCAATTGATCAGTTACTTGTGCAATAAGCAAAAGTCAACAGTACAAAAGAAAAGTCAACCATGGGTTTGCGAAGGTTCAAATCATGATTCTCAAGTCCATATACCTTTATTTGGTCAAGGAATGACATGGATGGCATCATTCATAAAAAATCAAGAGTTTGTGCAAAGTTACTAAATTTGGAAAATGACCTATAATAAAAACTTTCCATTTTTGGCAACTTTTCCACCACATTCAACTTGACTTTTCATCATCAAGGAAGCTCCAAATGAATTTTCCTCCAACATGAAAGTTGAATATCTTTCTCTCCCATTTCCAAAAAGCACTAGATCATTCTCATAGCATGTGTGAAACTCTAGTTATGGCCAAAAGATGGCAAGGTGTTTTTGAGGTTTTCCATGTATTCCATTTTCTCACTTTTTGCAATTTGGATCCAATTGGTTTCAAACGACCTCTAATGTTTCAACTCATATTGCTACATCAAAGTACACCTCATTTGGATCAGATTTAGCTTTTATTCCATTCCATTGCATGCCATATTTCTCATTATTTCCATAAGGTGCAAAAATACAAATTGATTCAAATCTTGTGAACCAAGTCATTGCAAGGCCCAAAATCAATTCATAAGTGATCCATGAGTGAATTGGAAGTGGATTATGTTGAGTACAAGGGTTTCCCACGTGTGAATTAGTGGTGGTGGTGCAAAATGAAAATTTGCAATTCCACTCCAATCTCATTAACTATGATTTAAACCACTTGCTAATGATAATCAGTGAACTAATCAAGGATATATAAGCTTACTCATGCCTCAGAAATTAAGGCATGCACTCTCATTTGGCTCAGAATCCACTTTTCACTCCTCACTTTCTCATTTTCGTTTCTCTCTATTCATAAGGTTTTCTTGAGAAATTCCTTCACATTCTTGGTCAGTGAAGAGAGAAGAACACAAATCATCCACTGTTTTGAGCTTAGAGTGAGTTTTTCATCAAGTTGGTTTCAAGAGGAATCATCTTCAAAATCCAAGATTTATCCAGATTCAAGCCTCTATTTGCATTTATTTTGCAAATAGAGCTCAAAAGGAGTTGATCTGCAGCATTTGGTGGGATTTCTTGGTTATCTCGTGTTCTTCAAGGCTCAGGTTAGTGATTTTTTCACCATCACAGAACTTGAATTTTTTATGTGCATAATAATCTGTGAAATTCCCTGAGCATGATGATATATTTTGTTTGAAGTTTGGACGTGTGGTTTGTGAGATATGTTGATTTAAAGTTTTAGATCTAAACTTGTTTCTCTTCGATTTGCATTATTGGTTGGTTATTTGTGAAAAATAATTGCATATTTGAGATCCTCTCGTTTTTCTGATCAAAATAGTGTACCTATTTGCAATTTCTGGAAAATTTCACGTCACAGCTCACCGGAGAGGGTGGCCGGAGCCCTAGCTCCGGCGGCTGGAATGTTCAGTCCGGCGAAGAGGAGGCCAGGTGGAGAAGACGAGCCACGTCCGTTGATTTCCTTGATCGTGCGTCCCACGTCTTGCCACATGTCTCTTATTTTGTTTTTAATTTTATTGACTACATGTTTGTCAGTCCATATAGGTTACCATGCGTCCTCGCCTCCTTGCCTTTGTTTTTAATTAATGTTGACTTTGTGATTTAATTATATGTGTCTGATGTAATCGTGTGGTGGAAGCTTGGACAACACATTAAAAGGATCACATGCCAATCACGTGGGGGTGCACTTGATAGGCTGACTGCTTGCATGCGCACGTGTTCATTTTGATTATGGTGTACGTGCTTATCTGGATCGTTGATTTTGCTTACCTTTTGATCTTGTGGATTTATGTTGACTTATTTTGGAACGTGTGATCAATCCTTTGGCCCAGATTTCGCCTGCGTTTTGACCTTTTCCTTTCGTTTTTTTTGTTGACTTCGTCGGTGGGTTTGGCTTTGGGCCTTTGCTATGCGCCCCCCCCCCCCCCCCCCCCCCTTAGCCCATTTCCTTATTTTGAACGTATTTGTGTTGCTGTTTGGACCCCCTCCCATGTTTATTTCTCATTTTTATTTTCTTAATTGCATTGTTTCCATTTTATTTTATAAAAATAGTTAGATGCATTAAAAAAATCATACAAAAAATCATGAGACTTAATTTTAGTTTTCTAAAATTTTTCCATATTTTATTTTTTCATTTTATTTTTATTTTGGCATCTGTTTTAATTAATTGTTTTATTTTCTTTTCTTATTTGTTTCACTTGCACACTCCAACTTGTGAAATTTCTTTCTCCTCATCTATAACACATTTTTAATCCATTCTTTTTGCATCTGGTAGATGACATTTTAAATTACATAAAAACATTTTTGTTTCATTTTTAAAACTTTTCCATATTTCATTTTGGTCCCTTTCTTTTGCATGTTGAATCATTGTTATTATGTGATCTTTGTCCAATTGTTTGAGATACTTGGTTTGTGAATTTTGGTTTGATATTTTTGCACGTGCTACTTGACTGAGTTAGCTTCTATTTTTTTAGTTTTTGGGATTTTATTAATCCACTTTGCTATTTTTGGTTGAGTGTTGTTTGGGATGCAAGTTTGATTGAGGTATACTTGGATGCATGATCTAGTTTGAATGTATTTGCTCACTTGTAATGAATTGATGCTTGAGATGTTTTTATGATATGATCATGTTCTGTTTGAGCTTACTTGTGGCTTTGGAATCATCTCTTTTCACTCATTTTCCTATTTGTTCTTGATTTTACAAGTTGATGTTGTTTTGGACTTGAATCTTGTGATATGTTCAACCTAATCTTGTGATGTTTCCTTGCTTGATCTCAACCAATGCATGAGGCCTTTTGTTTGAATTGTATGACATGCTAGAGGTTCTGACCCTCTTGGTTTAAGGTGCTTTATGTGACATGTTCTCACTCTTTGCTTCACATGTTTCTTTGTTTGTTGGCATGAATGATAAGTGGTTGTTTGGATTAACTTTGATGCATGTTTGGCGTGTGTTGCTTAATGATTCATCTTGTGTGACTTGAGTTTGATCTTGATATATTGTGGATGCATATGCTACTACCCCTTGAGTTCATTACTTGGCTTTTATCTCACTTGATCATCTTGGTTTGATTTGTATGATGCATATCATCATCATTGGATTTGTGGTTTCTTTGGCTCATAATGCATCATAATGTGAAACATTCTTGCATGTTTGGACTAGTTGATCATGAGATGTCTTAAATTCTGACTTGGTTTCACTTTCATCTTATTTTGTTCATGTCATCTTTGTATGAACTCTTAGTGTGTGAAATTGTGAATCTTGTGCAAGTTTACTTGCACCCTTTCTTGTGTGCCTTCACTTGTATACTTGATATGTGCTTATATGATCTTTGAAGCATGTTCTATGTTATGATTTGGATTTGATGATTATGATGTGCTTGCTGCCCCATCTCTTTTCTTTTTCTTCCTTTCTCTTTTCTTCTCTTTCACTCTTTCTCATCCCATGAATCTCAAGACTTATTCAAGTCTTGGATTCTTTTCCCCTTAGAGCTACCTAGTCCAACTTAATTTTTGATTAAGCTTGGAGTAGGATTAGCATTAGGTTAGTTAGTCTTTTCTCTTAAACCTCACTAACCTTAGGTCATCCATGCATGATAACATTAGGACTCTTAGTTTCCCTTTAGAGTTTCCTTTGCGTTTTCTCTCTTCTCATCTCAAAACAATAAAAGTAAAAAAATACTTAATAAAGGTTAATGTGTATTGCGCTTGAGCCTTATATGTGGGAAATGGGGAACGAGGGGATTCCTCTCATTCTTCTAGGATACCTAGTGTACGTCCTGTTGGGGACGATGCGCGAAGTATTCGTTCCTATATTTAAGACTTTGGTTCAATGCAAGTTTCAAATAACTGTAAAAGATACTTCTTGTTAAAAAACTTCAAAACCAACAATAACGTCTTTCCTTCGGGAATTCTTTTCTCATCTCACTCACTCTCAGCGTACGAACGTGCTCCTCCTCGTTCTCTTGCAAGATGGTAAACCACTCGGACCAGCGAGCCTGCAACACCTGAGCTAGAACGTTAGCCGTTCCCAAAAAACACAAACAAAGCGACCCTCGTTGAGGGGAACTACGTCGCTCTGATTCTCATGTTCCCGATGAGATACTTAGGCAGTGGGGTAGGGCCCATTCGAGCACTTCTTTTATTTTCCCTACATTTGTTTTTTGTTCTCTCTTTTCTTTTTCCGTTCCGATTCCTTTTCCTTTTCGGTAGCAGCGGAGCTCCAGACGACGACACCCTTTGATCGAGACAAGCAAGCGTGGATCCCATCGGGTACGATGGACGCGAGGGGGTGCTAATACCTTCCTCTCGCGTAACCGACTCCCGAACCCAGTTCTCTTGGTCGCAAGACCATGCTCTTTCCTTTCCTTCAGGTTTATGCGGTGTTTCCTTTTCCTCTCTTGGGATAAATACACATTGCTGGCGACTCTGTTTCGGTGCCACTTTCGCGTTTGTACTTGGATGAAAATCCTGGGAGCGACAGTGACTATCTTGCATTAAAACACCTCCTAACCCCATCTTTGATGCATCACAAAATACCTCATATGACTTGCTAGGATCAGGAATGATCATAATAGGTGCAGTAGTCAATCTTTCCTTCAAACTCATAAAACTTTGTTCACAAACCGAATACCACTCATAAGGACAATACTTTCGAGTAAGTTTGGTCATTGGTAAAGCCAATTGAGAAAAGCCTTTAATAAATCTTCTATAATAACCTGCTAGTCCCAAGAAACTTCTAACTTCTAAAACATTTTTTCGGTCTCTCCCAATTAATCACCGTTTCAACTTTTGATGGATCTACCGCCACACCTCCTTGTGATATGACACAGCCAAGAAAACTAACCTCCGACATCCAAAACTCACACTTGCTTAGCTTGACAAAAAGTTTTCTCTCTTGTTGGATCGATATAACGATTCTTAAATGCTCTTCGTGCTCTTGAGAAGTACGAGAATAAATAAGAATGCCATCAATAAAGATCACTACAAATTAGTCCAAGTAAGCCTGAAATATCCGATTCATATAATCCATAAAAACTGCTGGAGCATTCGTCACACCGAAAGGCATTACTAAGAGTTCATAATGTCCATAACGGGTTCTAAACGCGGTCTTTGATACATCTGAACTCTTCACACGGATCTGATGATAACCCGACTGTAAGTCAATCTTTGAGAACACACAAGCTCCTTTCAATTGATCTAACAGGTCGTCTATTCTGGGAAGTGGGTACTTGTTCTTGATGGTGACTTTATTCAATTGCCGGTAATCAATACATAACCGCATTCCACCATCCTTCTGGTTTACTAATAACACTGGAGCTCCCCAGGGCAAAACACTGGGTCGAACAAAATGCTTAGCCATTAACTCTTCCAATTGATGCTTTAATTCTCTTAACTCAAGTGGGGCCATCAGATACGGAGAAACAGATATAGGAGTCGTTCCTGGTATCAGGTCAATAGAGAATTCCACTTCCCTTTTCGGGGGAAGAGAAGTGACCTCCTCGGGGAAAACTTCAGAAAAGTCAAAGACTACAGGAATATTCAGAATTTGCAGATCGCTACTCACCTCCTTAGTGAGAATTAATAGGATAGATTTTTCCTTCTCAAACAAGAAATTTATCATTCCAACTGTAGCTTCTAAAATAGTTGTTAATACATCTTTCTGAGTAGCTTCAACAGATGGAACGATGATTAGCTTTTCTTCACAACCGATAAATACCGAATTAGCAGAAAGTCAATCCATTCCCAAAACAACATCTAATTTCTTAAGCGGTAAACAAATAAGAACAATCTGAAAAACTTTTCCATCCACCGATAAAACACAGTTTTCACACATTAAAGGTGTTCCAACCATCTCATCCATGTGTAGCACCTCAAAATTTGCCCTCTAGCTTTTAGCTATTATTGGCTTATGTTGCATTGCATTTTTGCATAAGCATCATTTGCATTTCATTGGTTCTTTGGCATGGGATCAGGGTGTCTAAGTCAAATCCAAGGAGCCTTGAGCCTCAAGAGGTCTTAATGGGTCATCACCTAATCATATGATCAAGCTTGACAAGAGAATACAAGGAATCACATCACCCTAATCAGTGCAAAACTAGGGTTTTGGATTTCTGGAGTAGAATGCCCCAATGGGCAAGATCTTTGAGTTTTTATCACCCCCAAATGTCATATCTCATCTTTGTTAGACAGGATATACATCATATTCAAAGGAATTTGGATTTGGAGGATGTGTTATTTTCTCCTAGATTGAGGGTTTAAAACTAAGGTTTGCCATGAAATCAGTTTATTTCTGATTTCTTGGGCAAGACTTGATCTCATGGTATTCTACATGTCCTCAAGGGTTTAGAGATGGAAGATTGCCCATTGATTCATTTCAGAAGAGGTTCAATTGGCCAATTGGTTGAGAATCAGGAAATTTGGGGAAAAGTCAACTGTGCAGTGGAAAAAGTCAACTCCTGACTTTTTAAGGTCAAAATCATGAAATTCAAGTTAGATATGTTCATTGGAAAAAATTTGATCAAGAAATGATGGAGGAATCATGAAAAATCAAGAAATGTACAAAGTTTCCATTTTTAGAAACTTAGAGTTTCCAAAAATGGCAAGTTTGGACCATTTTGCACCACACTTTGAGGCATTCCTTTCTCCATGATAAAAGCTTCAAACCTCAGGCCCAAGTTGAGCCAATTAAAGTTCACACTCTAAGCTTCAAATCCATATAAAGAACTCTTCCATTGGATCAGAATTGAAGGAGTTATGGTCAATCAAAGTTTGACAAAACTAGGTCAAAAACCAAGTCATGACCAAGCAAGACCAGGTCTGCGCGCCGTAATTTTGTCAAACACATGGTGGGAAAAATGTAAAGCTACTTTTCTTAATGATGGAGGCTCCAAATGAAAAAATGTTGGACATCAAAGTTGTTCATCTCAATGTCCGCTTCAACTTTGATGTTGGACATTTTTCCATTTGAGCAAGTTATGATTGAGTTATAGTGGCCCAAAGTTGATATGTTCATGCTGAATTTGCCAAGTCATGTTGCCATGCCAACCTACCAACTTGCCCCGCCCATGCACCAGTGTTGAACCTTGATGTTCTAAGCCATTTTACACCATCTTACAAGCCTTTATTCAATCCAAAATTCACACCAATCTTGTTCTATGATGTACCATCTTTGCATAGGCATCAAAAGCTCATGATTTCATGCAATAAACATGGAGATTTTCACCCTCAAACACTCATGGTTTCATTGATGTCATGATCACCATGATGCCAATGTTGTGACAATTGTTGTTGTTGTTCATCATTTCACACGTATACATTCCCACACCAGTCACCTTTTTCCTTTTTTAAACCAACATTCCCTTACACCATCATGATGTACATGTCCTGCCATGCATCAAAGAGGAAAATAGAAACTTACACCACAAGCTTCCTTGCTGCAACATCAGTACCATCACCACCATCCACTTTAAACCTCACCATACACCACCATGAACTCTCCTTACCATAGCCAACCCTCCCAACTCGCCCCTAACTAACTTGACTCAGTTAGTTAGGGTGAACTCAGTTAACCTCACTCACCAACTCACTTAACCATTGTAGTTAAACACTAACCTAGCCTATATAAACAAACTCACACACAATTTCAAGGGAGCTCTCTCATTTTTGTTCACATTCTCAGAAATCATTCTCACTCTTCTCTCTGAACTCTCTCTACCATTGCACGAATTCACCATTGTTATTCATCATCATCATCATCAAGCATCACCTAACACCATTGATGGAGTGAAGGCAAGTTCAACACAACCACTGCAGTTCAAGATCCACTCTATTTCTCTCTGAAATTTTGCATTCCAAAGCCTTTATTTGGCCAAATCTCGAGCTCAAGAATTCAAGAAGGAATCTCCGGTTTTCTTACAACATTTATTTCATCAAGTTCAGGTTTCATCACTTCAACTGTTTCTCTCTAATTCATGCTATTTTGAGCTCATATTTTGATTGTTTGAAGTTCATTAGGAACTATTTCCATATCCGGCTAGTGATAGGCTCATTAGCAGCATAATGGTGAAAATTAGGGCAAACTGTTGGTGTTCGAATCTCTCTATGCGTGCATGCTATGTGATTTTCAATGGTAGATTTGGAATGTACATGAGTTAAGCTTTCTTTTGGTATATGCCATGTGAATTTCTGGAATGTTTAGGGTTTTAGGCCAGATTTAAACATGATCGTCTGATCATCTTCATCCAACGGATTAGGCCTTGCCAGCGCATTAAAATAACACGTGCATCTCATGTGCTTCTTTTTGTGATCTGAATGTTTGTGTGCATGTGTCTCATGATTATTATGGTGTGCCTCACATCCGATCCACTCATCTTGCATGCTTGGTCATCATGAAACTGATCCAACGCTCTTGATTTTGCCAACACATTAATGAATGTGTGGTCTCTCACGTGCTTCAGTTTTGTTGTTTCAGACGTTTATGTGTGTGTGAGTGTATGGTAACTTTGGTGTGCTTGTTTTGAGTTCCATTGGATCATGTTGGTTGATTAATTGTATGGCTTAGATTGAATCACATGTTAATTGATTGTGCACTGAATCACACACAAACGCGCTTTTAATGGACTGGGTTTTATTTGTTATTTGCACCCCACATGTTGAGCCCATTTCATTTTTTGAACTGAATATTACTCACGCTGCACCCTCACTCCATTTCTTTTGTTTTTTTATTTTTCTTTCACATATTGTTTTGATTTTCTTATTTTTAAAATAGTAAATCTTCTCTAAAACTGAAAAATTAATTCATGTGACATTTTTACACATTTAATTAATTTTCTATTTTTTTAATTCTGATTTCATGGATTTTTGAGCATATTTCCATAATTTCTTTTCAATTTCTTTTTTGAATGAGGTTCTTCATTGATACTCAAACTTGTACATTTTATTTCTCTCATTTCACACACTGTTTTTCATCCATTCTTTTTGCATTGGTTAGATAACACATTAAAGCTTCTAAATAAATTTTCTTTTAATTTTTAAAGTCATTTTATCACATGTTTGCATGTTCACTTTGCATTTCCACTCATTCTTCATCTATTCCTTTCATATTGCACTTCTTTTAATGTTTAAGGCATTGTGTGTGCAAATTTAGTTCATGTTTGTTATCTTAACATTAGAGAACTCCCTTAGAGCATAGGTTCTAACCTTGATTGATTTTCAACTCTTAGGATCTTTATACATTGATTCTTAATTTGTTTGATCATTACTTGTTATTCTTTCCTTATTTCACCACTTGTAAATAGTTTTTGAACTAACTTTTTCATGTAGGTGCTAAGGGTAAGTAAGTGTGTGGAGATGCTTCACCATACACTTCTTTCTTTCATTTTCTCTTATCTCTTTTAATAATTCAACTTATGAGCATGATAAGCATTTCTATGCTTTCCTTGAATAACTTCTTCTTCATCCCTCTTTGAAATCAACTTAACTTCCATCTTGGAAGTAAGTTGCTTCTTTTGCTCTTCTCCTCCTTTCTTTTAGGATTAGGTTTCTTAAACCACATTAACCATAGGAACATCCATGTATGACAACTTTAGGGTTTGATTCTTAGTCTCCCACATTAGTTTTCACCTTTTGCTTCCTTTTGAGTCTTTCTCTTCTCATCTCAAAACAAAAAGCAACAAACACTTAACAAAGGTTGACGCATATTGCATGTGAGCCTAGAACATGGGAAATGGAAGGAGGAGGGTTTCTCTCCACCTTTCTAGAATGTTTAGCATACGTCCTGTTAGGACGACCATGCGACGCATTCGATCCTATATGAAGGACATGAATGCAATAAGTGTCACTAAACACCAATAAACAAAACACTTCTCCTTAAAAGACAAAAACAAACAAATTCTCTTCTCATCTCCTTCATTCTATTCCTTAAATATTCGTCATGACCGTTCTACCGCAAACAGGTAACGCCTAAGTCTCCATACAGCGAGCTGCAACACCTAATTGCTGGGGCGCGCACTCTGACGTTTCCATTAAAAAACACAAACAACTTTCCCTTAGCTGAAGGGAACTACGTCACTCTGATTCTCATGCTCCTGATGAGATACGTAGGCAGTGTGGTAGGGCCCATTCGAGCACTTCTTTTATTTTCCCTACATTTGTTTCTCATTCTCTTTTAGTTCCTTTTCTAGTACCTTTTCTATCACCCTTTGATCGAGACAAGCAAGCGTGGATCCCATCAGGTACGATGGACGTGTTAGGTGCTAACACCTTCCCTTCATGTAACCGACTCCCAAACCCGGTTCTCTTGGTCGCAAGACCATGCTCTTTCCTTTCCCTCAGGTTTACGCAGTGTTTCCTTTCCCTCTCTTGGGATGAATACACATTGCTGGCGACTCTGTTTTCCGCTCCACTTTCGCGTTTGTACTTTGATGAAAATCCCGGGAGCGACACCATGGCAGTAGTAACCACAATGGGTGGAGACAACAGAATAGCTTGCAACCCAAGTCGCTTCACACATTGCATTGACACAAAAGAGTGTGTTGCTCCACAATCAAATAATACAAAACAAGGATTTCCATTAACGAAACACGTACCAGTAATCAAAGAGTTATCACCCTTTGCCTTCTTTGCATCCAATGTATAGACTCTACCGGTACTCCTTTCTTGCGTTTGATTCCTACTATGAGGACAATCTTTCGCCATATGACCCACTTTGTGACACCGATGACACTCCACTCCTTCGAAGCGACATCTACCAAAATGCATCTTACCACAAGTACGACACACAATAGGTGCACTTGATCTAGAATTCTGAACTTGTTTCCCCTTGAAGGTTTGTTTTCTAGGCCTAACCTCTTGGTTTGATCCCCCATGATCATTCTTATTTGACCTACTCAAATCTCTATCTGTCTGAACTTTCTTCAAACTGTTTTAGGCCACGTAATGTTGCCTTAGCAATTCAGCATGAGTATTGAACTCTCTCTAAGACACACTGTGAGAAATCTCAGCTTCCAATCCAAAGAGGAATTGGTCAATCTTCCATTTTTCATCCAGAGCATACACGACATGCCTAGAGTAAGTAGCCATGATCTCTGCAACGCCCAGGTTTTTTTGTTAGATTTATTTAATTGAGTCGATTTAATTATTTTTAGTCTTTATATTATTTTATTCTTGGTTATTATGTTTTATCGCATTTTGGGAACGTTTACGAGAAAATTGAGTGTAGGGGTATTTTGGTCTTTTGGCTTGGTTAGATATTGTTTTTCATTAAAATAGAAACATAGAAAGAAAAAGAGAGAAAAAGAAGTTAAGAGAAATAGAGAAGGAGAAGAAGAAAAAAGAGGAAAACTTAGAGTGTAAGAAATCGATTCAACCGACACTTCGAAGCGCGATTAATCGGGTAAGGGTGCGAAACTCGGTTATGCTATGCTTGTGTATGATTATGTATGTGTGCGTTGGAATGTTTGTTGGTTTTCCTAGCTTTTCAATTCTAGGTCGAATGAGAGAAAATGATAGAAATCGATGTTTTCGCGGTTGAAATGCGGTATAAATGTTGTAGAATACTTGTTGTTATGTTTGGGATATGTTCTGGTTGTTGTGTTATGGTTTGGAAGTGTTTTGGTGGAGGAAATGTTGTGTTGGAGTGAACAACAGCGCTGCTGGGATTTTCTGGGTTCGCAGGTTCGCACTGCGAATAGGGCAGCGAAGGGAAAGCGAAGGTTCGCGGGAGGTTCGCATTGCAAACTTTCTGCTGTTTTTTCTCTGCCACGGTTCGCAGGGAATTCGCATTGTGAAGGGGAAAGCGAAGGTTCGCTGGGTGTTTGCATTGCGAACTTTATGCTGTTTTTTCTCTGCCATGGTTCGCTGGGGTTCGCATTGCGAATAGGAAAGCGAACATGGCAGATTTTTCCATTTGGTTCTTGTCATAACTTTTGGGTCGTAAGTCGGATTGAGGCGCGGTTGGATGCGTTGGAAAGCTATTGAAATGTTCTTTCTTATAAAATGGTTTTGAGACTAGTGGCCGATTTAATTGTTTCGGGAATTGGAATAGTGTTGTTTTGTCGACTTTTACCGCTGTAATGGTGTGCGATTGATGTGTTATCATGTGGTACGCTTTTAATGTATATCGTATAGCTTGTGTGCTGTTATATGATGTGAATGCATGTGATGAAATGTTGTGATGATGTTTTGTGGCCTAAGGGCAAATAAATGCATTGTGTTATGTTTGATTGCATATGCATGATTATGGATGTTGAAATGGTTCGCATGGTTGTATATGTGTATGAATTTGATTGTCATGAGTCATTGTATGCCAAGCATCATGATATGCATTATTGTGATGTCGTGTTCCCTAGTGGGTGTGAGTGACGAAACGATTCCCGAGGGAATCTGCTATAACGATCGTGAGCCTTATACAAAGAGGACCGAAAGCGACGTTATAGACGATCGTGAGCCTTATACAAAGAGGACCTAAAGCGATCGGATCGTGAGCCTTATACAAAGAGGACCTAAAGAGATCCATAAATGCCGTGAGCCTTATACCAAGAGGACCTAAAGCGACGGGGAACATCGTTTGCCCGACGGGGAGTTACACTAAGTAACAAGCGATGATTCAAATAATTCCTGAGTGAATTAATGATGAGAATGATGGATGGAACGGTACCGCATTGTATTTGCATAGAGTCGTTACGTCGGTCTCTTTGCATTTGCATAAGTCATGAATGTATTGATTATGTGTGAGAATTGTGAATGGAATTGATGAGTTGATATATACTTATGTTGGTGATAAATGTATTGAGCATGATTGATATGCCTTTGTGATAGATGTATGAGATATGAATTGTGTTGTTTGTATTTGAATTATGGTGTAAGTTGTGGTGAGAATGTTTTACATTGTGTATTTTGTGTTATTACATAATTTTATGCAACTATATTATAATTGTGTTTCTCACCCTTCTGCTGTTTTGAATGCTCTACGAGGCATTACAGATTAGATGATGGAGGTCTTTTTGTGAAGATTATGTCTTCATTCTTTTGTCGGTCGGCTCTGATATGTAGCACCGGGTAGTCGGAGAGATCGCTATGTGACATTATGTATATATATCTTTTTTTATTTTACATGTATGACTCTGTTTATGACAGACAAACTTCTATGTTTATATATATGAGATTTCAGTTGCAGATTTTTCGCTTTTATTCTGTATCTGAATTATGGGTGTTAGGAACTGAGTTCCTCTGTATATGTTGCTACCTGATTGTTGCATATCTTTATGAGCAGGTTATTATATTTCATCATCATGATCTGACGCTCCGTCTATTCCATGAATGTTTTAATTCTACTCTGATTATTTATTATCGCTTTAATTACTCGGGTTATAGATTGGGGGTGTTACATTAAGTGGTATCAGAGCCAGTTTGTGTCAGTCCGTGCCAGTCCGTGTCGGTCGTTTTGACCAAGTTGTTTGTTGTGCGTCAGTTGTGTTCTGGCGAGCTGATTGTTTAACCATAGTTACTATTATTAGATATGAACAGAATATGGCTGGAAGGAATGACGCTGCTCTTGCTGCTGCTATGCAAGCTATGGCTAAGGCTGTGCGGGGTGCACCTAATGCTGGTGGGAATGATGAGTTCAGGAAGAACAAACCGCCTATGTTCAAAGGAAGGCATGATCCTGATGGTGCTCAGATTTGGCTTGAGGAGATTGAAAGAATCTTTCAAGTGATGGACTGTGTTGAGGAACAAAAGGTGAGATTGGGTACTCACATGTTGCAGGAGGAGGCTGATGATTGGTGGGTTAGTGCGCGTCATGTGTGGGAAGATACAGGTGAAGAGGTCACTTGGGCTTTGTTTAGCAGGGAGTTTTTGAGGAAGTATTTTCCTGAAGATGTTAGAGGAAAGAAGGAAATAGAGTTCTTGGAGTTGAAACAGGGTTACATGTATGTTATTGATTACACTGCTAAGTTTGTGGAGCTTGTTCAGTTTTATCTACATTATGCTGAAGCAACTGCGGAGTTTTCCAAATGTGTGAAGTTTGAGAACGGGTTGCGTCCTGAGATTAAGCAGACAATTGGTTATCAAAGAATTAGGAGGTTTTCGGATTTGGTGGATTGTTGTAGAATTTATGAGGAGGATAGCAAAGCTCGTTCTACTCATTATAAGAGTGTGAACGAAAGGAAAGGAAAGCAACTGTTTCGTGGGGGTCCTTATGTGTCACTAGCTGACAAGGGTAAGCAAAGGGGTAATTTTGATAAAAGGCCAAGTGGGGGAGGTATGTATAATCCTCTAAGATGTTTTAGGTGCGGTGACTTAGGACATCATCAGTTTAAATGTAGAAAGGATATGAGGAAGTGTTCCAATTGTGGAGGTATAGGACATGTAACAGCTGAGTGCAAGAAGAATGTGGTGAAGTGTTTCAACTGTGGTGAACCTGGTCATATTCGTATGAAGTGTCCGAAACCAAAGCAAGCTCAAGCTGGAGGGAAAGTATTTGCATTGGCAGGAACTCAGACTTCTAGTGCAGATCGTCTGATCAGAGGTACTTGTTTTATTAATAGTACGCCTTTAGTTGCTATTATTGATACTGGAGTGACTCATTCGTTTATTTCGTTTGAGTGTGTGCAGCGTTTGAATCTTTTGTTGTCTTCGATGGATGGACAGATGGTTATCGATTCTCCAGCAATGGGGTCGGTAACTACTTCTTTGGTTTGTTTAAGTTGTCCTTTGACCATTTATGGTAAGGATTTTGATATGTATTTGGTGTGTCTACCGTTGGAGGGTTTAGACGTGGTTATGGGAATGAATTGGTTGCAGTTCAATCGAGTTCATATCGATTGTTATCATAAGTTGTAAGATTTCCTTCTCTTGAAGAAGACGATGAATCGAGTTTCTTATCTACCAAAGAGTTGAAGAAACTTTTGGCGGATGATGCTCAGTTGTTCGGGTTGTTCACATCGTTGACCGTGGATAGTCAAGTTGAAATTGATGTGGTTTCAGTCGTGTGTGATTTTCTAGAGGTGTTTTCGGAGGATATTTCTGATGTGCCACCAGAAAGAGAGGTGGAGTTTTCTATAGATCTAGTTCCTGGTACTAGACATGTGTCTATGGCACCTTATCGTATGTCGGCATCTGAGTTGGTTGAGTTGAAGAAGCAGTTGAATGAATTGTTAGAGAAGAGGTTTGTGAGGCCGAGTGTATTGCCTTGGGGTGCTCCAGTTTTGTTGGTGAAAAAGAAAGATGGAAGTATGCGATTGTGTATTGATTATCGCCAACTGAATAAGGTGACGATTAAGAATAAGTATCATCTTCCGAGAATTGATGATTTGATGGACCACTTGGTAGGTGCGTGTTTGTTTAGTAAAATTGATTTGAGGTCAGGTTATCATCAGATTAGAGTGAAAGAGGAAGATATTCAGAAGATGGCTTTTAGGACACGATACAGACATTACGAATATTCCGTGATGCCGTTCGGGGTTTCTAATGCGCCAGGAGTGTTTATGGAGTATATGAATCGCATTTTCCATGAGCATTTGGATCAATTTGTTGTTGTGTTTATCGATGAAATCTTGATTTATTTTAAGTCTCGGGAGGAACATGCGGAGCATCTGCGTATTGTATTGCAAATCTTGAAGGAAAAGAGACTTTATGCCAAGTTGTCCAAGTGTGAGTTCTGGTTGTCAGAAGTGAGTTTTCTTGGGCATGTGTTTCAGGTAATGGTATTGCTGTGGATCCATCCAAAGTAGATGCAGTTCTACAATGGGAGGCTCCAAGATCTGTTACTAAAATTAGAAGCTTTTTGGGTTTAGCTGGATATTATCGAAAATTCATTGAAGGCTTTTCCAAGTTAGCACTTCCTTTGACCCAGCTGACTTGTAAAGGTAAAGCGTTTATTTGGGATATTCAGTGTGAGGAAAGTTTTAGTGAGCTGAAGAAAAGATTGACTACAACTCCGATTTTGATCTTACTGAATCCTAGTGAATCGTTTGTAGTGTATTGCGATGCGTCTTTGATTGGGTTAGGTGGAGTGTTGATGCAAGAAGGTAAGGTTGTGGCTTATGCTTCGAGGCAATTAAGGGATCATGAGAAGAGTTACCCTACGCATGATTTGGAATTAGCAGCGGTGGTTTTTGTGTTAAAAATTTGGAGGCATTATCTCTACGGTGCAAGATTCGAAGTCTTTAGTGATCATAAGAGTTTAAGATACTTGTTTGATCAGAAAGAGCTGAATATGAGGCAACGGAGATGGTTGGAATTTTTGAAGGACTACAATTTTAGCTTGAATTACCATCCTGGTAAAGCTAATGTGGTAGCTGATGCGTTATGCCGGAAATCTTTGCATATGTCTGCTTTAATGGTTAAAGAGTGGGAACTTTTGGAAGCATTTAGGGATTTGAGTTTGGTGTGTGAATTGACATCTGTTGGCGTGAGGCTTGGTATGTTAAGGGTCACTAGTGAGTTTCTGTTCACCGTTAGCGAGAAACAGAGGCTGGATGTGAAATTTGTTGATTTGATGACGGTTGGAGATAAAGGTGTGAATGGTGACTTTAAAGTGGATGGTAAGGGTGTTTTGAGATTCTGTGGTAGAATTTGTATTCCTGATGATTTGGAATTGAAAAAGATGATTTTAGAGGAAGGACACCGGAGTAGTTTGAGTATACATCCGGGAGCTAATAAAATGTACCAAGATTTGAAAAAGATCTTTTGGTGGTCCGGATTGAAGAGGGATGTGGCTCAGTTTGTTTATGCGTGTTTGATGTGTCAGAAGTCAAAGGTAGAACATCAGAAGCCTAGTGGATTATTGCATCCGTTGGATATTCCCGAGTGGAAATGGGACAATATTTCTATGGATTTTGTGACAGGATTGCCGAATACTCAGAGGGGGCATAATGCCATTTGGGTGGTTGTGAATAGACTGACTAAATCGGCGCATTTCATTCCGATTGACATCAGTTTTTCTTTGGAGAGGTTGGCTGAGATTTATATCCGTGTGATTGTGAAGCTACATGGTGTTCCGTTGTGTATTGTTTCAGATCGAGATCCGAGGTTTACTTCTAGATTTTGGGAAAGTTTGCAAAAGGCGTTAGGTTCCAAGTTGAGATTGAGTTCTGCTTATCATCCTCAGACGGATAGTCAGACCGAGAGAACTATTCAGTCGTTGGAAGATTTGTTGCGGGCTTGTGTGCTTGAGCCAGGTGGTGCTTGGGATAGTTATCTTTCGTTGGTGGAATTCACGTATAACAACAGTTTACATTCGAGTATTGGAATGACACCTTTTGAAGCATTGTATGGAAGAAGATGTCGAACACTATTGTGTTGGCATGAATCTGGTGAGAATTCGGTGGTTGGACCGGAGTTAATTCAACAAACTACGGAAAAGGTGAAACTTATTCGTGAGAAAATGAAGGCTTCTCAGAGTAGGTAGAAGAGTTATCATGATCGAAGGAGGAAAGATCTTGAGTTTCAAGAAGGCGGTCATGTATTTTTTAGAGTTACACCGGTAACGGGTGTTGGACGTGCATTGAAGTCGAAGAAGCTTACTTCTCGGTTTATTGGTCCTTATCAGATATCTGCGAGAGTGGGTGTCGTGGCTTATCGGGTGGCGTTGCCACTGAATCTTTCGAATTTGCATGATGTGTTCCATGTTTCACAACTTCGGAAGTATGTTCCGGATCCGTCGCATGTGATTCCGATGGATGAGGTTGAGGTAAGGGAGAACCTTACGGTGGAGGCATTACCGGTGAGGGTTTTGGATCACGAGTTGAAGCGGTTAAGAGGCAAGGATATTGCGCTTGTGAAAGTAGCGTGGGGAGGCGCTGCTGAGGGAAATTTGACTTGGGAGTTGGAGAGTCGGATGCGGGAATCGTATCCGGAGTTGTTCGTCTCAGGTAATATTTTCGAGGACGAAAATTTCTAAGTGGGGGAGAGTTGTAAAGCCCCGGGTTTTTTTGTTAGAATTATTTAATCGAGTCGATTTTATTATTTTTGGTCTATATATTATTTTATTCTTGGTTATTATGTTTTATCGCGTTTGGGGAACGTTTGCGAGAAATTGAGTGTAGGGGTATTTTGGTCTTTTTGGCTTGGTTAGATATTGTTTTTCATTAAAATAGAAACATAGAAAGAAAAAGAGAGAAAAAGAAGTGAAGAGAAATAAAGAAGGAGAAGAAGAAAAAAGAGGAAAACTTGGAGTGTAAGAAATCGATTCAACCGACACTTCGAAGCGCGATTAATCGGGTAAGGGTACGAAACTCGGTTATGCTATGCTTGTGTATGATTATGTATGTGTGCGTTGGAATGTTTGTTGGTTTTTCCTAGCTTTTCAATTCTAGGTCGAATGAGAGAAAACGATAGAAATCGATGTTTTCGCGGTTGAAATGCGGTATAAATGTTGTAGAATACTTGTTGTTATGTTTGGGATATGTTCTAGTTGTTGTGTTATGGTTTGTAAGTGTTTTGGTGGAGGAAATGTTGTGTTTGAGTGAACAACAGCGCTGCTGGGATTTTTTGGGTTCGCAGGTTCGCACTGCGAATAGGGCAGCGAAGGTTCGCGGGAGGTTCACATTGCGAACTTTCTGCTGTTTTTTCTCTGCCACGGTTCGCAGGGAATTTGCATTGCGAAGGGGAAAGCGAAGGCTCGTTGGGTGTTCACATTGCGAACTTTATGCTGTTTTTACTCTCCCATGGTTCGCTGGGGTTTGCATTGCGAATAGGAAAGCGAACAGGGCAGATTTTTCCATTTGACTCTTGTCATATCTTTTGGGTCGTAAGTCGGATTGAGGCGCGGTTGGATACATTGGAAAGCTATTGAAATGTTCTTTCTTATAAAATGGTTTTGAGACTATTGGCCAATTTAATTGTTTCAGGAATTGGAATAGTTTCGTTTTGTCGAATTTTACCGTCGTAATGGTGTGCGATTGATGTGTTATCATGTGGTACACTTTTAATATATATCGTATAGCTTGTGTGCTGTTGTATGATGTGAATGCATGTGATGAAATGTTGTGATGATGTTTTGTGGCCTAAGGGAAAATAAATGCATTGTGTTATGTTTGATTGTATATGCATGATTATGGATGTTAAAATGGTTCACATGGTTGTATATGTGTATGCATTTGATTGTCATGAGTCATTGTATGCCAAGCATCATGATATGCATTCTTGTGATGTCGTGTGCCCTAGTGGGTGTGAGCGACGAAACGATTCCCGAGGGAATCTGCTATAACGGTCGTGAGCCTTATACAAAGAGGACCGAAAGCGACGTTATAGACGATCGTGAGCTTTATACATAGAGGACCTAAAGCGATCAGATCGTGAGCTTTATACAAAGAGGACCTAAACCGATCCATAAACGTCGTGAGCCTTATACCAAGAGGACCTAAAGCGACGGGGAACATCGTTTGCCCGACGGGGAGTTACACTAAGTAACAAGCGATGATTCTAATAATTCCTGAGTGAATTAATGATGAGAATGATGGATGGAACGGTACCGCATTGCATTTGCATAGAGTCGTTGTGTCGGTCTCTTTGCATTTGTATAAGTCATGAATGGATTGATTATGTGTGAGAATTATGAATGCAATTGATGAGTTGATATATACTTATGTTGGTGATAAATGTATTGAGCATGATTGATATGACTTTGTGATGGATGTATGAGATATGAATTGTGTTGTTTGTATTTGAATTATGGTGTAAGTTGTGGTGAGAATGTTTTACATTGTGTATTTTGTGTTATTACCTAATTGTATGCAGCTATATTATAATTGTGTTTCTCACCCTTCTGCTGTTTTGAATGTTCTACGAGGCATTGCAAATTAGATGCTGGAGGTCTTTTTGTGAAGATTTTGTCTTCATTCTTTTGTCGGTCGGCTCTGATATGTAGCATCGGGTAGTCGGGGAGATCGTTATGTGACATTATGTATATATATATATCTTTTTTTTTTGGATTTTACATGTATAACTCTGTTTATGACAGACAAACTTCTATGTTTATATATATATGAGATTTCAGTTGCAGATTTTTTGCTTTTATTCTGTATCTGAATTGTGGGTGTTAGGAACGGAGTTCCTCTGTATATGTTGCTACCTGATTGTTGCATATCTTTGTGAGCAGGTTATTATATTTCATCATCGTGATGTGACGCTCCGTCTATGCCATGAATGTTTTAATTCTACTCTGATTATTTGTTATCGCTTTAATTACTCGGGTTATAGATTAGGGGTGTTACAATCTCAAAATTTTCAGCATAAGAAGCCACAGTCAAAGTACCTTGCCTAAACTATTGGAAATCGAACTCTTTTTGGGTCCTCAAAGAACTAGGGAAATATTTCTCCATAAAAGTAATCTTAAATTGCTCCCGTACTTTAGGCACCTCTTGGATAGTCATTAAAGCTAAAGTACTCTCCCACCACCTCATAGCAGGACCTTTCAATGAGTGAGAAGCAAACAACACTTTGTTCTCCTCACTACACTGAACTATCAGAAAGATTCGCTCCATACCATCCACCCATTCATGAGCTTTCACAGGATCTAATCCGCCATAAAATTCTGGAGGGTTTATGCGGATGAAATCCCAAAAACTTCCACCTACAACATCTAGAACAACTACTGGAGGATGAAGATTCCCATTCATCTATTGTACCATCTGCTGCAGGAATTAGTTCTGCTGCTGCTGCATCTGTTGTAAGAACTGGGACCATGTGACATATACCTCGCCGCCTGGCGGATTTGTCCCAGTAGGAGTAGTTCCGGGTCTACAACGGGTTCTACATCCGTCATCCATGTTCCTATGGGTCATATAGATAGGATTAAGTTGATCAGGCTCAATGCCTTAAATATAACACTTAAGATCAATGGCGACACAACGCATATGAACGGAAAGAAACACTTATACTATTTCATGGCTAGGTCGAGGATACGACATGCTCTGATACCAACTGTAACACCCACATATAACAACATACATCAAAGCATATATATTATACATTAATCCAAGTTTGGGTATTGAAATACCATAAGTTCCTAGTTAACACATTGTATACATTACATGCCCAAAATACAAAATACTAAAAATCTATGGCATAATATACACAAGATGTTCCAATGTACTAAGAACTAGACCAACATAGTGATCTCAAAATAAATCTCCACAACGGAAGCCATGCCACCCAAAAAGCCAATATACGTAACGATAATCAAAGGACTTTATCCTTACCCTTCGCGGAACCTGAAGTGCCTGTAATATAATCAACAGCATGGGGTGAGATATTAAATCTCAGAGAGTTATCTATCTTATATATTCTCTCGGCTTTACAAGGTTCTATCATCCTAACCCAAGCAAAGGGAAGGGAAGTGACCTTGAGTTCACAATCTCATACTATATCGATACGCGTTATTGAGTCTGTTAACTCAAAATGATCACTTATTGATAACCTCGTCAAGGCATCCCCTTTCTTCCGCCCTCTTCTACGTCTAGAAGTCGGAACGAGTCATGGACCCTCGTAGATTAATTGGCATGCGAGATGGATTCGGAACTAAGGGACACATTATCACCTTAATTCGTCACTTCACACGGTCCGTACACCATTACGAGTCTCTTAACCATATAGGTTCCATTCATACTATAATCGGGAATCAAACCTACCAAGTACTCGTGCATTCATTTCAGAGGGGCTCGTTACTCATGAATCGACACATAATAGGATAATGGTTATGATTTTGTGATTTCACTTTTATTTCGTAGGATATTTTTATAGCTTTCCAACGACTATTACCATGCCTCGATCGGAATCACGATCCCTAAGATATGAATTTTTTAAACATTTTTCAAAATCACAATAGTGGTAACCGGTTACCTCAAAATGAGTAACTGGTTACCCAAGCTGCACTGTTCAAAACAGAGTCAAAATGGGAGTTAGAGGCACATTTTGGTAACCGGTAACCTTAGAATGAGTAACCGGTTACATAGTTCATTTTCACGCAGAATCCCAAAATTTCCTGCAAGTAACCGTTACCCCAGAATGAGTATTCCAATTTGAACCAGAATCAAAAAACCTGTTTTTAATGGAATGATTCCAAATCAAATTCAATCAAAACATATTTTATCATACCAACAAGTATTCCCGATTATTTCCACATATAACCCGACTATATGACGCGGTTTATTTCACGTTTTATCCGTTAGAAACAACATTTAACATAATTATTGCAAATCCACCATTTATGTTCAAAGTTCTAACTAAGTTTCTACACTTAGGGTTCTAACTAGAACTCACCTATGATCAAGATGATGAAGATGGAGAAGATGTTGGGATGATTTGATGAAGAAGAGATGATGATCCAGGCTCTTTGCTCTTCTTCTAGGTTTCTCCTCTTTCTCTTCCCTTGCTCTTCCTTCTCTCTATCTTTTTCCAACTTTGTTTCTATTTTTGGCACAAGTGAGGGAATGGAAGGATATAGAGAATATCTATGCTAGTAACACTACTAAATGTCCAAATATCTCAATAGCACCAAAAGCTAACACCTTTGAGTCAGATAATATTAATTTGATCTGATCTAACCTCATCGGTTGCTCTAATTATCTTTGCAGATAATTTCTCAGAGTACACCGGAACTCAGTTGATCAAAACTAATATTATCCAGAGCAAAATGAAATACGGGGTATTACATCCTCCCCTCCTTAAATAGAAATTTGTCCACGAATTTAAAGATTACCTGAATAGATGAGGGTAAGCATCCCGCATCTCTGATTCCAGTTTCTAAGTTGCATCACCCGGATTCGTCGCATCCTACTGAACTATCACAAGAGGAACCTCTTTATTCCTTAATACCTTAGTTTCTCTTCCAGTGATGCGAATTGGTTGAGGTTCAAACGTCAAATCTGCTTCTATCTCAATTGTATCTGGTAGAATTGGCTGAAGAGGATCTAGAATAAACTTCTGGAGCTGAGACACATGAAAAACATCATGCATTTTCGACAGAGAAGGCGGTAAGGCTAATCTGTAAGCTACTTCACCAATCCTTTCTAAAATTTCATACGGTCCCACGTATCTTGGACTTAACTTCCACGACTTAAACGGTCCTTTCAACCTTAATCTCGGAGTAACCTTCAAAAATACATGATCACCTTCATCAAACTCTAAAGATCTCCTACGGTTATCCGTATAACTCTTCTGACGGTCTTGTGCTTGTTTAACTTTGTCACGGATCATACTAATCTTTTCCGTAGTCTCTTGAATAATCTCGGGTCCCTAAATTCTATCTTCGCCAACTTCCGCCCAACACAAAGGCGTCCTACATTTCCTTCCATATAATGCCTCATAAGGAGCCATAACAATACTCGCATGATAACTATTGTTGTATGAAAACTCAAACAACGTTAAAAGTTCTATCCAATTTCCTCCACTTCCAAGTACACAAGCCCTTAACATATCTTCCATCGTTTGTATCGTCCGTTCCGTCTGACCATCTGTTTGCGGATGATTCATTGTACTCAAACACAATTTTGTTCCCATAGCTTATTGAAAAGCTCTCTAAAATCGTGAAGTAAACTTTGGATCCCTATCGGACACAATACTAAAGGGAATACCATGTAACCTCACAATTTCCTAAATAAACAACCATGCAAGATAACTTGCCTTGTAAGTAGTCTTAACGACTAAGAAATGAGCAGATTTCGTCAACCGATCCACAATCACCCAAATAGAATCATAACCACCTTGGGCACAGGGTAATCCAACTGTAAAGTCCATAGAAATACTATCCCACTTCCATACTAGAATTTCTAACGGTTGTAATAAGCCACCCGGTCTTTGGTGTTCAATCTTTACTTGTTGGCATACCGCACTCTCTGATACATACACCGCAATGTCTCTTTTCATACCAGACCACCAATAATCCCTCTTTAAGTCTTGGTACATTTTAGAAGAACCAGGATGTATAGTAAAAGCAACTTTATGCTCTTCCTCTAAAATCCTTCTTTTCAACACCGCATCATCCGGAACACAAATCCTTTGGTTAAACAAAATGATTCCGTCGGTAGCTCGCATAAAACCTGGTTGAATTAACATTTCTTGTAACTTCTCAATCAACACTTGTCCTTGTTGAATTCCCTCTCTAAGAGTAGAATTAACATTCAAGTTTCCCATAACCACACCATTTGGAATCCAAATAAATTGAAGATTAAGATCTCGAAACTTTTCCAATAAGGCATACTCTAACATCATCAACTCGGCCATAAAATTCTGGAGGGTTCATGCGGATAAAGTCCCGAAAACTTCCACCTACAGCATCTGGAACAACTACTGGAGGATGAAGATTCCCATTCATCTGCTGCAAGAATTTGTTTTGCTGCTTCTGCATTGTTGGAAGCGGAATAGCGGCAAGCAACAAAAGTTTTGGAAGTATTTTTCCGGGAATTTATCGTGCCTACAAATATCGGTGCTACTGAACTGCCGTTTGACAATTTAAATGTTGTTGAGTTTGGGATAAAATGGTTTGAATAAAAGCGGAAAAGTAAATATCAACATAAAAAGAATTCATTCTTTGGAGAAAAGAAACTTATCAAGCATACATATAATCCACTCGTCACAAACATAAATTTATCGATCATTTTCACTCTACTACGATACTCGTCAAAATCATCCAGTATCGCTCACAACAGTGTCCATCTCTGGCACACTGAGTTGAGAGAGCAACCGTATCACTCTCGTTGCTCTCGCGCACGACGCCTCGAAACACGGAAGGCATTAAGTTCCGACACCATAATGATTATTATCTAAATCTATATCTAGCATCTAGACAATAGATATCCATCCCTAATCAAGATTCATGATGTTTATCTCTAACACAACATAAATCTAAACATAAATGCAAAAAGATCAAGGAAGACGTCGATAATGATTTGTAAAGCAGATTTTATACAATATTATGATCAACAAAGATACATATGTTCATAGTAACTATACAACACCCAACAAAAAATAATACACAAAGAGGAAGAAAAATGAACCAAACATGTCGCGGTTTGTCAACGCCAGTCGATGAGAAATCCACCTCGGATCATCTGTATGCAAGCTTCAATGTTGTTTTCTAAGCTAATCTTACTAAAAAATGAAGTTTGATGAAGTTGGGATAAAAAAATATCCAACCCATCCCTAAAAAATGTGTTTTTACCCTTATTTATTGCTGTCATCATCGCAGACCCCGCTTAGCCGGGTTTTGGGCGCTAAGCGCGCCCTTATTAATGTTTAACCGCCTTAAAAGCCCACTAAGCGCGGTCGGGCGCGCTTAGCTCGGTCTGCTCGGGAAGGAAAAATTCCTGCACTTGTTTTCTTCATAACTTTTGAACTGTAACTCCGTTTTTCGCCCGGTTCGAAGCATTGGAAAGCTTATTCAACGCTCTATCTAACAATGCTCCAATATCAATGCTTTAATACATACAAAAATAAATGGAAAACAATTAAACTTAATGATATTTACACGATAACGCAATACATACACTATATAGCAAAGTAAACGTATTTACAAACAAAGCGGGGTTTATTCGAACGATTTTAACAAAAAGTATCGATAAGTGCAACAAAATTTATATACAAAAATAGCTACAATTTGCACTTATCAACTCTCCCCAACTTACATAATTTTTTGTCCTCAAACAAAGCCAACATCTAAAGGAACAAAAGCAAAATCCAAAAAATCACGCAACAACAAGTTTTTACAGACAAAAACAAATGCAATGGTTCAATCGAAAATGGTACACACAAAGTAAAAACTTACCACTAAAATTCAATGATAACATAATCACGAAACAAATGCTAAATACAAAAGTCATTTAAACATTCTAAAACATCACAAGTTCAAATATGAATCACACCTAGCAAAAACAATCATCGGTAGATGACAAACATAAAATGAGGGATTTTTCACTCACACAACAATCTTGCAAACAATAGACTAAATTATGCAATCATCCAAAAATCATGCTGAAAACACAAAAGCAAGAATCAAAAGGACTTCCAGGGCTGTAATGTGGTCGGGTGAACAAAAAAGGAATAATTCCTAAAGCTAATCGAAACAAAAACTTACCTAAACCTAAGGGAGTGATCAACTCACAAAAGTTCAAAAACAAAATTTCAATCAAACTTCTTCCAAAATCCCAAGTGTTACACCAAACACATAGAACTTATTAGCACAACATTATTCAACTCTTCTTGTTTTTCTTTTTCAAAGCTTTTTCAATTTTTTTTCTTTCTTTTTCTTTTCTTTTCTTTTCATATTTTTCTCTTTTTTCTTCTCTTATTCAACCTCATAGCAACCAATAACATAAGTGAGAAAACATTTCTCTCCCCAACTTGAATTCAACCACATCATCATGTGAATACTCCCTACTTTCTAAGACAAGGTAAAAATTCATACAACAACACAAAGTTGAGGGTTCAAGGAAAAAACAACAATCAAGATCCACACAAAAAATGAATTTGACACTCATAGACAAGAATCAAACTCAAACAACATGGATAATGACCAAAGGCTCAAAGGGTTTACAAACGATCACACACTCACAAGGTGAATTGACTATTTGGCTAAGGTAGTTGTGCTCAAAATGAAACAAGTGCCATAATCCTTTTCATGCTTTCAAATAATCAACACAAACAAAAGAATAAGCATAATAAAATCCAGTTAAAACAACAATGTTGGTACTCTGAGCATATATGAACAATGGAAGGCTTCCTCACAAAAAGGGTGGGAACTAAAGTGATTCACAAAATGAACAAGAATACAAAAGAATGAATGGCATGGAAGTAGTAAAAAGTCTAAGTATCATGAATATGCTAAAGCCTAGAAAGCATTAAACACATACCTTGGACATGTACCAAACTTTAAACACTATCATTACCACGCATTCGCAAGTTGAAACACTCAAAATCCGAAAATCACCGAATACAACTTCAAGCTATCGAACCAAAATTTGAGTCCAAACAACAACAAAAGAATTAGTTATACTACGGTTATGTACTATCTAAAGCCTAGGAGAAAGTGGGAAAAAGGAAGGAAAGTGAAACAAAAAGAATTCACTGGCTCATCTTAGTAGAGCGCGCTAAGCTAGCACACCCGCGCTAAGCGCGCTACACCAGAAGCAAAAAAACAGGACAACAAAAATGTATTTCATGTTACCTCCACTATCACCTACACAACTCAATTATAAAACATACAATATTTACACATACAAACTTCCTCAAGTTAAACACGACAAGCTTGAGGAAAACAAAACTTAACACCTTAAGACGAACTACCATAAGCATTCTAAAAGAATGGGAGAAAAAAACATTAGAAACTAACAACAATAGAACATGCTTATTTTACGTCATCAGTTCGACGCCTATTATTTACAAACCAACACATTGCTTCGGAAGAGCCAAATGCTTTCACTCCCGCCTTTGCTCTCATCTCTTCGAGCTCTAACCGGAACTACACATCTAACCACACTTTTGGCAAACGTGAAGAGAAACAAATATATACACTATATTCACAATTATGCAAAACATGTAAAATTCACAAATATGGTAAACATATACAAGTATCAATATAAACAAGTGAAAATAGACAATATATACAATATCTACAAAACTCAAAAACAAAGAAACTATCGCAATTGCGGAATTGCGGCAAGCAACAAAAGTTTTTGGAAGTATTTTTCTAGGAATTTATCGTGTCCACAGAGATCAGTGCTACTGAACTGCCGTTTGACAATTTAAATTTATTGAGTTTGGGATAAAATGGTTTGAATAAAAGCCGAAAAGTAAATATCAACATAAAAAGAATTCATTCTTTGGAGAAAAGAAACTTATCAAGCATACATATAATCCACTCGTCACAAACATAAATTTATCGATCATTTTAAATCTACTACAATACTCGTCAAAATCATCCAGTATCGCTCACAACAGTGTCCATCTCTGGAACACTGAGCTGAGAGAGCAACCGTATCACTCTCGTTGTCGCTCTCACGCACGACGCCTCGAAACACAGAAGGCATTAAGTTCTGACACCATAAAGATTATTATCTAAGTCTATCTCTAGCATCTAGATAATAGATATCCATCACTAATCAAGATTCATGATGTTTATCTCTAACACAACACAAATCTAAACATAAATGCAAAAAGATCAAGGAAGACATCGATAATGATTTCTAAAGCAGATTTTATACAATATTATGATCAACAAAGATACATATGTTTATAGTAACCATACAACATCCAACAAAAAATAATACACAAAGAGGAAGAGAAATGAACCAAACATGTCGTGGTTTGTCAATGCTGGTCGATGAGAAATCCACCTCGGATCATCCGTATGCAAGCTTCAATGTTGTTTTCTAAGCTAATCTTACTAAAAATTGAAGTTTGATGAAGTTGGGATCAAAAAATATCCAACCCATCCCTAAAAAATGTGTTTTTACCCCTATTTATTGTTGTCATAATCGCAGACCCCGCTAAGCCCGGTTTTGGGCGCTAAGCACGCCCTTATTAATGTTAAACCGCCTTAAAAGCCCGCTAAGCGTGGTCGGGCGCGCTTAGTCCGGTCTGCTTGGGAATGAAAAATTTATGCACTTATTTTCTTCATACTTTTGAACCGTAACTCCGATTTTCGCCCGGTTCGAAGCGTTGGAAAGCTTATTCAACACTCTATCTAACAATGCTCCAATATCAATGCTTTAATACATACAAAAATAAATGGAAAACAATTAAACTTAATGATATTTACACGATAACGCAATACATACACTATATAGTAAAGTAAACGTATTTACAAACAAAGCGGGGTTTATTCGAACAATTTTAACAAAAAGTATCGATAAGTGCAACAAAACTTATTTATACAAAAATAGCTACAATTTGCACTTATCATGCATCAGTTGTAAGAACTGGGACCATGGGACATATTCCTCGCCGCCTGGCGGATTTGTCCCAGTAGGAGTAGTTGCAGGTCTACAATGGGTTCTACATCCGTCAACCATGTTCTTATGGGTCATATAGATATGATTAAGTTGATCAGGATCAACACCATAAATATAACACTTAAGATCAATGGCGACACAACGCATATGAACGGATATCAACTGTAACACCCACATATAACAACATACATCAAAGCATATATATTATACATGAATCCAAGTTTTGGCATTGAAATACCATAAGTTCCTAGTTAACACATTGTATACATTACAAGCCCAAAATACAAAATACTAAAAATCTATGGCATAATATACACAAGATGTTCCAATGTACAAAGAACTAGATCAACATAGTGATCTCAAAATAAATCTCCACAACGGAAGCCATGCCATCTCAAAATGCCAAGATACGTAACGATAATCAAACGACTTTATCCTTACCCTTCGCGGAACCTGAAGTACCTGTAATATAATCAACAACATGGGGTGAGATATTAAATATCAGTGAGTTCCCTATCTTATATATTCTCTCAGCTTTACAAGGTTCTATCATCCTAACCCAAGTCAAAGGTAAGGGAAGTGACCTTGAGTTCACAATCTCACACTATACGGAAACACGTTATTGAGTCCGTTAACTCAAAATAATCACTTATCAATAACCTCGTCAAGGCACCCCCTTTCTCCCGCCCTCTTCTATGTCTAGAAGTCGGAACGAGTCATGGACCCTCGTAGATTACTTGGCATACGAGATGGATTCAGAACTAAGGGACACATTATCACCTTAATTTGTCACTTCACACGGTCCGTACACCGTTACAAGTCTCTTTACCATATAGGTTCCATTCATACTATAATCGGGAATCAAACCTACTAAGTAATCGTGCATTCATTTCAGAGGAGCTCGTTAGTCATGAAACCGCACATAATAGGATAATTGTTACGATTTCGTGATTTCACATACACCCGTAATTGTATTCAACAATTCTAGGCCACATTTGCCTTTAGGCCTCTTTTTCCTTTACTCAATAACTACCAGGGTTTTCACATGTTCCATACTAGTGTCTTATTCTCTTATATATCATTCGGCATTTGGACACACCCCTCGGCCTTGCATGCGCGAGCGTCGTCATTTAGGTTATCTATCAATTTCCTAGCCACATTACTAGGATCTAATATAGATTTATGGTGAAGTTTCCTCACTCTTCTTACTCCATATTTTAAACATGGTTACTTTCTCAATCATAGTAAACAACAATAGATTAGACAAAGCATAATACAATTTTATAATAGAATTACATGTAATAATTTAATCATAAAGTTAACATAACTCTCGGGTTTCCTCCGATTTATTTAATCGGGTATCGAAATCAATATTTTTCACTTTTATTTCGTAGGATATTTTCCTAGCTTTCCAATGACTATTACCATGCCTCGATCGGAATCACGATCCCAAAGATATGAATATTTTAAACATATTTCAAAATCACAACAGTGGTTACCAGTTACCTCAAAATGAGTAACCGGTTACCCAAGCTGCACTGTTCAAAACAGAGTCAAAATGGGAGTTAGAGGCACATTTTGGTAACCGGTTACCTCAGAATGAGTAACCGATTACTTAGTTCATTTTCACGCAGAATCCGAAAATTTCCTACAAATAACCGGTTACCCCAGAATGAGTATTCCAAATTGAACCAGAATAAAAAAACCTATTTTTAATGGAATGATTCCAAATCAAATTCAATCAAAACATCTTCTATCATACCAACAAGTATTCCCGATTATTTCCACATACAACCCAACTATATTACGCGGTTTATTTCAAAATTTATCCGTTAGAAACAACATTTAACATAATTAATCCAAATCCACCATTTTTTTTCAAAGTTCTAATTAAGTTTCTACACTTAGGGTTCTAACTAGAACTCACCTATGATCAAGATGATGAAGATGGAGAAGATGTTGGGATGATTTGATGAAGAAGAGATGATGATCCAAGCTCTTTGCTCTTCTTCTAGGTTTCTCCTCTTTCTCTTCCCTTGCTCTTCCTTCTCTCTATCTTTTTCCAACTTTGTTTCTATTTTTGGCACAAGTGAGGGAATGGAAGGATATAGAGAATATCTATGAGCTAGTAACACTACTAAATGTTCAAATATCTCTGTAGCACCAAAAGATACCACCTCAGAGTCAGATAATATTAATTTGATCTGATATGAGCTCATCGATTGCTCTAATTATCTTTGCAGATAATTTCTCTGAGTACCCCAGAACTCAGTTGATCAAAACTAATATTATCCAGAGCAAAATAAAATACGGGGTATTACATCCTCCCCTCCTTAAATAGAAATTCGTCCACGAATTTAAAGATTACCTGAATAAATGAGGGTAACCATCCCGCATCTCTGATTCTAGTTCATAAGTTGCATCACCCGGATGTGTCGCATCCCACTGAACTTTCACAGGAGGAATCTCTTTATTCCTTAGTACCTTAGTTTCTCTTCCAGTGATACGACTTGGTTGAGGTTCAAACGTCAAATATGCTTCTATCTCAATTGTATCTGGTAAAATTGGCTGAAGAGGATCTGGAACAAACTTCCGGAGCTGAGACACATGAAAAACATCATGCATTTCCGACAGAGAAGGCGGTAAGGCTAATCTGTAAGCTAATTCACCAATCCTTTCTAAAATTTGATACGGTCCCACGTATCTTGGACTTAACTTCCACGACTTAAACGGTCCTTTCAACCTTAATCTCGGAGTAACCTTCAAAAATACATGATCACCTTCATCAAACTCTAAAGGTCTCCTACGGTTATCAGTATAACTCTTCTGACGGTCTTGTGCTTGTTTAACTTTGTCACGGATAATTCTAATCTTTTCCGTAGTCTCTTGAATAATCTCGGGTCCCAAAATTCTATCTTCGCCAGCTTCCGCCCAACACAAAGGCCTCATACATTTCCTTCCATATAATGCCTCATAAGAAGCCATACCAATACTCGCATGATAACTATTGTTGTATGAAAACTCAATCAACGGTAAAAGTTCTATCCAATTTCCTCCACTTCCAAGTACCCAAGCCCTTAACATATCTTCCATCGTTTGTATCGTCTGTTCTGTCTGGCCATCCGTTCACAGATGATTCGACGTACTTAAACACAATTTTGTTCCTATAGCTTGTTGAAAAGCTCTCCAAAATCTTGAAGTAAACTTTGGATCCCTATCGGAGACAATACTAGAGGGTATACCATGTAACCTCACAATTTCCTAAATGAATAACCTTGCAAGATGACTTGCCTTGTAAGTAGTCTTAATGGCTAAGAAATGAGTAGATTTTGTCAACCGATCCACAATCACCCAAATAGAATCATAACCACCTTGGGCACGGGGTAATCCAACTGCAAAGTCCATAGAAATACTATCCCACTTCCATACCGGAATTTCTAACGGTTGTAATAAGCCACCCGGTCTTTGGTGTTCAATCTTTACTTGTTGGCATACCGCACACTCGGATACATACACCGCAATGTCTCTTTTCATACCGGACCACCAATTCTCCCTCTTTAAGTCTTGATCCTTCTTTCAACACCGCATCATCTGGAACACAAATCCTTTGGTTAAACAAAATGATTCCATCGGTAGCTCGCTCGAAACCCGATTGATTTAACACTTCTAGTAACTTCTCATCCAACACTTGCCCTTGTTGAATTCCCTCTCTAAGATTAGAATTAACATTCAACTTTCCCATAATCACACCATTAGGAATCCAAATAAATTGAAGATTAAGATCTCGAAACTTTTCCAATAAGGCATACTCTAACATCATCAACTCGGCATTATGCAGCACTTTTTGACTTAATGCATCGACCACTTTATTCGCTTTACCCGGATGGTACTTTAGTTCCAAATCATAATCCTTCAAATATTCTATCCATCTCCTTTGACGCATGTTCAACTCTTTTTGGTCAAATAGATACTTCAAACTCTTGTGGTCACTAAACATCTCAAAACTTACCCCATACAAATAATGATGCCACACTTTCAATGTAACAACAACCGCCGCCAATTACAAATCATGAGTTACATAATTATTCTCCTGAACTTTTAATTGTCAAGAAGCATAAGCCACCACGTGACTATCTTGCATTAAAACACCTCCTAACCCCATCTTTGATGCATCACAAAATACCTCATATGAATTGCTAGGATCAAGAATGATCAAAATAGGTGCAGTCGTCAATCTTTCCTTCAAACTCATAAAACTTTGTTCACAAGCTGAATCCCACTCATAAGGACAATCCTTTCGAGTAAGTTTGGTCATTGGTAAATCCAATTGAGAAAAGCCTTTAATAAATCTTCTATAATAACCTGCTAGTCCCAAGAAACTTCTAACTTCGGAAACATTTGTTCGGTCTCTCCCAATTAATCACCGCTTCAACTTTTGATGGATCTACCACCACACCTCCTTGAGATATAACATGACCAAGAAAACTAACCTCCGACATCCAAAACTCACACTTGCTTAGCTTGGCAAAAAGTTATCTCTCTTGTAGGATTGATAAAATGATTCTTAAATGCTCTTCATGCTCGTGAGAAGTACGAGAATAAATAAGAATGTCATCAATAAAGATCACTACAAATTGGTCCAAGTAAGCCTGAAATATCTGATTCATATAATCCATAAAAATTGCCGGAGCATTCGTCACACCGAAAGACATTACTAAGAATTCATAATGTCCATAACGGGTTCTAAAGGCAGTCTTTGATACATCTGAACTCTTCACACGGATCTGATGATAACCCGACCGTAAATCAATCTTTGAGAACACACAAGCTCATTTCAATTGATCTAACAGGTCGTCTATCCTGGGTAGTGGGTAGTTGTTCTTGATGGTGACTTTATTCAATTGTCGGTAATCAATACATAACCGCATTCCACCATCCTTCTTCGTTACTAATAACACTGGAGCTCCCCAGGGAGAAACACTGGTGTTGTACCCCAAATTATACCCCTTAGATGTCATAACATCTTGCGCTTAGATGTAGGGATCAATCTTCTGTGCATTGTTAACTAACCACCATATCTTGTTAGTTTGTTCTTTTGTGTGAAAGCCAGGGTTTACACAGGTAAGAGAACACAAGTCAATAAGTCAGACTCTCTCATGTGATTCAAGGTCTCCTAAGGCATTCTTTGGCTCCATACAATCATCACAAGTGTCCAACAATGAATTGAGATTGGTATGAGAAGTTATCTGTTCAAGAAGGACCACTAAGGCTCCAAATACAACCATTTGGGCTCACACACTTTCAAGAGATCTCATTCGAAAAGAAAACAAGTCTATTTGGCTCCTGTTACAAGTTCCTTGAACCACTGAATTCACCGTGACTCAAAACTAGGGTTTTATCAGCATCCGTCAACCAGTGCCTTTGATTTTGATCAAGACCTGTTTCCAAGCTTTAAAATACGATTTCACCTGATACTGGACATCCTTAGAGGCCATCTATGGGCCTTGAAAGAAGAAGCAAGATCCTCAAAAATATCCATTGGGATTCCTGAGGAAATTAGGGTTTTGACCTAAGAAATCGAGCCTCCGATTCTGATGTTATTGGACCAAAATTAAGTATCCGAGACATGTCTCATTTTAATCGGATCGACTATTAACTGAGGGCCCGAGAAATCATCAAGGCACTTATTTTATTTATCTGAGAAAGGGAAAAAAAGAAAAAGAAAGGAAACAGAAAAGAAAACTAAATAGAAAAGAAAAAAAAAGAAAGATGTAGTGGCGCCCATAACACTAAGGTGGCGCCCAACACCACCACACCATGGCGCTCGTCATGTTAAGGGTATGGCACCCGCCACATAAAACCATGGCACCTGCCATGAGAAAAAAAGAAAGAAAATGTGGCATTGGCCACTTCATTTTTTCTATACTTCAGAGTTATTTTTGTTTCGATTAAATAATGGATTTTCAAACAAGGCCGGGCAAGTGGATATAAAGCCATCATGAAAGAAAAAGAAACTTTTCAGAAAAATCATGGTTTCATGTCTCCTCAGCCGAACCTACTCTGAGCCTATTTCCTGATCAATGAAGACTTTTCAACCAACCACATTCATTTGAACAAGGATTTGAAAAAAGGATAATCTTGGCATTACTTCAGGCTCCTCATTTTTCCTATAAATAGGACATCCCTCCTCAGGAAATAACACACCAGTATTCACCCTAAAAAACAAAAGGCTGAATACTCTCTTTCTCCCTCACTTATTCTGGCACTCTGAAGAAAAGTTCGTCGCTTTAGAATACGAATTTGTGAAGAGGCAGCGAACCGTCTCCACTAGGTAACACTCCATCTCTGTTTCGTTTCATTTTCTAAAATAATCATCTGCTTCTTACCATTGTCATCTTTGTTATCTTGCGATGTCGGATTAAATATTGTGAATCATTAACATATGAACTCGTTTGATTTTTTTAGAAGCTGGGTTTATGTTGTTTTTGTCTGTTTGAAAATTAAAAAAAATGATAATAATAAGGGAACACATGGCACCCGCCATCCCCTTTTTTTTATAAAAGAAAAAATGTTCTATTTCCTTTGTAAAAAGGGTGGCGCCTGTCACCCCCTTTCAACAACATGGAGTGGCGTTTGCCACTAGCAAAAGGGTGGCACTAGCCACTAGTGGGAAGTGGCGCTTCCACCTTATCATGGCACTTGCCATTCATTAAGGTGGCGTTTGCCACCAAGTTCTTTTTTTTTTATCCTACTATGAACTAATGTGGCGACTGCCACCAACTTTTCTTATCTTATTTTACTTCCCACATTAACTTCATCTTATTTTTCCTAATAAAAACCAAAACAAAAATATCATGTTTAACTCCGAATTTCTTTTTGTAAATCATCAACTAGTGTTTCTGAGAACTGTTAAGTTCCTGAATATTTTGTGTTGTTTGAGATTTATTCCATGACTTGAGCAATATTGCTTTGTTGTTTGTATGTCTTGGTTTCCGTTGTTAAGTTTCTTAGCTTTAGCATATTTCTGTTTTCAAACCTTGATAATGTTATCTCGACCGTACTCTTGTGTTTATCCATGTTTGCCATGTCCATACTTGGAACTTTATTTTGGTTAATGTTTACCGCCTTTGAATCTTTGAACTCATATTGTTTATTTAATTTCAATCTCATTCCAACCTGTTTCCCCTTCTTTCCAAAGGAAATCTCTCTGTTGACCTCAAAGTCATAGAAAGCTCATTACCAGCTTTGACCTCATAGTCATAGCCACCTCCCTCCTTGACCTCATAGTCATAGGATACCAGCTTTGACCTCATAGTCATAGCCACCTCCCTCCTTGACCTTATAGTCATAGGATACCAGCCTTGACCTCATAGTCATGACCACCTTCTTTGTGACCTCATAGTCATAGAATACTTTCCCTTGGCCTCATAGCCATTCACCGTTTACAACTTACAACAAGTTGGAGTTCTTGGACTCTATGTGAACTCATCATCTTGAGCATTCACTTCCCCCATCACGACTTAGACTTAGAGAGTTTCTTAAACTCTATATGAGCTTATACTCATTCCCCTTGGAACTTTGGCTCTAGTCAATGGTTCATCACCCTTAGTTAGGTGAACTACGGTTGTTCTGTTTCTTTAGTCAGATACGTAGGCACAAGATGCGACGTCTTATCGAGCAAACTTAGTGTACATACCTTTAGGTCTTTACCTTTACCTATGGCAGATTCTTAGCAAGCAAACATAACATAACACAAACTTAAACAAGAGGTTCCTGTAGAGTACTACAGATACTTAGGGTGCTAATACCTTCCCTTTGTATAACCCACCCCCGAACCTTAAATCTCCCCCTTTAGGTTTTCTCGATCTTGAACCTTTCCTTTGGATAAATCATAGTCGGTGGTGAATTTCAAAGAAATGTGATGAAAGTTAATTAATAGCTTGTTATCCGATTCTCACCGCAACAGAAATGACGACTTCATTGGGGAATACAAATAATTTTGAGGGTTAAGCCCACCTTGTTTTTGCTTATGTTATTTATGCTTGTTTGCTATACTTGTACATATCTGTATATATTTGTATATCTGTATATATGTCTGTATCTGCTTGGATCTTCTGTTTGGTAGGGTACTACTATTGAGTGGTGAGATAAGTCCTAACTTGGACTTGAGAGTACATTTGATTAGAATCGTGGACATAGTCAAGGAGACTTCGAGGGAGTAATCCCAAAGGAGTTGACTTGAAGTTCCATACTCAGTTGAGGCCCTCTTGGAGGTGGTATATGTTGAACGAGCAATCGTGAATGCGTTACCACTTTCGACCTTGGTGCCAGAGATACTGGTGACCTTTAGTTACCCTTTTACCCCACTTAGCCTATTTAAGATGTAGTGCGATGACTATGAGGGAGTAATCCTAAATAGTTGCTACGCGATACTACACTCAGACGAGACTCTCTTGAGAATTTTATTGATTACCAAGTAATTGGGAAGTCGACAAAATCTGAAAGATGGGTTGTCGACTCTGGACATTTTTTAGAACCCTGTTCTACAGATTGAAAACCCATAATACACACCTTTTGGGATGGGTAGACCATGACTCCATGCTCGTGATCTTCAAACCTAAACCCTCTCTTGTGTGCTTGTGCATATTTGTGAATACCTAGATATGTGTGTTTGTGCATACATTTATACATTCATGATAGCCCTTTGGTTTCAAGGAACTCAGACGTGTTTTCCTTTGCAAAGATCAATATAGATCATGGATTTTAAAATAAAACTCTTCAATTTTCCAAAAAAAATTTTGCAACTTGCCTTTGAGTTCCTTGAAACCGTTTGACTTGTATTTGCATTCCATGCGCATTCGCATCACATTTACATTTCTCAGTTTTGAGTGTCTCTTCTTCTTCTATGTCTGAAGGATACCTAGCACCAATTCAAGACAATGACAAAAATGAATGAAATTAGGAAGAATCAGGAAGACTTGAAAGAGAAGGTCAGAATCCTCAAAAGCCAGATGAGTTGGATTTTGGAAACTTTGCAAGCTCTGATGAAAGAGGGGCATGCTCACCCTGTTACTCCGAGAGAAGTTATCGGTTCTTCATCTTCTGTGGTTCTTCCACACCAAGGATCTTCCTTTTGGGAAACTTCATTCCAGCCAACCTTTGGTCTTGGTCTTGCGCCAGAATATAATCGTCATCAGGTGTCTACCGAAAGGGTGTCTCAGCCTCCAACGGTTGTTTCTCGAAATCAAAACAAAAAGAAGTACTCCGTCAAAAGGGGCAAGGTTCACTACCAACCTATTCCGGTGCCATTGAGCAAACTCTTCCCACTATTGATGCAGAACAAGTTGGTAACTCATCGACTTCACAACCCTATGCCTAGACCTTGGCACAATGCAAACCTAACTTGTGAATTCCACAAGGGAGCCGAAGGGCATGACTTGGATGGTTGCCGAGCCTTAGAGGCTACTGTGCAAAATCTGATACACGACAAAGATTTAATCTTCAAAGAAGATCACCCAGAGATTGTATGCAAATTCCGTACTGGTACAATGGGGCATCCCATTGGAGAATGCAAAGAGTTTGAAGCGAGACTGCTAGGCCTGCTAAAAATGCTGTAACTTCAAGAAAGAGAGTCAGATGTCAATACCTTGATTTCTGAAACCAAAGGCAAAAGATTTGCAAGGCCTCTCAAGGTTCTGTATCACAAGGAACAATTGATTGATAGTGAAGGTGTTCCCCCGTTTGGGCCCAGAAACTGAAGTCTTTTGAAATCAATTTGCCAAGGCAGGCTGTATTTTGTTCATTTCAGTATTTTTCAATTGTATTTCCTTTGCTTTGAACTTGTTTTTACTTATAAGCTTTGTTGTACTTTCAAATTGGCAATATTAATGAAATGTTTGTTCACCTTTTGATTAAGTCCATTCGTTTCACTCATTTACTTTTATGTTCATAAAAAAAAAGATAAAAAAAAACATAAAATATATCTTTATCTTGTTTCATTCCATTTATCAAATTTTTTGTTAAGAAAAGATTGAGGAGGATGATGAAAACATTATATACATAATTGTTGCGGTATGCTTTCGATTAAACCTTGTCGGCGATGTAAGGCATTGTTTCAATCCCTAAATACTGGAGAAATAAGGAAGATAATCCCTCGTTAACCCCTTCGAGCCTAGAAGTAGGAGTTTCTTTCTGTACAAAAAACCTTAAAAACTCAACCTTGGGGTGGGTAGTTCTCAGTTTAACTTGGTTATGCACTCGAATGCAAGCGCTTCATGCAAGACACCAGTCAGCTCTCTCAAATCAAACGACGATAGAAAAGAAGAGGTCTCATAACCTCAACGAAGACAAGAAGAGGTCTCATAACCTCATAAGAGGTCTCATAACCTCAACGAAGAAAAAGAGGTCTCATAACCTCAAAGAAAAAAAGAGGTCTCAAAACCTCAAACAAAGACAAAAAGAGGTCTCATAACCTCAACAAAGACAAGAA